>JBAMYA010000013.1:4483508-4495662 GCA_037176975.1 Arrhamphus sclerolepis
CTCAAGCGCCTAGAGATGACTTGTTGTAAATAGGCGCTATATAAATAAATTGAATTGAATTGAATTGAATTGAATTTTAAGATCTCGTGAGAACTATAGGGCCTCAATTGCTCTTCCTCATATGCAAAATTGAAAGTAGGGCAATTTATACATATATCTGTATACGTATGATGTTTGTTTGTTTTTTTCATGTGACTTTGCATCTTTTTCTGGTTCCCAGTCAGTCTGCACTCATAGTCTGTGGTGGTGAAACCACTGTGCTGAGTGAAAACTGATTTGGAGATGATGATAGAGTGTGTGTCTATATGTGTGTGTGTGTGTAGTGATGCAGTAGCTATTTACATCAGTCAACGTTTACCGATATGTGTTTAGTTTATTCACTGAATCCCATTGGGAGCATTTAGCAGAAGAAGACACATTCATCAGGTTCATCGCTTTCACTGGGGTTTCTGGAGAACTTTAAATGTATATGACATGTGCCTCTTTTTTGCTTTGTGTGTCAGTCATCTACAGACAGTGTGCAGTGGGAGACAAACCTCCTGCTGAGACAGGAACCAGTTCCCCAGAGAGCACATTATCATTATGGTGCATATTGCTCTTAAAAACATAGGAGGGACGGAATTTGTTGGTTTTTTTTGTCATATCATATTGTCAGAAGTGGTTGCAGAATGACTCTAAGATTGCTCATGCTGAAACGTTTGCTTTTGCTTTGATAATAGGGATTTATTTTGGGAGCGTGGAAGCCGCAAAGCTTATTAGAGTTTATGTGTAAATCACATTTAACATGCATGAAAGACATCCGTGGTCAGCCTCAGTGCAGTTTCTGTGAAAAGGATATCCGATCATCATTTATAATATAAATGAAAAAGCTGTTTGAAAATATAAAGTTGGGCCATAATTTTAGAAGAGAGACATCGTGGATTTGAGACCAGCCACAGGAAAGACATTGTTTATGTGAAAATGAAATAATTTAAGTGGTACTTTACAGACAACTTAAGCAGAAATTTAATCCAATTTCACTTTTCCTGTTTGTGTACGTTTGTGTGTTACAGTGGAGAACGACAGGGAGTTCTCCCCGCAGCGGCGTCACCACAAGGAGTTTAAGTTCAACCTCTCACAGATCCCAGAGGGCGAGGCCATCACCGCAGCTGAGTTTCGCCTCTACAAGGAGTGTGTGAGCCGAGCCTTCCGCAACGAAACCTTCCTGCTCAAAGTCTACCAGGTGATCAAGGAGCATCCGGACAGGTAACTCGTAAACATGCGCAGACTTTATTCATTCTCTCCCTTCTCTCAGTGGCGATTGTAAAGTAAAGACTGGTACTTTACACAAACAGTACAAATGGATAGTTAATGAAACAAAAGCAAAAATATTTGTAATAGGTTTGCAGAAGCGAGGCACTTTTTCTTGGTGAGAATCAAAAATGGTAATAAGAAATAGTAAAGATTCTGATATAACCTGATATAACCTCTCCTTGTGTGTTAACGCTATTGCTTGTGTTTAATGTAAAATCAAGATGAATTTGTCCTTACAGAAATAGCACAGCTCTACATTCCTCTAAATGAGCACGGCTAATGTGTGCCAAGTCCTGGTGTGTTTGACAGAACCAAAGCTCCTACATGGAGATGTCAGGATGGTTTCCTCTGCCAAATGTGTGTTTTCGATGCCTTTCCTGAAGGCACCACAGTGTATTTAGTGCACACGTCTTGTCTCAAAATGGCAAAACTCTAATCCTGTGTAATAACACTTTATTTCTCGTAACTACACAGGTAACAAGATGATGCGCGTCTAAGGATTTGTGTACATGCAGACTTTCCTCTGCGTAAACACAGTGATATTTATGTAAGGCTGTGCAAGTACGAGGAAATGTTTTGTTGTCAAGAATAGTGTTTAGACACGACACTTATCATATTTGATAACAAATTTCCTGAAATAATTGGCACGGTTCAAGTTAACAATCAGTCCAACCTCTTGTCCCAGACTAAACGTTCACTTCTTCCTTGTACATTATGTTTACAGAAGATATCGTTTCTGTTGAATCTGTTGTACTGAGCACTTTTGCTTAATGAGTCCAGTGACACTAACATTACAACCTCACTAATATTTACATGTTTGGAGAGCAGAAACCCAAGCAGAGCATTCAGAAATATTAGCTTATGTGTTTTTTCCAGTCTATATAAAATCCTGAACTATGTAAAATCTTTTATTTTTAAGTTATTTCATTATTGAATCAAAAGGAGTTCAGAAATGTTGAAAATGTTTATTAAATAATATTATTACAATCTTGTGACTTTCACTGGTGGTTTTGGCCCCTGAATGCATCCAGTAATGTTTGTAAGCAAGACATGGACCAGTGTGTTTTGTTTATCCGTGAATACACACTAAAACATGTCTGTCCTTAAAAAAAAAAAAAAAAAATCTGTTTATATATGGAGAACTGTCACTCTTGATTGATATATTATTTGTGTTAAAGCAACAAAAACAGCTTAAGGTGAGAGTATCTGACACCAAATGTTTTCAAACTGCAGTTCCAGGCCAAACTCTGGTCTGCAAAAATGCATCAGCTATAAATGTTGGCTTAGTGTAATTTACTGTGTCAAAAGGTTCATATGGTATCAAGAGCTACTTATTTGCTGCATTCCTTTATCCCCACAATGGCTGGTTTGTACGCTCCAGCCTGGCGGTTAAACCTTTTATTATTGGAGATATTTCGAGATTAAAGGGTCCTTATATCTCCAATTTCTGTATTATTGTAGGCCAGGTTTTGTACCTTGAAGAAAATTACAGCCTGCACTTCTCACTATCAGTTGGAGGGGGAAAAAAAAGACACAGTGAGGTAGGAATTCATTGAAAAACAGTTGTAGCGGATTTTTTATTTTCCATTCTTATCTCCATTCTTTTCTAAAATTGTCAGTCATTATTGCTTACAGGAGACAAAAAAAAAGAAGTACATGTAAAGATATTATCTACTCTGATGTCTTTGCTGTTTTTTTCCCCTTTCTTTTTTCCATTTTTTACTAAAGTGAAACGTTATAATCAGCAGGAAGCAGATTAGCTTTCCCGTGCCACTCCTTTTTGTTAAAATCTAACTCCTGTTTTGGCTCTGAGCCTTAATGATAGAGCCCATAATTAGCATGACAACCTCTGAACTTTTCATTTGATTGGAGCGGTTTTCTCAAACAGCAGGCGAAGAATGTGAGCAATGACAATGCCAAAAATGTGGTGACCTGACACGAGAAAAGGCAGGTCGCTGCAAAGACTGACCAACACGATTTGAACCTCAGCTGGCGATTTTGTCCAGCTTCAATAGTCGCCTATAGATGTGAGAACATGTGAAGTAGCCCCTCCCCCACAGCAGCCCCTGAAAAAAACAAGAAAAAAAACTAACTCTATTGACCTTTGACCTTATTATTCCAGTTCATTTGAGAAGCCAGTTTATAAAAAGTTTTACAGTAGGCTCTCAGGTGGCTCTCTAATGGACTCCCCACCGTCCCGTGTGACCGTGAGGCAGAAATATCAGCGCTCCAGCCCAGCTGGGACAAATACATGAACAGGAAAACTGGGTGCAGGGGCTCGTTGGGAAGCCGTCAGAAGCACTCTCATTAATAACCAATAAAGAGGGCCTGCAGTGGCATTCAGCAAACACCTGGATGATTGTGAGGCTTTGATGTCAGCTCTGAGGGAGGGTCCGGCAGGCCCGCTGCTTTGTTGCCGCTGCTGTAATGAGATAGTGGGAGGACAGGCCCTCTTATCACACACAAACTTCCTTTTCCTTATATCTCCTCTTCTCTCCTCTCATTAAATTGTCACACTTCTTCCCCAAGTTCGACACATCTCTTATCTGGAAACCTGACTCATTCAGACAAAATATAGTAAATTATATCAACATGCTTGTAGCTTGATACCAGAATTTTTACATCCTTCCTTTTCTCAGCCCTCAGAGAGGCAGACTTTGAGGTCAAGTTTGCAGTGAAAAAAAGTTTTTTTTTCCTGTCTATCCCAGCATTTTTTCTTAAGTGCAGCTATCTATCTTCCTGTCATTTCGTGTTGACACTGTTGATGCAAACCAAGAGCTTCTAAGTTTCCTTTGGCTTCTTAAAGAAGGAGACCTGCCTTCTCTGTTGTTCTGGGACCTTCAGGGCCAGTCTTTTGCACTTTTCCATTTTTACAGCAGTTGGAAAAAATAAAATAAAATAAAAACAACTAGGCCTACTGTATATGATATACAGCATCACAGTGAAACAACATTTAACACCTTATTTATTTCTATTTTTTTTTTACATTTTCTTAATCTTGGACAATTTTTCAACTGGGGCAGTTTGATAGCAACAACTGACTTTCTTGTCACCTTTGAAGTTGATGTTCATGTGAAAATGTAAAAATCCTTACAAAACCAGTCAGGGTTACTAAACATTACAGAAAACTGTGAAAGTGTGCAATTAGATTTTATTAATATTCATGTCTGCAAAACAGAATACCACAAGTAGGAAAAAGTTGCTACATGCACTATTTCAAAGAAATTAATGTTGGGCAGATATGTATGAATTGAACAGTGGTACTGTTAATCAGAAAGGTGAACAGAATTTTTATTTTGTTTCATTTTGGTAAAAAAAACCTGAATCAGGCAGGGGTAACATGGAGGATTCAAATTATAATATCTATGATAATAATACATATGTATATATATATATAATATCATGATGCAAACACATCTTAAGCTGAGGAACTAACCAGGGTTGATGAAATTTCAAATTTCTCTGCAGTCCAGCACTTGTGCCCTCTTCCTTCTCAGCCATGCCTTTGTAATGTGCAGAATGTGGTTTTGCATTGTCTTGCTGAAAGATATATGGATGCGCCTAGAATGCATCGAGTCTTGAAGACAGCGTAACAAAATCTCAGTGTACTTTTCTACCTTAATGCTGACGTCACAGCATAGACACTTGCGGCTGATAACAGCCTGTGTGGTCTTTCTGGTTTGTTTTTGGGACATATCTCCCTAAAAAATGGAATATTGACTGTGCCTTCATGCCCAGAGATGCCGTCTCTAGACAACGTTAACATGAGGCTTCTTGTTTGCACAGGGCAGTTTTAAGGGCATTTGTGAACGCATCTGTGGTGATACGAGTGTTGATGAAAAGCAGTCCTGATGCAGGACTGACATCAGAGATCATGGGTGTCCAGCTTTGGTCACTGCCCTTGTCCTTCACATGCTGAGGCACCTCCAGATTCCTTGAATAATTTATTGGTATTATACACTGTATATATAAAAAATTGTTTTTAAAAATGTCAATGTTTTTTCTCACATATTTGCTCCTCAGAGAATCAGTCTTTGAGGGAAACTGCTTTTGTACCAAAATGACCTTTGCCATGTAAACATCACTATAATCACCTGCTGACAGGTGTTTGTATGCTATTTCAAATATTACCTTTCATTTACCATTGTTCTTTTACTTTACCTACTTATTAGCACTAATTTTACCCAGTACTAAGTTTTTGGGATATGTTACCAGCTGGAAATATAGCTGACAAGAAAATAAAGCTTGTCATCTTTGGTTCATACTGATTTCAAAGTAGCAAAAGTACACGTAGGAATTGCCGTTTTTTTCTTCAGTTTTTATGTATTATTCGTATTGCTACAAAGCTTTTCTGATTTGGAGTTGCATTAATACGCTGGTAATTACTGAATATGTTAAGACATAATAACACAGGTATAGGTAGCTGCAGCTGACTTCATCTTTGGGTGCATATGATGGCACTTTTGCTTTAGCAAAACAGCTGGAAATAAGAAGCTGTGCATCAAACCTGTTTGGTGCCATGTAGTCACAGAACCCAGAGCTGCAGGATTCTGGCAATTCTTTGGTAATATAAGACCTTACACAGTCAGAATATGACACATATGTTAGCAGTTTGATTTTAAAATCCATATTCATGCTGTAATACGTTTCTGAGTTAATATAGGAAATTTGAAATAGAGTAAACATGTTACATTGCTTCTGTTGGAGCAAAATTCCAGTTAGACACGTTTCCATTGCACATCAAAGTCCTTGCCAAGATAAGGCAGCCGCATACATAAAGAAGAGCATAACATAAAAAAAGCTACATTTGTTACATATGGATAGTCCTGTTTCACACATTACAACGTTTAACTCTACACAACTCTGCAACATCTGCAAATGATTCTTCATGCAGTTACAACTGTTGGCACAATTTACTATTTCTGTCATGTTTCCTCAAATGTCTGACCTTATTTATTGTTTTTCTTTCTTTCTTTCTTTCTTTCTTTCTTTCTTTCTTTCTTTCTTTCTTTCTTTCTTTCTTTCTTTCTTTCTTTCTTTCCCCCTGTCTTTTTTTTTCGTTTTTGCCATGTTGCTACAGAGAAGCAGATCTGTTCCTGCTCGAGTCTCGCAGGCTGTGGGCTGCTGAAGAGGGCTGGCTGGAGTTTGACATCACCGCTACCAGCAACTTGTGGGTTGTGAGTCCTGTGCACAACCTGGGTCTGCAAGTCAGCGTGGAGACCAGCAGCGGTGAGGGATTCAGTTACACTGATTTTTTTAATCTTTATTTTGATTCACATAGTCTTCAAACCACAATTCTAGCTTTAAGTAGATCCTTTATTTTTGACAAAATAATCATAAGTGACAATAGAAGCTCACAAATCCATGATTTTGTGTGGTTGGTAAGCATTGCTTTTTTGGAGCAGGACGCAGCATCAGCTGCAAGGACGCGGGACTGGTAGGACGTGACGGTGCACTGGACAAGCAGCCGTTCATGGTGGCATTCTTTAAAGTCAGTGAAGTGCATATCCGTTCCGCCCGCTCCACTGGCAACAAACGTCGGCAGCAAAACCGCAATCGATCCACACAACCGCAGGAGGGATCCAGAGGGCCAGGCCCAGCAGGTCAGTCTGCAGGAACGTTAAACCTTAACTGACCCCGTCACACAGCACAGCCATGAATGCATTCAGACACAAAACTGGCCTCAGCTTAACCTCACTATATGTATAACTGATGTTCAACCTGTTGTGATCAGTAGATGGGCAGCACGTGTTGAAGTCTGGCTGAAGTGGTTCCCTTTGAAATGCTTGATAAATTGGATGTGACTTCTACTGGATCTTTCTCTAATCAGCCGCCATCAGAGGGGAATCGTAGCTCAGGGACGATGTCCAAAGCCTTGCTTTTACTGCAGCTCCTCTTTATGGATTAATGGAAGTGCAGCATTTCCCAAAAAAGTTCATGTGAGCAGGGAATATGATGTTTTTCAGTGCAATACATGAATATACATGATTTATGAAGGGGATTTCTCTGGGGCTCACCGCACAGGCTGAGTTACACTTTTGGTGGGAGGATTTGGCGACAAATTTAAGCTAAATGAATTTCAGTTTGAGATTAACTGTATAATGTTCAGCGCAGTGCTAGGGACGGGAGTCTAAAAGGAGGTTTTATGTTGCCATGCTACATAATTTGCACTATAAAAAGAACAGCGATACCCAAAGAATGCAAAGATTAAGCACCAAACAGAGGAATACTGAATATTCAGTGATTTAGGTGACCTCATGCATTGAAGATCCTCTTCCTACTTAGCAGATGATGTAATGAGCAAGTATAATCCCCATGCTATGAGCTCCACGAGCTTTGCAAATGAAATCAAGCCCAAATCCTCCCTGCTCTCACCTGCTGTGTAATTCTGGCCAGACTTTATAGTGCTTGAAGCTTAACTACTCTTATGAAGCTTCATTGTGTCACTGAAGGTGGTGCTTAATAAGCCTGCTACTAATATTGGTTTGATCCTTGACTAATTTGACAGACGAAGCTTTATCGTGCACGCCCAAAGCCTCTGCGGTGCAAAATGTCAAGCCAGAGCAGAAATTTTAGGCAGTGCTGTAGCAGCTAAAACTATGGTATTTTGTTACAGAGGAAGTATTTCTGATATTTCTAAGAATAATTGTATTATAAATCTTATCAAAGCAGATAAATGAGGGGTCTAACATGAAGTGGAAGTGTATTACCTTTTTACCTTGCTACATGTAGAGCACCTTGCATTCAAAAATGACCCTGAATATTGACTTTTAGCACAATTTTACTGTAGTATATAGTTCTAACCCCTTGTGCTGGACTGTCCTTGGACAAGAGGTCAGTCTGTATTCATGGTTAATATATAACTGTTCCACTAACTGAATATATCACAAAACATAGCTTATTTATACAGAGCACTTTCACTGAAATGTACTGTAGCGTCGCTAAGTTTAAATGTTTCATCTAAGATTATGTATCAGTGAACCTTCCCAAATAGTTTGGCCCAACAGCACTGTAAAATCGACGCACCTGCTTGCCGAACGTTTGATTAATGACGTGCCAGAATCGGCCAAGTATACTTGTGATGATCCAGGGAGATGAGGCTGTTTCGCGCCAGCCGCACATCAGCTATCAGGAACTAATAATCAAAGGCTAGAGTATGTGCCACAGATTCTTCCAACGTCTTGGGCAGAACTGACCCGCTATTTGTCGCCTGGTGCCAGAACATGGCTTACTGAAATGACAGAAAGCTACAAATAGCCCATCTTGGCTGGCTACCCGGGAAGTAGTTTTGCTCTGCTTTGCTTCGTGTGCTCTCTTTAATGGCTCTACCATCTGCATGGTATGCAGATGTATTTGCAGGACAGGTTGGGTTTGTCCTCTCTGCTGCTCTGCAAATACTTTGCTGGTTCTATTTTCTGTTTGTTCAGAGTGTCTTTAGTGATTTTTTTTTTTTTTCTCAGCAGGCTGCACTGCACTGCTGTGAAAACATGAGGGTTGCAAGTTCAATTCCTACAGGGCCTTTTCTTAGTAATTGCCTGAGATGAAAGCTTTGGCTAACACCACACAGAGCAAAGACTCATCCTTTGTTATGTTAGAGCAGAGTCTGTTTACTTCAAGTTCAGTTTAGTACGGATCTGAAGACTCCTTATCAGTTTTCTAATTGGTAAGGTATGTTGTCTATATAGTCTGCCTTTGTGCGCTAGCTTGTATCAAGAGAATGTGAAAACTCTGAGCGAAGCAAATCTGTTCAGAGATCTGCTCCAACAATGACAATCTGTTAAATATGCACTTTACATAACCCAAAACATCAAGACCTCTCCGCCTCGCCACTTGGGACCACTGGGAGTGTAAATATTTAGATCCTACACAGGAAGCAGAGAGGCCCCCCTCGTGACAACCGTGTGTCCGTGGCCAGCAGAGGGCTGCCGGTATTGGATGAGGTTGGAGGATCCGTGAGGAATTCAGGAGGGCATATGGTTTCAATACGACATCACTCATTCCAGAGACGGGGAGGAGGCCGCGATGGATGAGGAGAGCATCCGTCTTGTGAAGCGCTCATGGGGAGAAGCAAAATGCGGACACTGTACCTCAGTCTCTGTTTGGCACAGGGCTACAGGATGTGAGTTCAGGCCACCACAGATCTGGAAAAAAAGGAATATTTCACCACTTCTTGCTTACACTTTTTTTTTCTCCAGACGACAGCAGAACTTCAGCCGGGAGGCAGCAGCGCGTTTGTTTCTAACTGTTGGCGCGTGCACCCGCTTCCATACGGAGGCTTTCAAAGCTTTCTTCAGCATGGGTTGACTCAAAGCTGTGTAGTTTCTATTTATTAATTTATATTTATTATTCATACACTTGACCTTGTCTTCTCATACGTCTCTAAAATACGCTGCTGTCTCTGTCTCAATCTGTAAAACAGCTTTTTTACTCGAAAACTGAAGTATATGCTCAAAGTTTTTAACAGGCTGGGTTTAAAAGGACATTTGATGATAAATATCTTCCAGATGACAAAAGAAGACAGATTCAGCCAAATACGTTTCTGCAACTTTTTTTTTATGTTTTGAAATAATAGTGTGATTAAGAGTGTAATAAATCATCTCTGTTTTGACTGTTAAAAGGCAAACTGTGTGATTTTCGCGCAGTCTCGCTTGCCTGTTTAGAGGTCAACTGGCGTGTTTAATTCACATTTTCTCTTATATTTAGAGTTATGTGTGGGAGGTCTGAATATTCTTGACTATAAGTGTGATATTTCCACCCACTCAGGGTGTGCCTGATGTGTGCTCTTGTGTACCTCAGCAAATGAACAATACAACACCTTTAAAGGTAATTTGGGGTTTGGTGGACGAGGAAGGCAGGGGAGGTAATGGCAGTCGGGTTGGGTTTGGCTGTGGGGGAGGTTAACAACCATCCGGGGAAGGAATACTGCGTCCCGGCTCAGCGCTGGCGGCCTGTAATTAGGTGTAGCCAGTCATTAGCTGCACTGCTAAAAGACTGACCAAGCTAACAGTATCGCTTAAAGAATTATAATAACACGGCGCTCAGCCAGCTGTGTTTTTTCATCTGTCACTCCTCTCCTCCCTCCTCCTCATTCTCCTCACTCCTTCCCCACCCGACGTCCTTTTGTTTACCGTTGGAGTAATTAGACATGGCGGAGCTCGCTCGCAGGCTTTAATAAGCTCTGTGATGAAAGACAGGAAGAAAGATAAACTCCAGTAGTCATGGTAGGAGGGAAGGAAGAAAGAAGAGAAATGTCAGAGGCAGCAGTGACACTCTCCTTTCATGTCTTCACCGCTGTTGGGACGCTCTCCTTGGTTCTTGCACCTGCAGGAACCAGGTTTAGGTTTCTTGAAAACCAACCATTTTATGCCGCTAATGCTCCGGTTGCAACATTTTAAAATGGCACCATTTGATTTTTATACTTTCGGAACAACCCATGATAAATATAATTTACAGCTTTTTCCTCCTCGCAGAGTGGCTGGCGAAGGTCTTTCCCAGGTTTAATGAATGGCTGGTAGTGTGGAGAAGGGTTAACACGGCATATCGAAAGTCTCACTGTTAAATGTTCAGTAAGCAGCTGTGTTTCCCCTGCCATTGAATAGACAGGGTGGGAACCGGCAGCCACGGCCCCACCTCAATGAGTTCAATGTGAACTGGGTTTTAGTGCTGGTGTCACGTGGTCAAATGGGATGTTTGTCTACTCGCACAGAAACATTTCCAGGTTAAACACTGTTAGCTTTTCTGCTGTAATATATGCATTCATCGTAGAATCTCATTAAAAGGAAATCCTGCTTTTCTTTCTTTCTTTTTTTTCCATGTGAAATTCAAATAGTGAGTCTGACTGTAGTTCAGAATAAAGGTAAAGTAGAGTTCACGGTTTGGAAATGTCACCATGTGTTAGAAAAAAAACTGCATGTAGATATACTCATCTTTCAGTGTCAAACTCTCAGCTGAGGTGGCCATGCAGCCGAGAGAAGCAACAATAACCAAACATGCTTGTGGGTGTAGGAAGCTTAAAGTTGCTGGTTTAATATCATTTGCTCTTGTGTATAGATTGATAGCACTTTTACATTTTACTCTTTAATAGGAAACTAAGGCTCAGCTGAGGATTTACTTTGGTTTTGATCTCAACTGTATGGCACACTCATCACTCCTGCTAGATCCAAACGGAATATCACAAATAGTGCAATCTTTAATTGCTCTAATATATAATCATATGCAGAGTCTGTTTTTCACCTTTTCTTGCCACCTCTGCTCTTTGACAGGGAAGGAAAAAGAAATGAAAGGAAGCCTCATGGGAGCCGGAGCTCAGCGGTAGCTGTGTGGTATTAAATTTTTACAGGCAGGAAGGGGAGATGTGGTTTATGAGCACCACAAATCTGGGCTTTTACACTCAATGAAAGCCCATAGTAAATATCAGCTTTATTCCTCTTCAAGAGCCCCACATACTGTAAAAGCTGATGGCTTTGAAGGCCAGGAGGTGCAAGGAAAATGGGTAGATGTGTGAGAAAGAGAGGAAAAATCAGTGTGGTGCTTAAGGTTATGCCTTGTTCAGTGAATGGTGAATGAATAATTCAGTTCTACTTTATTAATCCCTGAAGGGAAATTAATTAAGTATGATGGTCCTTTAATTAATGCATGTATTCACTGTGAGTTTAATATCGGTTTATGAGGATATTGAGAACCGATAATGAGATGATTACAGGTCGGACGATGTTGTCTCGGTATGTTATGTAAATGTTAGAAACATTTAATTGAGGTTTTAATCGGGAAACTGACTGAATGTGATCCATCCATCCATTTTCTATACCCGCTACTTCCTGTTCAGGGTCACGGGGGTCTGCTGGAGCCTATCCCAGCTCAC
>JBAMYA010000013.1:4495762-4520868 GCA_037176975.1 Arrhamphus sclerolepis
CTCCTCTCCTCTCCTCTCCTCTCCTCTCCTCTCCTCTCCTCTCCTCTCCTCTCCTCTCCTCTCCTCTCCTCTCCTCTATCTATTCATACTCTTCTGTGTATTTTTCAAAACATCATCTTATTGTATTTCATAATATCTCCTCTTTCATACATGAAATGCATCAAAAAAATCAAAAGTCGCCATCGGCTATCTCTCAACATTTTGGTCCTACCACCTCTCCACCGTCTGAAGGTTTTTGTTTAGTATCAAATCATCAGTGTTCTAACAGAGAAGCACCAACCACCAGCATCAGATTATAATGTTATATTTTGTTATGGGAGAATGACAGAGGTAACATACCTTTTTTTTAAATGGAAAACACACAAAATAATTAAATGAATGCGTAACACAGACACACACAGATAGTCCCTGTTGAGTTTGGTTTGGGATGAATTTGGTGTAGACACTGCCAACTGAATTATTTACTGAATGTTGACTCATCACTACTCCCCACAATCTGTGTCTTAATCATACTGTTCGAGCAAAAATGCCAAAGTCAGCATTTTCTGTATGGCTTTTCTTCATTAAGACACAAATCTCTCAGTCTTATCAGCATGTTCTGCGCTATTCTCGATTGCATTTAAAGACAGGAATGGATCCTCTCATGCAACTTGAAGTGGGTCATGTCGTTTTCATGATGTGGTTCTGGGTGGGATGGTCGGCAGTTCGAGAATTATGATGAATAAATGAATGAAGTGTGTGTGTGTGCGTCACTTCTATATTTAAGTTGGAGTTTCTAGTTGTGGGTTCCTCATTAAAAATGTCTTTCAAGTCAAAAATGTGATTTTCCAGAGACTCAGTGTGACATGTTGAGGGGAACAAGTTTTGTTGAGATTCTCAATATGCCATTTTTATATGAAGTAGTCTGTTTTAGATTTTGCATATTTTATTTTATTTTATTTGCTTATGTGTTTGGGCCCATGAAGAAAATCTAAAATCTTTCTAGTTGAGGTGTGGGTTTATTGTATTTAAAGAAACTTCCAAGCATCCAAAGCAATCTATGTTTATCTATGCCACCTTCTCTCCTCTCTTTCTTTTAGTTGATCAGTTTGTGTGCCGCACTGAAGCCATAGCAGATATTGTGATCCTGGTGGACGGCTCCTGGAGCATTGGTCGGGTCAACTTCAGACTGGTCCGAATGTTCTTGGAAAACCTGGTCAACGCCTTTGATATTGGCATAGATAAGACAAGAATAGGTGGGTTGAAGATGCTTCCAGCTACATGTGAGCGACGACACAGGCGTTGCTGCAGTGTTGCTGTGTGAGCGAGTTATTAGTCTAATGTTTGAGTACATTTCAGAACAAATAACAAGTGCACTGTATATAAATATCTATTTGCAGGTCTGGCACAGTACAGTGGTGATCCCAGGATAGAGTGGCATCTAAATACTTTTTCCACTAAAGATGCAGTCATTGATGCAGTTAAGAACCTGCCTTACAAAGGAGGAAACACCCTCACAGGTACTGGATATAAATTACTTTTTTAAAAATAATTTTATATTCTAATAGTAGGTTTTATGTTGAAAAGAATTTTGGGGGGAAAAAAACTTTCTCACTTTCATCCTTTGTCCTCTCTTCTTTTTTTTGTATAAAACCTTGAAAGACAGTCAGTGATATGCATAGTAGCCCTCACAGCTATCTTCTACCTTTACTCTTGGCTTAGTTGAATATTTTTGAGATGGTTTGCATTTATGTTTTTCTGTCACATAAGGCACCCGCTATCACTGTCTTCCGTCTTAATCTGCCCTCTCCTCTTCTGTTTGGGTCTCCACAGGCCTTGCGTTAACTTTTATTTTGGAGAACAGTTTCAGGCCTGAATTTGGCTCACGGCTCGGTGTACCAAAGATTGGGATCCTCATCACAGATGGAAAGTCCCAGGACGATGTTATACCTCCAGCAGAAAGCCTACGAAAGGCTGGTGTAGAGCTGTTTGCCATTGGTGAGAATAAATCCAAATCTGCTCAAGTTTTTTTTTTTTCCTTTTTCTATTTTTCTAAATTGTGATCAGCTTCTTCAAAGCATTTCTGACCACCTATTTCATTGACTTGGAGACGTCCTGTTTAGGCTGTCCGTCATTTTTCTAATACATGTCCTGCTTCTGCGATATAAGTTATGCTAATCTTAATGTGTCCTTATCTTTCCAGGTGTAAAGAATGCTGATGAGAATGAATTGCGCTCCATTGCTTCAGAGCCGGATGATACTCATGTCTTCAATGTGGCTGACTTCAGCATTATGAGCTCAATAGTAGAGGGACTGACAAGAATAGTGTGTGAACAAGTGGAGCAGCAAGACAAAGACATCAAGCAGGGTAAGAGGATAACCGGACAGAAAGTTAGACAGACTACAGAGACCTCACCAATGCATTTTTTTTTTGTGTGTGTACTGATTATATAAAGCAAAACAAAAACTGAACACTGCAACATCAGCTGTCTAAATGGTTAGACAATTAAATAAAGAAAGGCATGTGCAGTGTAATCACTTTGTGTCTGTAAGTGACTGAAAGTCAAAATAATTAGTCTAACTCTAATCATAGAGAGAATGTTTGTTTATTGTGAATCAAACCTTGTGTGTGTGTAGATAATGCTTGGATCACCCTATGTGCTCACATTTAGTGTGTGGAAAATGGTGTCAAATCGCTTCTCAAAATAGAACAAATCTTTTTCACGGCACTTTGTTTACCTCGCTCCTCTTTCTCACTCTACCCTTCGACATGCTTATATCACTATACAAGATCGAAAATCAGCAAACACTACGGCTATAAAGGGATGCCATAAATCCAGTCTAATGTCTTTTGAATATATATCAATGCCGTGTTCTTAATCGTGATTCTCAATGCGAGGGGGATTTCTTCCTCTCTAGGAGGAATTTAATAAAATGTCATGCAGTATTTATACATATTTATTTCCTTCTTTGTTGTTTTTTTCTTTTTTTTCAGATTTTATACCAGAGAAAATGGGAATTCCGCTTAATTTGGTGACTTCAGACATTACAGCCCAGAGCTTTCGGGTCTCATGGAGTCAAGCCCCTGGAAATGTAGAGAAATACCGAGTGGTTTATTATCCTGTTCTGGGAGGGGAACAACAAGAGGTAAATACTGGGTTTCACCACACATTCAGACTGACTTCATTGTTCAGCAAGTTAAATTAGAGAAAGACAAAGAATGAAACTTCACCATTGGTGAATATCTATATACATGCAAGCAGTCAGCTTAAAGAAAATTATTTAACAATGTGTCCATGTACCATTACTTGGACAACAAAGAGCTCCCCTTTTTAGATAAAGATAAATAAATAATTTGGTCTTTTATTTTTAAGGACAGGTCTTAAAATCAGCCAAGTACAACTTCAGATGAGAACAGTGAATGACAGATGGGATTATGGGACCATTTCCTAACAACTGGGAGTCTGCCTTTCTGCAGAAAGACAGATTTTTAATAGTTGGAAAACATTCAAGGCAGACAATTACCAGTCTTCGCATCAATGGATATCCCTGTAAGCTCACTCCAGGGTTAGAAACTACAAAAAAAAACAAAAAAAAACAAAAAACAACTCAAAAGCTGCTTCTCAGATTGTACAGATCTCTGTGAGGTGAGCGTGTTAAATTTTGAAGTTCATAATAATGCAATTGGAAAGGTTTTAACTTGTTTGAGCTGTTTGCAAGGGTTAACAGGAGAAATGCAGCATGCCATGTTTTAGCAAAATTCAAACAGCATATCTACAGTGTTTGACTGAAAAAGAACCTAGATGTTGGAATGACCCCAACCTGAATGAGAGGACCTAGAGAGAAAAAACAACCCAGCAGAGCGAAGTAACTAAACTGACATTCCAAAGTAGAGAAGGCCAGAATTTAAAGATTGAAACTTCATTAGATAATTAAATAAATAAAGGTTTCCAGGTTACTGGTGTTGAAGATGGTTGTACAATGTATTGAATCATGGGATTTGCTTTGATTTTTGACATTTTGCCACTGCTTTTTGGGATCAGTCTTATTGAATTGATAATCATGTAATATGTCATGTGTTGTTGTTCATTAGAGCTGCTCCCGATATTAACATCTGGTAGGAAGCTGATTTTTTTAAAATTTTTATTATTGTTATTGAAAACCTTTCGAACTGAAAGAGATGTACTTTCCTTCGCACCATACTGTAGAAGAATGATTAAAGACTAAAACAATACCGTGGTAACCACAAGCAAAGTGAGGTAAGCACACTCTGCTTTTCCATTATATTTACGTCACTGGTGTTAGTTACCTGGAATGAGGAAGGTTTATAGTTTGACCTCAGCTTTTTTTTCTGAGACGCTGCTGGTATCGCTCATCCAAACCTCTCGCTATGACTCCTCCATTTACAACTCCCCAGAACATCAGTGCATTTTATGAGTGCTCACTAAAAATGATACTGTGACTGATTGAGGCACCTGCTTCATTTTTCCAGAACATTTGACCCCAGAAACCTATTAAATCCTTTGTATAGCTGAGTTTACCAGGACCAGATGTCACCCTTTTATTTCAGAAGTAACAAAATCATTATCTTTAGATGTTTGTGCTTTACTGTACTCAATAAATCAATTGTTGTTTCTTCTCTCCTCTGTTTTTTTGGATCATTCTTCCCTTCTTTGCTTTGCATTTTCATCTTCCTACATTTATTGCCTTGATTTCCATTTTTGCCGCCGTTATTTTTTCCCCCTACCGGTTCCTTTTTCGTTTCTGCACTTCCATCAATCTTTCTTCCTGTGACTTGACCTCCTCCACCCCAGGCTGTAGTTGTAGGCAGTGAGACTTCAGTGGTGTTGCAGCATCTCAGGTCCCTCACTGAGTACCAGCTCGCTGTGTTTGCTGTGTACGCAAACGATGCAAGTGAAGCTCTCAGAGGATCAGAAACAACCTGTAAGTTTACTCTTACACATGTTCTGAAATGTTCATACAAAACCCCAGATAGATAAACTGAATACACATCTGAGTGGGCACATTAATAACAACGGTTTAAAAGTTTTAGCACTGTGAGAGTCAGGCGTATTGACAGTGGAGCACTCACAATACAGAGAGAATACTCTTAGTGGAGGCAGAAGTTTTTTATTTCAGTAAGAACTCCAAAAGCTTAGTTTCTAACATATAATTATGTGATTTCTCCTTGATTGAAATGTGTGTTTGTGTGTGGCTGTGTGTATATGTGTGTAGTGGCGCTCCCTTCAGTAACCAGCCTCCAGCTGTTTGATGTGACTCACAGCACTATGAAAGCTAGATGGGACAGCGTGGACGGAGTTTCAGGCTACATGCTGTTGTATACCCCAATTACAGAGCTGGATGTCTTGGATGAAAAGGAGGTAACGGAAAAAAAAAAACAGGAAACAGATCAATAAAGTGTAAAAAAAAAATGGTTTTGAATATCTTTCTGGTAATGTGCAAATTGAGTTTTTTTGTTCAAAGCCTGTATTTTTTTTACTTTGTTTTCCCCCAGATCAAGATTTCTGATGCAGTAACAGAGCTGGAGCTCGATGGGTTGATCCCTGACACTGAATACACTGTCACTGTTTATGCCATGTATGGAGAAGAGGCCAGTGAGCCTATTACAGAACAAACAAACACATGTAAGTCATGAACATGCACTTTTCAAAGGGGTATCTTTTTGTTTTTAAGTGAGGTTGTGTGTCATTCTTATGAGTTGTTAATGTCTTACCTGAGTAGACAAAGATTATAGTTTGGAGGATCAGGAAGATATTGTGATGGGGAGCTGGGCTAACAGCTACCAGGATGAGAGTAGAGAAGAAACAATTTTCACCATCTGAAACAATTCAAACCCCATAAATGTCACGGCAGGTTTGATTGAGTGCTGTACTGTCTCATTTTCTGTCATTTAATATTTTTCTCAGCTAAAGAGCTTCTATGTTGCTCCACATCTTTGCATTCCATTGAAATTGAGTCAGACTTGTTGCATAGAGTACTGTTGGATATCACTTCTGCAGAAATTTAGAATATTGTACGCATGTGTGTTTTTCAGGTTGTTAAAAAGTGTGCTGTCATCATAACTTACATGATTGGTTGGTGTTTTGAGATTAGCCCAGTGGAACTGATTGTTGACAAGATGAGCTGTCGTGCATCCAATGCCACACAACAGTACAGGAGCTATTTGACTGACAAAAGTGAACAAAGAAAATTAAATTAAAAGTTTAGAGGCATATGCAGTGTATATACTGAACTTCTCTTTTCCTCCCCAGTACCACTGAGTCCTCCCAGAAACCTCCAGTTTTCTGACGTTACTCACAACTCTGCCCACCTCAGCTGGGATTCAGCGTCCAGTGGTGTTCAAGGTTACCGTATCATGTGGGTTAAGACAGATGAACTAGTTACAAGTGAGGTGTGTGTGACCCAGTGTTTAATGTTTTTAAGATGACTTAATTCATTTGACTGAAAGCTTCTTTGCAGGTGCAAGGATATTAGCAAAAAACTAATGAAAGAAGGAAGGAACAAAGAGAATATTTCTGTCATTGATTACAGTCATGGATTATTAAGATCATTATAACACCAGGGAAAATGACGACTGAGGATACAAACCAAACAGTTTATAGACCTGCTTCATCCTATTTGGGGTCAACTTGGGGATGTTGTCTCAGCTGTCATCAGGCAAAATAGGGGGTACATACACCTTCTATTAAAATATACGCATACTGCAGCTTGCAAGACCTGTGCCAAATGTTTTCAGTAGATAACTCAGTAACTGTTTGGTACAGTTAAATTTACAAGTTGCCTTAACAATTTTTGTTATGTGAGAAGAATCAGAACAAAAAGTTACGCATCATGAATGTTTTTGGAACATGTAATGTTTGTGAGTTTGTGATGTGGCTATTTGTGTTCTGCAGGTGGAAGTGGGCCCTGTGACTTCTTATGACCTCAGTGAGCTGACATCTCTGGTGGAGTACTCAGTGGCCATCTTCGCTCTGTACAACGAGGGCCAATCAGAGCCACTAACTGACAGCTTCACTACAAGTAACAAAAAAAAAAAAAAAAGTACTACAAAAAGGATAAATCAGAAGATATCATAGCTAGATAGGTCACTCGTGGCAACTGTTGATCTTGAATTTTACCTAACCATATTTTCTTTACTAATAATTTAAACAGTTTAGTCATAAGTTGATCTTGCTTTGTAAGCTGTTAAGACTTATCTTATGATTGACAATTACAATTAACATTTTCAACAATTTATCCACACTCGTAGCCAACAATTTTAGCTCTTTATTCATGCTAATCTTCATTTATATTTTCATCTAACATTTTCAACACACTCAAAAAGAAGTCACCATCCGTACTTTCAACAATTACAATTACAACTGTTCATCCGTAACATTAACAGCCTCAACAGTTTATAATTCCTGTCAGTCAACAGGTTCATCATATTGTCAAATAACATTTTTTCAGCTGTTCGAGAAGCTGAGAGTAGTTTAAACACATTAGTTAACAAATTCAGTTATCTGTAATTCCACCAGATAGTTTCAACTGTTAATTTATTCTGATGAATAACAATTTTAACATTTAATTCCAAAGTAACAGTTACAGTTTTAGGTGTCTTTAAAGTTTGAGATAACATTTACAACCATTTAACTGACATTTTTGTTTTAGCTGGTTTCCCCAGTTTTACTCAGCAATTTCAACAATCAATAATTTAAGTTCAATCGTTTATTGACAAAAAGCTAAGAATTTAATCATACTGTTAAACAATAATTCCAGTTGTTTATGGACACTAAAACTAAAAAGATTAGCTAAAAAAATTAAATTGTCTATTCCGGTTAACAATTCTAACCATTTATCCATGCTATAATCAAAATATTAATTTTGTGTCTGTAATTCAAATTTTTACTTTCAACTTTTCTTTAATTGTTTCACTTGTACTCAGTAATTTGTTTCTTGCTTTTGGCTCTGTGATTAGGTTGCTTTTTAAGGTCAACTTAACTAATCTGAAGTCAAATGAAATAAAGTACCACTGGAGAATGTTTTGTTTAGTTTTTTTCTTTGCAATTTTTATAAAATAGTTGTCTTGATATCGTCAGAAGGCAGACTATTTCTCTCTTACTGGGTGCCAAACAGTCTTGAATTTTATTACCCTCACTGGTCCTTCAGCTATCTTGGCAGTCTGCCCATCTCATTTACACTTCAGCATAATAGCCCAGTCACATAAAAAGGTCATTTCACTGTCCCTGACTGTTCCATCACACTAACAGATATTGATTGGTAGGAATATTCCTTTAAGCCACAAGCAGTTAGGCTCAAGTGATGAGTCAGCTCAAAGAAATGTGTGTGTTTGAGAAACTATTGAAATGTGCACTCTAGAACTATGTTCATTTTTATGTATCTCCTGGCCATCTTGGTTTAATGGACCGCATTTATGAAAAGGAAGTAAAACAAATACGCTAACACTTTTAAACTTTTTGAGTGGAGGAGTAGGCAAGAATCAAGTTCAAGAATAGAGTTTACTGCACAACTTGGTAATAATGTGCTCATTAGAAACATGCTAAACTAACGAATTACACATGTGGCCCTGCATAAAAAAAAGTCATAAAGCTTGTACATCCTGTAAACTTACAGTATAATTAAAGCATTATTGAAATGGTGGACTTGCCGTGTCTTTCAGCTCCAGTGCCTGGTCCTCTCAATCTACGCTCCTCTGACGTCAACACAAACAGCTTTCAGGTCAGCTGGGATCACTCAGCCAATGACATTGTCCTCTACAGACTGTCCTGGGCGCCGTTCACAGGTGGCGACACAAAAGAGGTCAGTGCAGTGGAAGTATTGTTTATGGCCATGAAATTACTGGAGCTTTAACATCCTCGTGCAGACTCTGATGACAAGCTGATGTGTAGCCATTCATTTCTTCAAACATGTTGGAACACAGAAACGTCTAAAACATGCACGGCAGCAGGTGCTGTGGACCTGGATGGAAGAACACTGATGATCAATCTCATCAATGTTCTCCACTCTTGATATTTATAGACCAGAATGACAGGAATAACTCTGAATGATTGATAAACCTTAGAACAATCTTGTAAAACTGATTTTGAACATAATGTACAATTTGGTATTGCATGAAAAATAATTAACATGGATTTAGAGCTTTTTATTCAATCAAGTGTGCATTTATATTTGTTTCTAGACGAAGAAATGTGTGAATTCTGTGTGCTTACATAAAGAGAAAACTTAGACGGTTCATGACACAATTGGTAGATGGTAGAACCAAGCATGGTTGGGTATAAATAAAGGCTGAATAAATCTAGAAATTAATGACTTGGATGTTTTATTACCATAATCTGGGGTTTAGAGACAGCTGGGGGGCAGTGATAGAGGCCTCAGATTCAGTGTGTGTGTGCACATGCCTTGTATGTGATCCTTTATGAGTGTTTGTGCAATTTGCATAGAGTAATCAGAGCTTAAATTAAATCTCTAGGAATTTTAAAAGGTAGACCTATTTTACTGAAAGCTTGAGCGTAGAGGCATGCAGTTTTACCCTTTTCCTCAGCTACGTAGCACACCGACATGTTCATAACTTGCTCTTTATTGGTATATATGAAAATAGATTAAGTATAAATAATCTAATGTAATGAAAACAAAATGTATTACGAAAAGAAAAGGATGACATTGACTCTGTAATAACAGCCTTCGTCTAGGGAAAATGAATGACCTCATTGAAATTTGCATTTGACTGTGAAAGCCAGTATACAGAAACAAATTCTTACACGTAACTCTTCTACCAAATATATTAACAGCAAATGAGTGTGATGTACAACTTGAAAAATATCACATATTTTATTATTTTTTTGAATTAACATCTGTTAATTGCTTCAAAAAAGTTATCTTCTGTAAAAATGTCACCAACATCAACGTTTGGGCTCAAAGTGCCACATGATAAAGAGAAATTGGCCAAGCCTACTCAATGTTTTCAGAAAGTATACCCACTCTGTTCAAGGAAATACTGATGGAAATCATATTTCTCTTCTATACTATAGGTGATTTTGAGTGGAAGTGATGACAGATACATCCTGGCTGGTCTCAGTCCCTCTACTGAGTATGAAGTCATGCTGACGGCCATATTCAAAGATGAGTCTGAGAGTGACACCGTCTCTGTCATCGAGACCACGTGTGAGTGATCACAGAGTATTTGCTTTGTCTAGTCAATAAGCTGCTCGACAAAAACCCCAAGAAACAAACACCAACATCTTGCGGGTGCATTTTCTGTTTGAAAAAATAAAAAATACTGGACTTGCATTTTTGTAGTGAAAGCAGAGCTCTGCATCAACACAATTGCATTGATTTCTTTTCCTCGACTTATCTCAGAAGAACAAAGTCTATTATGCCATAAATGATTTGTTTCATAGTTTTGTCTGTAATTGGCTTAATTTATTAACACTGGGAGTTGAATAGCAGAGTTGTATACAATAATCTGATTTTTGTTTCTGCATTTCCCCAGTGGCAAAAACAACAACTATTGCTTCCACAACTCAAGGTAAGAAATATCCAAATTTGCTAAAATTGCAATTTTTATATAGAGAACACTACTCTATATTGAGCTAGAATAAAAACTATGACAAATAAGACATCTCATGGTGATTACAATTATGCTGTATAGTTTATTTCTTCACACTTAGAGTGAGTTTAAACTGTAACAGCTTTACTTTTAATAATTTTGAGGACAACTTTCCAGTGGGATTCCCCATGATCATTTAACTAACCTTGCTGACACATTGGCCATTTTTTAAAAATTATTATTATTGTTCAACCCAAGGTATGGGTCAATAAAATATAAAGCCTTTGTGATAGACTTAACAGACTTTAATCTAAACTGGTCTGCTGTGCTGCTGTGTGAGGCCATTATTAAGACTGATGAAACCAAACAAAAGATAAAATACTTAGTTTCATCCTGGACAGTGTCATAAAATGTTGTTAAATGTGTCATACAAATTGAAAATCCAATCAACTGAATATTCACCTCGCTCAAAACTAAACTAGCTGAGAAAGAAAAACAGTCTAGGTCCAGTCTAGATCCAGTGTTTGGTCCCTTGTAGTAATTTGATCATGCAGCTTGGTGGAGGGGAAGAGGAAGGTCTGCAACCAACCCAGCCTGTTTATTTCAAGGTGATGGAAATGCTTATTTTTGCATCATTCTGTACCAATCAGTACATCGTAAGGCATCTTATAATGCATTCCTGCCAAGAATCGCCTAATTGCAAGTCAACACTCTTTGTATTTTTAATATTATCTTTTATTTTCAAAATGTGCAGTAAGTGTTTTCTGTGTTGTCACAGTCAAGCGTCTAGCTGTGAAAAACCTTTTCCTGAGTGACGAGACCACCCAGAGCTTAGACGTAGTGTGGGAGCTTGAAGACCCCAATGTGACGAGTTTTAGGATCTCCTACACCAGCATCAACAGTGACCAAGAGGAGCAGTCTGTGAGTTGATCAAGTTGCGAGCTATTACTCATGCAATAAAGCCATTTGTGAGTAACAAAGCAGATCTGGAAGTTTTAAGAGGGTTTGTCGTACTGGATCTATGGTTTTATGTTTCCCAAATTTGAATATTCATTCCTTTTGAGAACTATTTAAGATCCTTTTTTACATCTCTTTTCCTTACAAATAGGCCTGTAAGCAAGCTCTCAAACATTCTGTTTGCATGTAATGAGACAAACATTTCCACTGCTCAGGTATGGACATTGATCATGTAGAACAGACAACAGTGAAGTTGCGTTTGGAAGAAAATTGTTGTTTCACCACTCCAGCTAACTGGATGGGACTACAGTTGTGAGCGTTGACACCTACTACAGTCAGAAAACAGATTACACCTTTAGTCATGGTCCAGCCAGCCTTTCCTTCCTGATCCCTCTATCTCCCCTAAGAGCCCTTGAGTGCAGTGCCTTGTACTGACTCCTGATCACCAATGAGCACACACAAACACACACACACACACATATACACACATGCACACCCCTCCATCCCTTCTGTCCCTCAATCTCTTCACTCCCTCATGCTCTCACGCTCTCTCTCTCTCTCCACCTCCCCTTTCCTTTCCCCCACTGTTTTAATTTCCCGATGTGGTGTCAGAGCTGTAGAAGATGGAGAGGCCTGGCCTAGCTATGAGGACATTCCATTATCTTTTCAGCAGCCATTTACCACAGTGGGAGCAGAGATGGAGGGCAGCTGAAAAAAGAGCAAAAGAAACAAAACAGGTGGAAAAAGAAACAAATGCCAAACAAAAAGTGAGAAAGGCTAAAATCCTCTCTGTCAGGTTATATATAAAAGTTTAAGGTCACATCCCTGAAAAGGTTTAGATTTGTTTTGACATGAATGTGTGTGAGAGGCATTTTGAAAGACATTTATGTGATTGTTTAAAAGCCATATACGCCTCCAGGTGCTCATTTATAAACGTTGCACAAGCACAAAACTGGACCTGAAATTCGCACATGACACGTTCAGTGCAAAGACAATCATCTATTAAAAAAAAACATGATGGGAGAATGTGTGCACCTGCATGCAAATTTTTAACTGTGCGCAGAAACATTTTGGAGACGAGGGAAACTGACAACACAGATGGTGAGATGGTGAGTTGAAGCCATGTTCACGTAGATCCACGTAATAATAAATAGCCATAGTCATAGAAGAGTTCCTGCAGTGACCCATTACTATTCCAGTACAGTACGTTCATATATCACACTTCCATATTCAAAATATATACTGGAGTAGTGGTTTGCACTTTTTGTTCCATTAATTGGAACAAGGTGTATAGCAATCACTTTAATCGCTGGCTAAGCATATAAATGGTGTTGTGATGACCGTGTGTAATGCTGCATAATGGATGCACTGTCACTCCTGGAGGATTACACAAATGGATCAAGATGGAGAGTTCTTAGGAACCACCAAGATTTCCTGGCCTCTGATGATGACTGGCCAATAGATCAGTCTTCTTGGATTTATGGGCTGAACTGGGTCCAGTATTATACAGACCGACCTGCCAGAACTGCGTCATCTCGGTGCATGAACACAGTTTTGGCAATCGGCTCTTTTCCAGCGGGAATGACGTGACAGGTATGTGTGTTATGATTTTTCAGGGTGGGACCCAGATGCAGGACAGCAGGAGGCAGGTGTATCCAACAAAAAAAGGCCTTTATTATGCAAAGTGCAAAAACCAAAACTGAATCAGTAAGTAAAGTTAACAGAAACAGAAAAGGACAAAAGCCAAGAAAACAAGACAAGACTCAAATCAAAAACAACTAAACACACCCAAATCCCAGCAATGTGCTTAATATGAATAACATTGTATAATGTTAAATTGGATGGTATTTTTTAATGTGACCAGTCACCATATGTAGTTTCCAACAACATTAAAAGGCAGTTTCCAACAATGTTAAGTTTCACAAATGTAACTGGTGCAATTGACTGTAGTCACTATGCTATAAGAGTGAGAATTAATTTGTCTATGCAAACACTAAAAATGTGTATATGATCAAGTTACAAGTTATTTGTGACTCGAACATGGTTCTGACAAATTTAGTGGCTGAGTCATGTGGCTTCACACAGAGAACAGACAGCAGGAGCTGATTTACATACAGAAACATTCACGGTCCTCTTACATTTAGTGTTTATTGTGGGATGTAGGTGTGTTCATTGGTGGAATATGCAGCGAATCCACCTGCGCAAACTTTTAGTTGGGCTCATTTATAAAGGGAAACTGCCTGCAAGCGGGCATATACACAGTTTCATTAATCAGATTTTTTTTTTTGGCGTAATTTTCAGCTTTTGAGCACATGCAAACGTTTGGTAAGGATTCTACCCACAGTTTTATAAAGGAGCACCTCGGTCATTGCCACCACTAAGCCAGCTTTACTATTTCCTTTCATATTCCTTTCATATTCCTTCCTTTCATATTCCTATTCCTACACGAGCATGGGAGGCTTGTAGGTGCTGCATTATGAATGAATCCATCTCATTGGTTTCTCAAAAACAAAAATCCTTTGAAGTCATTATTGAAGCTGATGAAACAAAAAATTTTTTTTTTCTGCGTGTTGAAACATTAACAATGGCTGTAAAGTTACAGAATTACATTGAAGATGTGAATCATCGAATATGAATCTGAAAGTAATATAACTTTACAATGTGTTCACTTGTTCATATAGTACTTTTTATGTTGCATGTTTGTACTCTATAAACAGTTTGCAGTGCTCCTGTCTCTAAAATCAATCAATAACCATGCTGAATGTAATGTGTGAGTTCATTGATTTGCCCAAAGACAATTTTACAGGTGGATGGATCATCAAAAAATACAATCTCCAGATAAGGAGACGAATACTTTATTATCTGAGCCTCATCCACCACTAAAACAAGAAAACAGAATTTCTGTCAGTTTTTCATATTCTGCAGTAGCTCAGCTCAGAACATGTAGTGTACTGTTGCTGTGGCACATCAGACTGTTACTGACATTCAGCTGGTGACAAGACCACAAAAAAAAAGAATAAAAACACCTTTATATGATTCTATTTTAAATCTTTCTCTCTTACACACTGTTATACACACTCACACACAGCCATACAACAAACACATACAAAAACATTTGTAATAGAAGCCTGGGGATCACAGCTGATAGAATGAAAGGTTTATGTTTATGTTGTTTCACAAGAACAGAAGGACATTTTCTTCTTTATCAAATAATATTTTATTTATTTATTTATTTATTTATTTATTCAAAATCATGGGCAGGAAAGGATTTTCCAACATTTTTCTAGGCAATCCTCTTATTCATTTTAGTTTGTTTAAGTGGTCTGAAATATGACTTATTACGAACAGAATTCAGTATTAGATAAAAACTACTTCAATTAATTAATTAACAAATGTAATTAACGGACAAAATAATGTCAACTCAAGGTGCACTTTCGATTGTGTTGCATAATTGTCATCAGTTTGCCAATTATCAGGGTACTGAGAGTCTTTGCTCTTGAATATTCTGAGCACTTAGAAGGGCACATTTGAATCCTTTTATTCCAGCAAACATGGTTTCCTAAACGTGCTCGGAACATTGGAAAGTGAACTCCTACAATATTGTGATGAAAACTGTGTGATATTGTTGAAAGCGCAAGAAAATGACAACCAAATTACTGTTTCTCCATCATGTCTAAATGAGAAAGCACCCTTTTTAAAAAGTTTGACAGCCCTATTACATTGCAAATAATAATATTTACATGTCAGTCAAACTGCGTGCAATAACATATAGGCCAGTGTTTTTTAACCCTGGTCCTCAAGGCACACTGTCCTGCATGTTTTAGATGTTTCCCTGCTCAAACACACCTGGCTATAATTAGTGGGTCATTGACAGACTTGTGTAGACCTTGAAGACAATCTTATTGCCGTCCAATCAAATGTGACTGAGCAGGGAAACATCTAAAACATGCAGGACAGTGTTGAACAGGGTTGAAAAACACTGATATAGGCACAGCAGCAGCGAATCTCTTACACCTTTCAGACAGATGCTGCTAATTTAGCACAAAGATGGTCTTTCTGTCTGCGATGGACTGGCGACCTGTCCAGGGTGGACCCCTGCCTTTCTCCCGAAGTGAGCTGTACTAGGCTCCAGCAGACCCCCGTGACTCTGCACAGTAAATAGCGGGTATAGATGGTGGATGGATGGATGGATGGATGCATGCCCTACTCAGATAGTGAGGTAATGTAAAAAACAACAAAGTTGGTGGGTGACATATTACATCCACATGCCAAAATCCAAATAAACACAAATTCGGGAACATAGAAAATTTGGAAAAAAAAGAGCAGGAAACTATAATAACAGTGCAATCAGGGAACTGTTGGCTGCTCGTACCGATGAAGACATTTCTCAACAGATTATTAACAATGAATGGACTCTAGGCATCTAGAAAAAGAAAAAAATTGTTGAAATGCTCTGCGAAAGAAGCAAATGCCGATGTGATTAATAAATGGAAAAGCCATAGCTGGTCAGCAAGTCCTTCAGCTCTTGTGAACAGTTGCAGTACAGCCAGTCAGCAGATAATGAAGAAGAAGCTTGAGGTTCCATGTGAACCTTATTTGGTACAAATGGGTTTCAGGGTCTGGGTTTAATGGTTACATTTTTGTTTTCCATTCTGTTACTTATTGGCAAATAAACTAGGTTTGTGTCTGAAAGCAATATTAAGAGTTTTTGCGATTTGGTTCTGACTTTTCAAACATTTTACTGGTTGATATTTTCTGTACCATTATACCCGATCGCTCGCTCACTGCTGCTGCTGCGGAAAGAAAAACACAAAAAACATTTAGTATCTATACAAAGGAATATTTTCTGAACTCATGAATACAGTACTGTCAAAACATCCAAGAACATTTATGAATGAAAACAAAGCAGTAATGGGTTCCTCTCAGCTCTTCTCTGCCTGCCTTTTGACATCAACTGAGTTTATCGACTTAACTGAAGAGAACAGAATTATTTAATATAAGCAGCAATTGGCAGCCTGTTTTCATATGTGCATAATTCATCACCACTTTAAAATCACTTCATAATACCTCAAATGTTCCCTGAAGATGTGTGTGTTTGTGTGCTTAGGTGTCAGTTGGGGGTGATCAGAAAGTCGCAGTGCTCCAGCCTTTACTTCCAGACACCGAGTACAAAGTCACAGTCACACCAGTGTACAGTGATGGACAAGATGGCATCAGTGTCTCTGCCTTGGGTTCCACGTGTAAGCGTGATAACTCGCAGCACACACACACACACACACACACATATATATATATATATATATGATGGTTTTATATGGTGGGGATTTGCTCCCCCATGACCCAAATTCTGAGTAGCTGCCAGGGTAGCTCCCCATCAGGACTCCTCCAGTTGTGTAGTGCGGATGAGACACTTAACTACTTCACTCAACCCCACTTCAAAGAGAAAGAGAAAAAAAAGGAAAGAAAACTGGAACATCTTTTTAGCTTTACTGCGTGAGAACATGCAGAACAACAATGTTCTGTAATTAAAATCACTTGTGACCTCAACCCTGACAGATTTCTGAAGGCACTGAGGGGCCACAAAGAAGCAATGCTGCTTATTGCTTCGTGTGGTTGTGAAGAGACAACAGACCTCTGGATCGGAGTCAGGACCTGAAACATCGCCATGAACTGCACTTTGTCCATCTCATTGTCCTTCTTTGGGATGGTGAAAGCATAATTGAAATGATCAAATCAATGAGGGAAAACAGAGAAAGCAAGCAAGAGAGAGAGAGCCCTTGAAAGCTTTGCTGGAAACACTGCGTCACCATCTTGACTTCACCGTGGTGAACAGTGCCAGCAATGACTTCTGCAACTTAAAAAACCCAAACCTATACCTGTCTGCAGCTGTCTGCTGGGCGGCTGCTGAATGGAACAGCGATAATTAAGACCAAACTTTGTGGTCGCAGAGGCCATGAACACAGTTGTCACTGTCTCACGACTTGCGCTTATGCCAAGTAATATCTGACTGCTGATGAATTCAATTAGGCCCACATTCAAATGCATTAGCCAGCAAATGATTGTCAAGCACGTACAGTGCAACAATGGCTGTAATGAGCAGTTGTGGCTGTGCTCTGGTTTACGCCCTCACATGTCTTCTCCACCCAGAGCATTACATGAGGCTTGTTGTATAAGTTTTCAGCTCTCAGGTTACAAATGTACTGCTATTTTCAATGTGAATTAGTAATGACTTTTTACATCATCATATCTCCAAGGATTGTTTTTTTAAACGGTTTATCAGGAACATGCTGTGCCATGTTCTATGCACAGCAGGGGTCAAGATCACCAAACATCACCAAAAATTAATCTCTGGTCATTATTTCCACTGACATGTTAATCATTTGGGCTCTCTTTTGAGAGCATTGCCTCCCACAGATGCCAACGCCAGACTGCTGTCTGTGGAGTTTGAAGACCAAATGAACATTCTTTGCTGTCTTCTTTGAACACTTCCTAAAAAAAAAAGAGAAAATTGTATGGGGGTCCACTGATGACCTTCTGGGGGAGGTGGCTCTTGTAAGGGAAAGATGTTGCCATGTTCAGGGTGTAATTGGTCTGCAAAAACGCTTCTTTAGGTGCCAAAATAGGACTGATGTGAATGCCAGGATGCAGATTTTCCCAGCAGAACATTACACTGTAACAAGATGAGCAGTTTCTATTCACATTTATTCAGCGGTCATAATGTTATGTTTGATCAGTGTAGATGTTACTTGCAAAGTCATGCTAAACACGTGATTTCTGTTCTTCTGTTCCAGAATACAACAGCAGTGATCAAAAGACAGCCTGCAGGAGACATGAGCTGTATGTCAGCTTCCGAGAGCTGGGTTGGCAGGTATTTTCTTGCTCAGCACGTTTTAACTCGGCCAAATTAAATTAATATAATTAAATGTCTAGTTAAATATCCAGGCATGGTCCTCGCCATCTCTCACGTCACGGCAAATTTAAATCCAGTGTTTACTGAACTAAAATACTATTTGTGGGACTATATTAGAGGATTTAAAAAAAAAACAACAAAACAAAACAGTATTGGATATAAAGATAGTAGCAGAATTAATATATAAACAGTCTGTTTTTTTATGCACTTTTATATTGTATTTATGCAACACACTTTGGCTTCAAATGTGTTTTAAACTGCTGCCTCAAAAGCCATTGCTTGAAAGATAGTTTACTTTAAATCTCCACATCCAAAGAAATGAGAATATTATGTCCCTCTAGTGTCTTATTTGTAAATCATTATTGTTCGGACAAGTGCTATATAAATAATATTTATAAGAATGTTTTTTTTTGTTTTTGTTTTTTAAATCATCATCATATATGACTGCATTAAAAAAGGATGATCAAGCAGGATGTGACATGATACAGGAGAGAGAGAGAGAAAGTTGGAGAAAATACACAAACAGCGCATCAGCGCATAGACTTCATAGCAGTTGTCAAGCACGGTGGTGGAAGTGTGATGATTTGGGACTGTGGCCACAGGACTTTGGCATCCTGTAGTTGTTGTATTGAGCCCCCCACAAGCGCCTCTGCTTGTCACAGTATCCTAGAGAAAATGTACAGCTGAATGGCTGAAAAAGAAAAGGATCAAGGGGTTGCAATGTCCCAGTAAAAGCCCAAACCTTAAACTGGGAGAGGCACTGTGACAGGACCCTTCAGGCAAATGTGTTTAAACAATTCCTGCGTACCCACCTTATAAAGTAAGGCGGGCCAGTATTCCTCCACAGTGATGTGAGAGACAGATGATCCCTTATTTATAACAAATATATATCAAATATAGCAAATTATTACTGCAGTTATATATATGTATGTAAAAAGGATAAAGTAAATTAATTTAGCAATAGCTTTAGTGAAATAAATGACAGATTCTTGTGGGAAAACATACAATTTGACAGGATAATCACCTGCAGCATACCATCACAAATAAAAAAAATTAATTACATGGAAACATAGCAAATGATGACTTAATAAGGCAGTGATACTAACCAGCAGGGTCAAGAATGAGACTTTTATTTGACATGATACATATGAAATATGACAACATGTGGAGAAATTAAGACAAACTTTCTGGGTTAAATCCTACATTTTAGTTGACCAGGCTAGACTAAGTACACTTCCATTATTACGCTACAGAGAGTAAATACATGAAGAAACGTGGGTGTATCTTCTCACATCAGGAACACCTCAGGCCACTATCACTGGTCTGATAAGAAACTTGTACAAGCAAGTGAGATATGACGGCAATAGAGAGTGAGTTATATGTAGCTAAGTGGGAGTAGGCTCAAATGTCAGACTGCAGAGGGAAAACAGTGGAAGAAACAGAAGGACAGAGTTGCATACATCTTTCCAAACAAGATGTTAACACACCACTGACATCTAGAGGGAGATTGCCAGCAATCATTCATATAAATACACAAGCACACAAAGAGGACATCAGCACAACTTACAGTTCAAACTTAACCAAACCATAGGTACTCTAACAGTAGCATGAACCCTAATCTTAACTCTTAGTCTTTATTTATAAAGTTACAAGGCGAGTAAGAGTGCGCACACACACACACACATACACACAAACACACACAACAGATGGACAGAGAAAGGAAGAAAGACTGGCTGAGAGTAATTCACTGATTCAGAGACGTATCTGTAGACTAGGGATGCCAGAGCTTTTCTTCATGCATGACTTCTCATAGCGACCAAATGAATAAATAAACTCTTAAGAGCAACTTGCATTGCTGCTCTGTTACTCTGTGTTGGCACACAGCAACGTAACACAATCACTGACTTCATTTGTGTCTCTAAGGACTGGATCATAGCACCTGAGGGCTATGCAGCCAACTACTGTGATGGAGAGTGTTCGTTTCCTCTGAACGCCCACATGAACGCCACCAACCACGCCATCGTACAGACGCTGGTAAGACCACTTCGCTACAGTTCACCACGCTTAGTTTTTATGTGTGCAGTGGAAATAAAGTCAGAGAGGTCGCCTTGGGTCAACTGTGGACTCATGTGTAACCACATGTAGAAGCGTCCAGTCTCAGTATTGTGATCATTTACACATTTCTTTGTAAACAACAAAAACAACAGAAGGTTTTTAGACTGGAAGCACTTTACAAGAAGGCACACAAAATGTTGCCTAATTAGTGCTTAATTATCAGAAAACACACCACAAACTAACCACTACTTAACCATCAGTTAATCAAGTTTTACTGACGAAGCGTTTAGAACCTGAAATACACTCAGATTTGTTTCTGTTGCAGTGTCAGTGTTTGTTTAATCGCAGTGTAACATACTTTAAATGAATTATATACCAATTTCAGGGCATGTAATGCGACTTAAATTAATGTTATGAGACTAAACATTGTACAGTGTGAACCCGACATTAAAGAAAGTAATGCTTACTTAATGGTCAAGTCACCAACACGAAAAGGGGAACTAATCAGAAATGAAGAAGAGGTGAATTCCTCATTTGTTGCCTGATAATTAAGTGGTAATTAAGCAACATTTTGTGTACCTTATTATCAAGTGTTGCCATCAGACATAACATGTGTTTTAAAATCTATTTCTTAACAGTGCCAGGACTATAAAGATTTTCTCTAATTAAAAAAAGCATGTGTGGCCGTAGACCAGTGAACATAGTAGCATAGATAAGTAGCAGACTGAATTTATTTCTCTCATTTCAGGTCCACCTGATGAATCCTGAGAATGTACCAAAGCCGTGCTGCGCCCCCACCAAACTCAACGCCATTTCAGTGCTCTACTTCGACGACAACTCTAACGTCATATTGAAGAAATACAAAAACATGGTGGTACGCGCCTGTGGCTGTCACTGACACCACTGAGGACTGGTTGTGCTTCAGCGAGGTTCACCTCAAGTGGGCAGCAGTTTTCTCAGCCTTAAAAGGAACGTCCACCCTGAAAGATCACCAATACCTTCTAATGCAATAATCACGGACAGCTCAGTAAAATCTACCTACTAAGATCTTTAGAAAGACTTCCACCGAAGAGGGGACCACTGCAAGAATGATGTGTGATTGCGTCTACAGGAGATTACGGTGTCCCAGCGTTTCTGATAGCTGTGGATTCGAGCCTGCTTTTCATGGGTCTGCAACTGAGTCAAAGACTGCGTGCGTGTCTGGGGAAGGAGGAGCGATTAAGTTTGTATATTATGTGTTTATTGGCGTGTGTGTATGGATGCCGTACAGGCTGCTGCACCCTAACCCTCACTGAAAGGGTGAGGGCGAAACTGAACTGTTATGGGACCCTGTCAGAGTGCTGCTTTCTCTCCTGCCTCCCCCTTCAACAACAGCGAAAAACAAAAGAAAAAACAGTGGATCTATTCTAAGAGGTTATTGATGGACAACTTCTCTCTGACAAATGACCCTGTGAGGTTGACTCAGTCACCTCCTCAGATTACAGAAAGTTTATAATAATTATTCAAGTCACATGAGAATATACGTCCTTTTTTTTTTAGTGCAAATGTTAATTCAATCTAATACTATCTGAATGATACATTTGAGTCAGTACATTCATATTTTTCTCCTCTTTCCTACTGTATTTTCCTCTTAAGCCATATTTGCTTTCCCAAAATATAATATGGACTGAACCGATGTGACCACAGGCTATTTTAGCAGTCGACTGCTCCAAATAATTCCCTCCGTGTCAATATTTGCCAGGCTAAGGCTGAGCTCTGATTCACCAGGCTGGTTCAACATGATGCATGTTGTGGCTAAACTCCAAAGAACTGAAGAATACAGCTCTATCCCTCCAACATACCACAAATGGCCATTTCCATGTTGCTGCACTCGCAAAGCTAACAAACCCTTCCACCCCTGACAAAACGTCAAGAGATCGCGGAAAAACATTTAGTGAGTCAAAAACAACCAGCAGGACAGTTTTTGTCACGCTTCTGAAATTTGCCCTTCAGTTTTACTCGGCCATGTGGATGGAAATATGTTGAGATTTTGTGTCTTCCCAAAGAAACCTGTTACTGTGAGCTTTGAATGATGTGGAATCTTTTAAAGGGCTTATTTGTATGAGACACTAATACCCAGAACAATCAAAACCTTCCGTGCCTAACCGATCTTAAAGAAAATTACAAAATATACCTCTGGTAAGCTGCTGTTTACATTTGTGATCATGTTAAGACTGTCTTTGTAAATACTTGTACATTCTCAGCTTATTTATTGCACATTTTATTAAAAAAAAAGAAAAAAAAAAGAAAAAATATCACATAATTAACAGATACAACAAAAGGAAAATACAAACTTTTTTTTTTTGGAAAAATTTATTACGAAATCTCGTGTTACAATTTGCCTTTATTCAGTTTTTGTGCAAAATCTGTGGGTAATGCACAACCCATGAATTGGAAAAATATTTCCATCACTGGAGTTTCTTTGACCATGTGCTATCCATAAAAACTTTTACTGACAACAACAAAAAACAAACAAAAAAAAAATGCTGTGTCTGCCTTTTTGTATACCAGGGCTGGACTATAACAGTACATCCTGCATCACATGGCACACGTTTTCACAGAGCCCAGAGTAAACCGAAATACATCTGCACTGGAACACGCACGGCCCAGCAGGTGGGTCACACTGGAGCAAAAAAAAAAATATATATATACATACAGTTTGATAATGAGAGAGGTTACCATTTCTTAGACTTTAATGTCTTCTTTTCCTTTTCTAGAAAGCAGGAAAATGTTCAATCAAAATAATGTTACTGATTAATCAGAATTAATCTGGGACAGTCAGCATACTTTCATTTAGAACCAGATTGCCTGTAGGATGCATTTTCTGTCCAGTGTTTCAAGCACTTTGAGAAGTTGAATTAAAACAAACAAACAAAAAGAATTAACAGGAACACTTGAAGGTATTAGTGGCTTCAAATGTCCAAGATGTCACATCTTTTTCCCACTTAAGTTGTTCCAACATTGAAAAATGGAGACATTTATATAAACCGGTGGCTGCCAGTTGTTCCTATCAAACTGTGTATGAATGACAGGTCTGAAAGAAAGGGACATGAAACAGTAGTGGCATTCATTTTACACAACTGGTAATGAAGAATAGGGCAGCATGGTCCCAGCCTGAGACTAAGTGGTAGAAAGAGCTGAGAAGGATGGTACGAGTCAGAAAAGACTCAGATTTTTACCAGTTCTCCTCACTTTTAAACAAGTGGTGAGAATCTAGTTTCATCCGTCTGTGAGGCATTGTTGTCTAGAGATGGAAACGCCTCCATCCATCTTCTACTCTGCACGAGTGTTTCCCTGAGAGTTAAGTCAGATATGCGATCACTGGCATCGATATGAAAGACCCTCAACTTAACACTCACATTAGGGTGCTACATCTTTTACAGCCTTTTTGAGTGACGTTACCATAACATTACTATTTAACAACAGATCCGATGTATAAAATTTAACATTGAGAAAAGTCAAATGGCAACAGAAGTCAGAAACAAGAGATTTTCCTTTCTAAAAAGCCAGAAACGTGGATACAACCCTTTTAATAAACTGTTACTGGTTGTTATCAGTTGAGCAGTGCTTGCAGTCGTTGTCAGACCCAACTAATATTGTACAATTTCAGAAAGATTATTAGTTGGGCAACAGCAATGAGAAATACATTCACATTACAAACAATCTAGTTGATCTGCCCTTAAAACACGGTACAGACCAGACCATATCTGCCCACCCTTGGCTGACACCTTCCTGAAGAGAGAGAAAGAGATTTGGCTTCTGTAGGAGAGAGACTGGTGTCCCACAGGCCAGAAACACAGTGATGCCGAGTCGAGTGGTGGAGCCGGAGTGTCGACTTGCCCATTTCTACAACTCGTCTCTCGCCTGTCTCATGACAAAGCTGTGCAGGCTCTCCAAGTCCCGCCCGCCGTGATGTTCATCACCCTGCTGTCCTGCTCTGAAGATGATCAAGGTGGGGTAACCTCGCACCTGGGAAAAGAAAGGACACCCCCACCAGGGAATTTATTCCAGATCTCAGGCTTCAATCCCATTTAATTCCAATGTACACACACACAAGAAAAACTGAGAGGTCCCAAAATGGCAAAAAGGTTTTTAAATACTGCAGGCTTTTTATCTTTCAGCTTTGTAAACATTTGAGGTTAGTTTTAATCCATGTGTGTGTCTGACTTCACAGTCCAGTTCTGAAAACCCGTCAGTATTAAGATGTCTCTCAAACACTCATCCTTCAAGCTGAAAGAGAGAATGTGTGTGTGTCTGCCAGTATGTCTGTTCCCACAAAAGACATAAATCAGCTTCAGGATTTCATTCCAAAGAATAGAATTAAAAAAAAAAAAAAAAAAAAAAAAAAAAAAAGTAAAAGAATACAAAACCAATCTATCATCAGTTCTTTGGAAGGGGCGACAGTGTCTTTTATATACATATACAAATATATATGTATATATATATATATATGTGTGTATGTATGTATGTGTGTATATATGTGTGTGTGTGTGTCTATAGATATATACACACACACACATACATATATATATACATATACATACATATATATATATATATATATATAAATATATATGTGTGTGTGTGTGTGTGTGTGTG
>JBAMYA010000013.1:4531326-4549647 GCA_037176975.1 Arrhamphus sclerolepis
TTCTCTTCTCTTCTCTTCTCTTCTCTTCTCTTCTCTTCTCTTCTCTTCTCTTCTCTTCTCTTCTCTTCTCTTCTCAGCGCCAGCGTTTGTCCCTGGAGGTTCTCTCTTAATGTCTTTGACTAAACTTTAGCCAGTCTTGACAGTGATGGTGCCCCATAGGAAGAAAGTTGAGAGGATACCAATATGATTGTAATGGAAGGTTTGCGGCCAGGGTCTATCACGCTGTGTCACTTATAAAAAGCACAAAAGCCAACTGGCGGGGTGCACGCCACTTCTGGCAACAGTGATAAAAAAAGAGCCACTCATCTGTTTCATAGAGATGCTATGGAATGAGGGGACATTTTCATTTTTGTGCTCCTCATGTGTCACAACTGCTGCTGAAGCTCTGAAGACTGGGTTGCTGCGTTCTTGAAAGAAGAGTCTAACGGAAAGGTGACATTATCATATTTTCATGTCGCGTCAGATATTTTAAAGGCAACGGGATTCATTCATTGAACATGAGCACAACAAAATTTGCATGTAAAATATTTACATCCACACAGTTACTCGAGTGCACCAGTGGAGTCATGAAGACATGGTGGTTGCACTTGGATGCAACCCTTTTACTATAACCAGAGAGGGTCTGCAAAATACTATTCGCTTCGTGCCAGAAATCCCTAATGTACCTGTGTGCCTGCAAAACCAGTTCAAAATACCTCCGATGACACGTCAGCGACTTATAGAAATATCCTAAGGATGTCCAGTTCAAGAAACAATTCAGTTGTCTGTGGCAGAGTCTTATCCATGCAGAGAAATGTGTGTGTCTGTGTTTTTTAAGCCAACATCATATCAAACCATTTTTGCTTAATCTCTTGGATGCTTTGTTGGATGGAAATATGGCATTAACTGTCTGCATTAGTCACCTTTTTCCAGGCCAGTGCCTTGCTGGTCCCTATCACCCCAGTAGACTATTAGCAGTACAAAATAAAATGTCCTTTGCTCCACTTCTGTTAAAATGACTCGTCTGAATGTGTTTCGTCTCCTCTTTTTAACATGCCTTGTATCTACAGATAGACGTGCAGGTTGATGCACATTTACACCTCCTTATTTGGTGGTCCCTGGGTGGGGATTTATGTTGATTAACGTACAGTGGGAGTGCTGCTAACAGGTGACCAATCAGCATTTATGAATATATGGTACATGCATCAAGCCCGCGTCAAGTTTTGAAGAGTTTGTGAATCTGAGCTTTCAGTGAGGGAAAATTTATGGGCAAATCTTTTTACAAATTTACAAAGATTTCACGAATGAGGCCCAATGAATGCCTTTATGTATTCAGTGCTTTTTACATTGAATGAAACATATACACACACACACACACACACGTATAAAGATATATATATGTATAGATACATATAAAATTTAGAAAGTAGGTAATTTCATTTGCATCACTTACATTGCTGCAGAGTTCAGTGAGGGTGCAAAAAGCTTCACACCTTTATGATGTTTGATAAACCTTGCACACAAACAGAGCACCTACTTGATCACAGCTCATATCATTAGAATCGCAATAGCAGATCAAAGTGTGAAATATCATTAGGACAAATAACACACCACATTAACACCGTGTCAGCACTTGGCCAGACTCTCAAGTTTTTACTTGACGATTTATGTACATTAATTGCAATTGTGTGTGCGTATGTGTGTGTGCGTGCATGCGCGTATGTGTGTGTGTGTGTGTGCGTCTGTGTGATGCATCATCACATGCTGCTGTCCCTTGGGTTAGTGGGTGAATGAAGGCTGTAAAGAGGAGCATGACAACTGTGAAAGTCACAAGGGGAGTCCACCAGTGCTGTAAAGAAGGCAAAGTTTCCCTCCCTCCGGGTCTGACCTGAGCATGTGTGTGTGTGTGTGTGTGTATGTCAATATACATATGTCTCTATGGGGAATGTGTGGATGTTTTTAAAGCAGCTATACTGAATATATGCTCGTCTCTGTGTGTGTTTGTGTGTGTTTCCGTGTTTGGTTGCAAGCGTGTGGCTCGTCCTGAAGCTAAATGCCACACTAGAGTCTATTGTGAAGGCTATCAGCACTCTATCAGTACCCCACATCCTCAGTCTCCTCACCCATCCTTTTGCTTCATCAACAGCATCTTTCATAGCCTGCTCACGCTCCCACCTTCACCCCTGAGGGGGGAGACTGCGTGTGTGTGTGCTGGGGGTGAGACTGTGTGTTCATATCCTCGGGACTTTACTTCAAAGACTGGTGGTTATGGATGCGTCAAAGTTTGTGAAATGTGGAGGCATACTTGAGATGGATAGATAGTCCACTGTGTGTGCTTGTGTGTGTGTTAACCTCAACAGCCTGATGTTGGAGGATCAGGAGATACAGAAATGACTTTGTGTTGTCCTGTCCAAATGTCGATTTCATGCCACCCTTGTTTGCGGCTTCTTTTCAAAGAAGTCAGTGATCAGCTGTGTGTCATGTGCTGTTAAATTTATCCTGAACAAGAAGTGTTTTTTGGGTCTCCCCTCGAGATCAAATGTTAATAACACTCCGCTAAAACACACTGCACAAACACACAAATCACCAACTGTCCCTCTGGGTTACTCTAGGCTACAGCAATTTACAGGAGAATACGATCTCTTTATAATATTGGAATTGAGTAAATGCTTATCTGTTTGACTGATCGGATATTTTGAAGCTGTCATTTGCCAACAGTTTTCTTCTGAGATGCAACTGATGCTTCGATTTCAGGATTTGAATCTAGGCCTCGTGGCCCTTCACTTTGACATCAAGGCCCAGTGGCTATTGTTCGGTACAGTCAGGCTGTAATTCATTTCACGGGACAAAGCCAGAGAAAATAAAACCGTCCCTTAACAGTGCTGCAAATTGGTGAATAGTTTGCCTTTAACCTTTTATCCATGTTTGTCTTCTGCTTATCCATGCCTGTCACTGTTAAACACTCACAGCTGTATGCTTATAATACTCACTCCACCGTTAAAGATGAGAGCTTCTTTATCTGTATTTGACCTGAACGGTCTGCATAAAAATAAAAATCATAGCTTCACCATTTTGAATGTGACGGGACTTCCTGCATTCTTATTTTGAAATCCACGCACAAATACAAGTGGGGTATGCATCTATAGAAATGTGTATACCACAAGATTTCTCCCCAGTGATTCTAAAGGAACACACATTTAGCCAAAAAGTACAACTCTTCATCCTTTCATGTCTGTGTCGCATTGATGCAGACCTGCTTCTGTGAGGGATGTCATAGTTCTCTCTGTATTGAAAGAGAAGACTCTTACAGGAGCTCCATGTGTGTGTGTGTGTGTGTGTGTGTATGTGTGTTCTTGTGTGTGTGTGTTGGTCAGAGACTGTCCCTGCCAGATTGCAGCTTCATGCCCTAAGTCCACTTTATGGGCAGTCAACAGTGAAGCCACCTTCCAAAGCCACACACGCACAGACTAGGACACACACACTCCGCACATGCACCCACGTGCACGCACACATACACACACACGTGTTACTAAAATAGCTTGTTTATGGTACATAATTCATAATGCATTACACATACATCCTAGAATGTGCTAAGACACATCACCAGTAATTTGTTTCAGCTCTTTTAACATCATATACTCTCACTCAGGTGACGCAGCCAAGGTTGATCTGACTCTGGAACGTGTCCCAGCAGCACCAGTCTATTAATGTCCCTGGCAGTAGATGGGATGGTCATTGCGTCCCTGCAGCTGCAGTTAAAGGCCTTACTGAGGTTCTGAACTAGTTTCTTCTGACTTTATCTCTTTATCTGCCTGCTTCTCTACCACTGTGCCGCTGTGTCACACCACGTACAGGATCTTCCAGAGTATCTTGAGGAGCGCTGGATGGCTCCTTCATACATATAAAATTTAGAAACTAGGTCATTTAATTAGCATCAACCACTTACACTGCTGCAGAGTTCAGTGAGGGTGCAAAAAGTTTCACACCTCCATGATGTTTGATAAACCTGATATACTTTACACATGATTAAAAAAAAAAATCATCTGGTCCTTAGCAGGTGACGTGAATGCAGACTCACAATATATTGAAACACACTGTAGTTTATGTAATCACAAATAACGGTGACAATTAAAAATCTAACTTTGATAAAATCTTAAAGAGATGGGATTTTTTTTGTAATGTGCTACGGGGCACATCATGAGAAACATTCATGGCTGAATTAACCCAACGTTAGAGGAACTGCTGATTCTGTTTGTCAGGATGGTAGATGGAGCTGTTGAATCAAACCACAAGACATTTCAAGGCCTTAAGATTTTTTTTTTTTCCCCAAATTCAGAAATGTACAATATTTGAGGAGATTAGTAACTGCTGGAGAGGGACTCTAATGAAAGAAGCAGCAAGTTAATGAAATAGCAGCAATGAACTGAAGTAATACATATATATATATATATATATATATATATATTTATTGTTAAAGATATTATCAGTATCCTTCATTGTTATGGCGAAAGTTTGAATTCTCTTCCATACATTTTTTCTTAGTTCATTAATATTCATTAGGATTTGTTCATGCACTGCTCTTCAAAGTCCAGTTGCAGAGTTCCAGCTGAGTATTTGGTGATGCTCTTGAGATCACTGACACTAATGTCACGATGGTCAGAGTGAGCCCCATCACATCGTTATAGAGTTAAACTTGCTATACAGCCTGCAGCCTGCTTTTCTTATGGCTCTTCTTTTATCAGCTGCCACTCAACATTCCATTCATAAACTCGTCACAACCTAACAAAACATACATGTGCTTCTGTGTTCAGGACTGAAGCCATGCACATGTTACATCAAGATCTTCAGGACAAAGGAGCCATTCAATTTTTTTTTTTCTGATTTCTTTTTTTTTAAATGTTGATACACAAGAGGGCACAGTCAGGAACATAAATATAAAAGCACAAGATTTAACCTCTTATTTTTATGTCTCTCATTTATTCAGAGGCTGAGAAATAAAAGGCTTTAGTGGAGCAGATTTAAGTTCTTCAGAAGTCAATCAATTTTTTTAGAAAGCTTTAATAAATGAGGCCTTTATATCGTAGAACACTGAAAGAGGTTAAGTTGCAAAGTAGTGAGTAATGTCACCAAACAACCCGCAACAGTGAAATGTCCTGCACAACAGAACCCCAAAAAGAAAGAAAAAGATCAGGGATACAAATGATTGCTTCAGTTTTGTCATTAATGAACTTGGTGACCACTTTAATGAATGAGATAAGCTTGGAGACCTTAGTAGGGCCAGTACAGGAAGGAAAAAAACAAGAAGAAGTGGAAAAAAACACAAGAAATATACAGTGAGAAATACTTGTCATCTAATAAGTGTTGAAATAAAGAAATTAGACAGGTTGATTATAATGTTCTGTCAAACGGAAACTGAAGAGTTCACGTCATGTTTGAAAAGAAAACTTTTGTGTCCTGAATGAATCCCAGCCTGAGGGAAACCGGTGATTCTGGAGGAAGAGTTTACATTCAGATTACTGGAACTTCAGCACAGTCTTAAATTGTCTGCAGATGGTGTTCTCTCTGTTTGGAATAAAATCTTTTTTTTCTTCTCTTTTCTTTTTTTTTTAACAACTTAAGAAATTGTGCCAGGTCATTTCTTACTGCATTCCTCTGTGTCAGGCATAACCAACGGGCACCACATCCACATCCTCATAAAAAATAACTGGCTGATTTGCACTCAGAAATAATAAACCAAGGGGTTCTCTAAGGTAGCCACTCTCATTCAAAGTTAATGAGGGAAGCTTGTTTATGCTCTATGAAATGCTTTTTAATGATTGAGGAAATGAGATGCAGTGCAAAGACAGACCGCTTTGCATTAACTCCAGGTTTAAATAAATTTGTCATCTCAAATTAAAACCAAGCTGTTGTAATAAAAAAAAGAGATGGTGACGTATGCAGATGAGTAGAAGAAATATGCAAATTAGGAGACTAATGTTTTTTTTTTTTTCTTTTTCCCATGGAGGTCAAATTACAGGAAAAAGCTGAGGGCACTGGTCTCCACCCCCACCCCCTACTATTCTCTGTGCTGATTTCAAATGCCATCCTCCCTGTGTTGTACTCTTCATCCCACCCTCCACACACATTTTTTTTTTTTTCCAAAGCACACTCCCCTGTCACAGGATTTCATCTGCAATTACTTTTAGTATCACTTCTCAGTGAGGAGAAGAACTTCCCTGGAGCTTTCCCATCAGAACCTATTACAGCAGGGGGGCTGGCTAAAGTTAAGTGGCATGACCTCTGGGTTGGATGAAGTGGGGGGTGGGGGTGGGGGGTTACGTGTATGGCTAATTTATGGTACATTTGAATAATGGCACGAGGATAGTGACAGGGCCACACAATGCGATGGCATGGCACAGGACAAAATCCTTTTGAAAACAGTTGAAACTTTATGTATGTATGTACTGTATGTCTGTGTGTGTGTGTGTGTGTGTGTGTGTGTCTTCAGTGACTGCTAGCTGGATTCTGAACTCATTCAGCTTAGCGGGTCAATCCTGTCCCTCCTTTCTTCAACCTTAATTCACGTCTTGTCCCCGGGGCCGAAACCATAACCCCATGAATAGCTGCGTACACACATACGTGCACACATGCTGACAGAAAAAAGAAGACGAAAAAAAAAACAAAAACAAAAGCTGCAGATGAGGTAAATCAGCAGAAGGGGTGAGGAGCGATCGAAGCGGCTAATTCAACAATATTAATTTGTGTGTGTGTGTGTGTGTGTGTTTGACAGAGAGGGTTTTAAGGTGCAGTCTTGTGAAATCTCCTTGCCCCGGGTTACACATATGTAGTTTTGCCACTATGTGCCGAGTCAACCACCCATCTCTCTGACTGATGAGCTGAGTGGCTGCATCTTGTATAATCCTTGTCTTTTTGCACACCTGGGATCCTTATGCAATCCAAAGTATGGCTACTTCTTCATGGAGATAAACATAAATGGATAATAAAAAACTTTTTTCTGTTCTTCTGCAACTATATTTGTATATGTCAACAGAAAATCAAGTTATGTTGTTAAAAATAATGATGACTCTACAGGCTACAATGGTGGAGGTGGAAACATCTATCCATAGAATAGTCAGATCCACTTATGCTATTTAATCAAAACATTGCATTTCTAACTTCATCCATCATTTGTTTGCGCCAAGTTAAACTGCAGACCCTTCAATAACGATAAAACAATTTCTCAGCTTGAGGTCTTGCAGCATTTCATTAATGTAATTTTTTCTTTTTTTCTTCTCACAGCTGTCTGCATACATATGAACAGTTAATGCCATAATCTGACAAAGTCAGATATATATGCATTTTAATCTTGCAGCAGATATATCTTTCTTTCTTTCTTTTTTTTTAGTGCATAGGTGAGTGAGAGTGAATGTGTCCTAACACCTACACCCTGGTTCTATCAGAGAAGACTAAATAGTTAGACGTTAAAGGGCAGCACAGACAAAGAGACCAGACAGTGAGGACTGTGTTGTGGAGAACGTAAGTGAATATGCAGTGACAACACAAGGTCGAACATACAAACATAAGCTGTAAAGATATAAAGAAAGTATGTAGAAAGTAGAGAAAATTAGTGTACAGTGTGTGTGTGAGCATACATGTCGAGAGTGTGTTGAGTCTGTGTCTAAGTAGGGGGGGAGGGACGTAATTCATCTACTACTATTACTAGTAATAATAATAATGATAATAATAACGACAATAAAGGTAATTGTCATCGTCATTACAGTCGCCACCATCCTTATCTCAAGCTAACCTCCCATGGTTCACTGCATAGGACCAGATTGGCCAGAGAGGCACCCACAGTTCTGACACCCACGGTCCCGGGGCCAACCCCCTTAAGGCCCACCTCCACTGACAGGAGGCCCGGGACCAGGAACAACCTGCCCTGAAGGACGACACAGGGACAGCTGCATGCCCCCACTTCCCCCCTTTTTTTGTCTGACCTGAGTGCTTTCAAATTAAAGGTTGGGGTACAGTGAAGGTCTCACACATGCCCCAGCCTTCCCAAAACTAGTTTATTTATTTATTTTTTATATTTATATATTTTTTTTAATCGTATTTTATTTTTGTTTGTTCTTGTAGTTGGGAGAGGAGTGGGGTGAAGGAGGGAAGCCAGTCAAGAAGATGGGCCCCGACCCACAAATTACCTTAATGTAAGTCAACTTTTACAAATTACATTAAGGCTTCACTTAAATAGTGATAAAGAAATATAGTTATCTGACTTTTTTTTTTTTTAAAGCTTTTGAAAATACCTGTCCTTTTCTGGGATTAACTTCTGCGACCTCATCTCATTCTTTTTAACATTTAACATAAATTTATATGAATGTCAACATATTTCAATATCTCAGGAATTAACTTGTCACAACTGACTGAAACAACGGTCAAAATTAAGACAATATTTACTACCCGTCCTACATGTGGCCTTTTGAAAGATGTCTCTGACAACCTTTCCAATGGAAACACATTCAGGTTCTCCCCGAGAGAACATTACACTCCTTCAATAACTTAGCCAGGGTTTATACTGTATTATACATTAATATTAGTTTCTGTTGTTGATACAGTTAATATCTTGCGATCTTGCTGAACTGACAAACAATAACAGCAAACAGATGCAAATAAGGAACGAGACAAGTGTATAAACTATATGTTCACTGGAAAGTCAGGACTGTTATCACTGCATTTCTTAGCATAGTTGTGCATGTTCATTCATACAGCCTCACTCTTTGAGAGGTACAGAAAAACATGCTTTTCTTTCCTCCATGTCTACAGAAATAACTTTGGAGAAGGGAATGTTGTGTAAAACACATGCCCCCCTTCCCATTACGCCCCTCATAGCTACATTCTTGCTTACACAGTCATATAATTGCAATAGACAATCAGATGCCATTTTTAAAGGCGCATGGTACAACTGTCACAACGTGTAAGAGTACGATAAAGCGTGGTCGATAAGGCCTGTCAAAAGAGCTTATAACATGTTAACGCGCCCCTCACCACCATGCGGTGTTGATTGTTCCATTGAATCAGTCAGCGAGCCCTGTTCTTAGCAGATGTCGTGGCTGATACCTTTCCCTCAGCCTGATGTTGTTGATAAGAATTAATGAGGGACGGAGGGGAATGAGTGACTGTTTGTTGGTGTGTAGGTGGAGCGGGGCTTGTCCATCCACTATGGTTAGTGAATTTATCTTGACAAAGGTGTTGAGAGATGATGAGGAGGTAAAACTTGTATGACATCGGAAAGAATCCTCTGCTTCTGGCTCGCGTTTGGCCACTGAATGCACTGATTCTGAGGCTTTTGAGGGGAAATTCAAGTCCTAATGAAATCAGTAAGCTAATTATCATCTTCATGGCTTCCAAAAACAATTTCAGTGTTTATCTAGCCAATCAGACAAGATGACTGAACAGGGTCGTGTGCAACAAGGGTTTGGTTCTTGGTTCTTCAGTGCTATGAGGAGGATATCACAAACTGATTGTATATCATTCGTGCTACAGGCTGTAGTTTTCAAATCTCAGATGCCATTGATGCTGAGAGTATATTATTTACTTTCAAAGCATTTTAAATGCAAAGAAAGCATTATAGGAACATGGGATATCTAAAACCAAAGATAAGCTTTACACTTATTTGTCTGCAACAACTCAAAGTCACAACTCTTTAGGGCAGCAAGTTGAATATTATTTAATTTTTTTTTACTCTTGTGGAACCTGCAGCCCTGTTTCTTTGTAAAACTAGTCAGAATTAATCAGTTAAGGAGAACATTTGTTGATTTTTACTACTGTTCCATAATATTTTCATTCCAATTTGAGTTTACATTATCTTTCTTTGAGGCAGGTCTAACGTTTTGACATTTTTTCCCACCTTTTTGTCCTTTTATTCCTGACTTGAGAGGGACAGCAGGAGTCAGCCTGGTCATCTACATTCCTTCTCTTGGGTCTTCCATCCTATTTGTCTGCTGGTCGTGCCGAGGATTAGTTGGCATAGTAGGTGGGACTTGAAAGAGTTGACTTGGGGCTTCAGTGGAGGTCCAACCCTGCATAGTGGTCTTCTTTCGTCTCCAGGTGGTGCAAAGGTCATCCCTAATTGATGCTGCTGTCCTGGTTTCCTGCTGGGGCCTCATCACTTGTCTGACTTTGGGTTCATTCAGATTTTATCAGGGAGGAACATGACTCTGGGAACAAGCAGGAAAAGCTGCTCTGAGCCTGTACAAGGCAGCAGAAAAGGGTCAAGAAAAAAAAAACGAACAAATATTCAAAGATAATGAGTTTTCCCACACTGAAAAAAGAAAGAAAGAAAGAAAGGAAAAAAGAAAAACGAAAGAGAAGACAGCCAACTGTGAAATGAAAAGTTGTTTCTTGTCATTGAATCTTGAATTAAAGTCAAATGGACAGCATATGTTTTATAACCTTTATTTAACCAGGAGAAACTCAAATAACAAAGACGTCCTGGTTGTGACGGCAGCAGCACAGTTACAACAAAACCGTGGTTACGGTCATTTGATGGCTTAAAACAAACAAAAAGTTTACACAAGATAACTGTAAATCAAGAATATATCATTTAGTTATAAAATTAGAATACAAATATCAGAGTCATCAAAATCAGTAAAAGCTGTAGATGTTCTAATTTATAATCTCCATTTTAATTTTGAGCAGTGATTTGTTTTTTGTTTTTTTCCAACATCTTTGGCAAATCTCATCTCTAAATGCATCAGTTGATTAACAATCAGAGCTGGATTACCTGTTATTTCTTACAGTACTGATTTTATTCTGTAAATATTAATATGTGCAAAATGTAACTTTTCCAATAGAGCTTTAATTCTAATTCTCAGTTTTTGTATGCTCATTTTTTAGCGTATATATATATTTTTTTATTTAAACAGGCAGCTCGTTTTCTTTGATTTTGCTAAATGATTGATTCCACATTTATCTTACACACTTTGCAACGGTGCAAAATCACAGAATGGTTTTAAAACTATTTCTACAGCTGCAACTTCTGCATGGAAAACTTAATTATTTATACCTCAGAATCAAGTGAAATTGCCTGACCCTGTACACTGGAAACAGAATTCCTATTGAATGTTAACATAACCAAGAGGACAAGGCCTCCTTTAATGATAGACCACAGGATAAACTGCCCCAACTAGTCACAAGGCTCGCTCAAATGACTGCAAGCTGTTTTTATCCTTCACATCTACTCTGTAACACTTGCCACAGACAAACAGCATGTCGTCTTACAGAACTGCACTGAACAATAGCCGTCTATTGGTTGGCTTACATACACACACACACTCAAAAAAAAGATTCTTGGAAAATATCAAAAGTACATCATGAATAATGCGCAAAGAAGTCAGGGGTCATGGATCCACTGGTCTTTGATTTATTGGCACAAGATGAACATGCTTACATCTAACTTATTTAACAAGCTTTATAACAGACTTCATTTGCAGGGACGTATTAAAAAAACAAGTGTTTACACAGTGAACAGGAGAGAATTAGTTAAAAGCTGTCACTGTATTCATGTGCTGAAAGCTTAAAAGAGTTACGAGCTAGCAAGGACCATTATCAATAAGTTATTCCTCTAATCGTACCTACACCATTCATGGCATTATCTCAAAGATTCTGATACCGTGGCCGTGATTCGGTGTGTTAATTGTGCTAATAGCAAACATTAAGCCAGCTTTCAGAGACAGAGATGATTGTTCACATGTCACAAAAAGATCCCTGGGCCTCTGGGTGCTCTTTTACTGCATGGCCTCCATCCTTTCATTCCTCTCTCTCTTGCTGCCTCCCTTCGTCCTTCTCTCTCCCGGAGCCCTGTGGGAGCATGAGAGTTGAAATGACACACAGTGGCTGACTGTCGCCCAGGGGCCCGGGTTCTGGCCTTGGCTGGCTGGATCTGTGTGGCAGCTGGTGAGCCCACTGCCCTCTCTCTGGCCTGCAGCATCAACAGTGGTGGTATAGTGGGACTGATTGGAACCTCACTCTGATCTCTGACTCTGGGGCTGACGTTTAACTGCTCACTGCTGCCCACACAACTGGTGGTGAGGAAGTAGAACAGAGAGTGAGGATGTAACCAGGAATTAACAAAAAAAACAAAACAAAAAAAAACCACAGTTTAAAATTTCCAGTGAAATGGCTGAGTTGTAAGAGAAGATGATGCCATTCAAAACAAAATAATAAAAGGACTGAACAGAACCAAGAGATTCCATGAGAGAAATGACAGAACAATAAGGATGATATCAAACCAGCAAACACACTAATTTGGACATGTTGTAGGGATTTGCACTCTGCTGCCATGCAAAACGTTGTTCCCAAGAACATAATGCACTTCCTCTTAAGTTTCCTTTTAACCTGTAATAATACCCGTCATTGCATTTTCAAGGCTCAGTTTAAACAGAAAAATCATCATTTATAAATAGACATCTTTTTACAACACAAGCAGGACTTCACTGCAGCTCATACACTTTCCCTTTTGAAAAAAAAAGTCAACGAATACTACCATCAAAAAGCATACAACAATATGACATTTCTCACATCACTGCTCCCTCGTCAGCGTTTAAGGGTCAAGATGCTCGACTTCGTAGTGTGAACATGACTGAATAATTGAGAGATAATGTTCCTTCTTCCTCTCCCGACCCCTTTTGGCTAAAACCAAAAGCTGATGCTGCTGGGTAATGTATGTTTTTAATATAAGAACTGGCATTTTTATTTTGGGTATATGAACTGAACCAGGTTTTGTAAACGCCACACACAGTTTACACGAGCATCAGAGCAGAAACAATGATCGAAGGTTGATACGTGTGTATGGATTAAGCTGTTAACACTATGATAGTCTAAAAATTAGTGGTCGGGGTCTGATCTGAAGAACTGAGGCGCTGTAACGGGTCAGGCTGTGCAGGTTGGAGGAGAGAGGCAACTGTTGTCATGTCTCAGTGGCATCTGCTGGTGTAAATTCTGTTCCTGAGGACGACTACTGGAGGGAGGTGGTGTCTCACGGAGGGGTAGTGCTGGATGTGGTCGAACCAGCGAGCAACATTCATGTACTGCTCCTTCTCCTGGATGGCCAAGTCCACCTGGGCAAAGAAAACAAATATGCCTAAATAAACATTATTCATCATATCTCTATTTTCATCGTATTGTGGAGATTTTCCACTCATTACTTAAATGAAAAATCACAAATCCTTCACAATAGCCTGATCAAAAACATCCTGCGACAACATTTTTGAAGGAAACGACACCTCATTTTAATAAAAAGATGTAGTCTAATTTAAAATTTGCTGAAAATGTAAAAAGAAATCATCTAACATAATACATTACATGAAAAGGTGGTTCCTAAAATGATCAGTGGAATAAACCACAGACCACTTGAATCATGGAAATGCTTTAAGCAATAAAACAATTACTGAATTAAAAGATGTCTGTGATGCTGCAGGGATATCAAACTAAAACAGAGGATCATAAACTTTAAGGTAAAGGTTATTGAACTGGCATACAAAGTTTTTTCAGTAGCAAGTTTGTGTAAAATAGATATATTTCATTGTTTTTTGTCTACAATGCAGGTGGAAAACAAGAGATGAGACTGAGATGTCCTTTCAAAACAGATATCACTCGGCGTGTGAATTTTTTATAATCTCATTAAGTAAAATTCAGACCAATCTAGCATTCGTCAGGTCTAATGTTTGTGTAAAGTTGTTTGCTATGAACTGAACATCGGCACAGGCTGTGGTCAAGGGTTGGGCGAGCTGACCCGCTGTCCTCGAGGTTAAAAAGCACGCTGATTGCAAACTGAAGTGACGCTCCTCTGCCTGGTGGCGGGGGAAAACTTGCATCTCCGCCACAACCACTGACATCTCTCAACATGTGATCTCTCCCTCCCTCCATCTCATTCCGCCATTCCCATTTCTGCACTCACTTTTCTTTTATCCTGTAAGGCATAACAAACTTACTTGTCCCTGGTCTGAGGCTAAAGACATCACTTTATGCCACATCATTTTATCTGTTTGAAGACAACTGAGAATGTGTTTATAATCCGTGTGTTCATTGCCAGCTTGTTCTCAGTGCCCTTTGGCCATATGACTGGTCTAATTGTATGTTATGCACTATGACAAATTGGTAATTAGAGCTGTGGTTTGACAAAAGTGAGTGCTGATAAGAAGGGAAAAGGATGGAAGAAGGGATGGATGACTGAGTCCTTGGTGAACGGTGCTGAGGGTGCACCTACACCGATAAATCACTTGCAATCCAATATAACATAAAATGAAACTAAGAAAACCCAGTTTGCTTCAAAGTTTTGTTGCAATCTCGAAACAAGTGTATATGTCAATTATGAAATCTTATCTGAACACTCATGATGCACTGACAGAATGAGAAGCACTGAAACATGAAAGAAGTTTGATAGCATCTAAAGACGACAGCGAGTAAGAAATGAGGTAACTTACTATGAGTGGATGTATTCCATAATACATAAGAGCATCAGCTAAGGTGAACTGGTTCCCTGCCAGGTAGACCTTGTCCTGCAGGTAGAGGTCCAGGTCCTAAAAGAGGAAATTTACAAACTTTGAACACCATGCAAATGAAGCCTTTATACATGATAATGTATGCATTATGGTAAAGATTTCTGTGTAGAAACATTTGTCTTCAGCTGACAGATGAATGCATGACTAAATCACTAATTAAGCTTTCCTTTTTGTTATTTTACTCTAACCTGCTTTTCATTTTAGAACAACCATAAATATTCATGTTTGCTGAGGCCATATTTTGCTTTCATGTTTAAATGCCATAATTTTTATAAAATAGCGCTTGCATAATGGACACTACGGACTTAAAGATGAACCAGCAGGTTCATTAACCTACATATCTGTGGGACCGTGAGGTATACGGGTCCAGACCTTAGCTTGCTTTCATGTATATCTCCGTAATGCGGACAGGAATTATATGTAACCTCAGGGGTTTTGCCATTTCTCCCCATGACTGGAGACTCAACACAGATGCCGTACAAAGCGTGCCGTTTGTTTTCTTCACAACAAACAAATTAAAACTGTCTCTTGCAAATTTAATGAAGCCATTTCAAAGTTGGGCAGCATCTTGTGTTTCGTAGTTGAGGCCTGTCTATGTAAAGTCGTGCATGGAAGTGCTGGTCCCAGGGGGAGCGACCATCTAGTGTGAAGCAAAAACTGCACGCACACACACACACACACTCTCTCTGTCACACACACACAGAAGCATCTTCAGGGCAAATGGAGTTATTGTGCGGCAAGAGTGGGTGATGCCAAACAAGGCATGAAGACTGCAGACTTCCTCCCCTTCAAGAATCAGATCCTTGCTTTTCTTAGCCTACAGCCATGGAGCTGAAGCCCAGTCGTGCATCAGAGGAGAGGATGTTCTCCTACCCCCCCGCCACACACACACACACACACACACACAACACTTGGAGCTCAAACCTGGGTTCTCCTCTACCTGCCCTGCCTTAACTGTGTATTTATTTATCCTGCACATTCAGATAAAACAATGCCAGCAAACTGTGGCAACATTTAGATCTCTGAACCGAACCCGTGCACAAGAACAGTACGGACAAACACTTCCCTGCAGTTCACTAGTATAAAAAAAACAAACAAACAAAAAAAAAAAAATCAACAAAACTGTGCAACTATTTTTTGCCAAGGAGGCTTTGCCCTTTGGGTAGGTCATGTACAGGCTGATGAAAGTACAGCTGTTTATTGTTACATTGGACAAAAGATGAATTAAGAACTAAAAATACTCCACAAGCATACTTGTTTTACAAATGCAATGACTCATGTCCCTTTTTTTCTCCATGCTTTATTTACTTTTCTATATGTATTCTGATGATATGTGCCATCATGATACTCTTAAATGTCTTCCTGTGACTCATATATCTTAGTTACCTGTTTGATTTACACAGCTTTTTTTCTAGCCCTCAGCCTTCAGGCAACCATTACAGTCAATGACTCATTTAGACTCCAATTTTTACTTGCTGAAAAGTTTTAACGCAAAAGATTAGGAGGAAATATCAGGTGAAAATGCTCTTTCTTGTTCATGTTGACGGTATTTAAAAGAGTTTTGTCAAAACAGGATGTTGGTCCTCTCTGTTGACTAAAAGAAACAGTAATTATCATACATAATTAGCTGGAAGTTTGAGAATGTACTTCATAAAATAAATGATAGTTGTCAAATCCTGTGGTGGCAGGAAGTCATTCAGTGCTAGCCTAAGTGCATAAAGATGGCATGCCAGACTTTCCCAAAAGTTTGAATTCGGGGCCAAAAAGACCTAGTTGTTTATCCTAATGTTAGATAAGTGACAACACGTTTACTTTAGAAACAAGTCTCAGCTTGAAAAAGTATGCATTTCTTATTTGCACCCTGGGGTGAGGAAGTTTAAGAACTCCTGTTGCTGACACTTTTTTATTTATTTTTTTTATATCTCTGGATACTTTAATGGGCAATGACTGGTGTGCTTGAAAGAAGAGTGTTAAAGATGCAGCTAAAGCAGCAGAACAGGACAGCGGGCCACTGGGCACCACAGTTGAGCTGCTCAGGGCGACTTCCTTCTGTAAGTGGCACCATTAAAATATTTAAGAGGCCTGTCCAGATAACATGCTACAACACAGCATGACTCCTCAGCCTTGCCACAACAGCGTGTCAGACTGTTAAGTGCGCGCGCACACACACACACACACACACTTCATGCTGACAGGATGGTGCCAAGAGGCACCCAGCGTCCAGCAGACCAGTGGCTGACGATCCATTTCACGCTGACTGGCGTCAGGCACATTAAAACAGTTTTCTCTGTTGTGTGGGGCCATGTCACTGAAGGGCCATACATCAGTCTGTATTCCTGTCGTTTGTGTCTTCACAAACAGAAAACACACACTTCGAAAACACACACTTTAGATGAACCTATGTGGTGGAGTGAAATGTGCGTCAAAGTAAGAGAAACCAAAATGCTGTGGCACTTTGAAAACATTGGAAATTATTTTTATTGATTTATTTATATTTTAATTCTTGACTAAATAAGTTATTACTAAAAAGGAAGAGCCACAATTACCATTAACAGGTGGGAAGGAAATCTAAACAGGCTTGGAATCATCTTGATCAAACTGGGAACATTTTATGAACAAATGCAAATCAGTTTACAATTTTAGCAACTGTTGGATAAAAGGTTCTACCTTCAAGATGGTCTTAATGTTTTCCCTTGTGTGACTGTCGAGTTTGGTCACTCTGTACTCCAACCACTGCTGCACCACTGCTCTGCTCTCTGAAGTGTCACCCAGCAGCTCTGGCCGCTTGGCCTCTCTGACCAGGTGACAGGCGATGGTCACCAGTCCCACCAGAGGAGGACCATTATTATTCTGGAGCACAGGAACCTGTGACAGATGCGAGAAAAAAACTGAAAACTTCCCTCAAATGTGAAGCAAATTTCTGCATCTGAGGGATTATAAAGTTAAAGTATGATGATGGTGTACATGGGGTAAAATAATAATAATGATGATGATGATAATAATATCCCCTTAAAGATTAGTCAGTTTATCTTGCAGTGATGCATCCTTAAAATTTCAGACCATACTTCATGAGAAGCCTATTGTCCTTTACATCTCTATGAGAGACACTGCAAGTGTCCACCCACATGATAAAAGTGATTTAAATCCACTAAATCAGGGGACTCCACCCCCTCCACTCCCTTTGTATGGACATTCACAAAACATGCAGCGTTTCTTTCCGTTTGCTTGCAGATATAAGAGAGCTGGTGTCAGTTGTTGATGTTAGATTAGAATAATCTAGAATATTAGAGCATTTCAGATCATAAAGAAGCAATAACACAAGGAGGGAAACATCAGGAGAGGATCTTTCTCATGCACCCACATGTTTAGCTTGTTAGCATTCCCTCACTAGCTGCCGTGTACTGGGTAAAAATGATTACGAGCCTGCTCTTAAGTAAATGGTGATTTGCCTCCAAAAACGAATGGACAAGCAAATAACTGCCATGTTACCTTTTTATCTCCCTGTGTACTGAACTTGTTCGGCTTTTTTAAGCCCAAATATTTCTCCAGCGAAGAGAGCTCCCTTAACGCCATGTTTCTGACTGTCCAAGAGTGAGATTTTGATGTGATTGGCTGAAAGCCTTAAGTCCCGCCTACCGAAGGTTGACTGACTATAGTTGTAACCTATCACAACACGAAATGTAGCACGCGAGTCTCTTTCTTTATATTGCATCAGTAAATGTGGCAAAAATAAAAATAAAATAAAATAAAATAAAATAAAATAAAATAAAATAAAATAAAATAAAATAAAATAAAATAAAAT
>JBAMYA010000013.1:4549747-4576585 GCA_037176975.1 Arrhamphus sclerolepis
AAAATAAAATAAAATAAAATAAAATAAAATAAAATAAAATAAAATAAAATAAAATAAAATAAAATAAAATATTGCAGACAGCTGCATTTACCTTTAAAAATAGGAAAATTGAAACAGGAAACTTGAAATAGGAAACAAATTTAAGAATGCACACAAGTAATACTTCCCTTACATAAATGTAGCATAAATGCGTTACTTTTGTTTAAAGTACCACAAAACAAGAGGTAAATGATCTGTGGGTCTACTGATCTAAATTATGGTTGCCTTATACAGTATCTTGTATAAATAGGTTCCTTTGTTGAGGATGCAATAATTTCCAGAAACAAACAAAAGGAGCTGCTAACGGGTCTAGGGCTGTTACGGTCATACTCTATAAGAAGAACTGGACAAACCCTCTGTGGCATCACATATTTCTGATGAATGCTTTTTGAAGCCTCTTTTATCTCCTACTGTGAGCAGAATGAGTAGGAGTGACAAGCTATTTCAATGTGGCTGACCTATCTCATGCAAACTGATGGTGTCAATTAATATTACTTGACGTGACTTTTGATCAAATTTGTCCCAATGCTTTTATTTCAAGTGTCACCATGACATCTGATACAGGTGCTTTCGTAGCTGAAACAATACCTGAAAGAGCTCTGCTGACTGCCCGCCGCTCAGCTGGTGGGGCTGCAGTGGAGCAAACCAACTGCTTTCAGCTCACAAATTGCAGGATGATTGACTGCAGGTTCCAACAGTTTTAACCTTGGAAGGGTCCTTGGTAAAACTAGGAGGTTGAAATTTTACCAGGGCAGACTACTTCCTCAGTCCTTACAGTCACTATGTTTCTACTTATGATGACAGAGCCATTTGCACAGAAACTATAATTCCAAACCACAAAACCAACCTGTGCTGTTTTTTTCCCCAACTGCTTATAAATGGAAGAAGTTGGCAAAGATGGAGAAATAAAAAAAGTAAAACAAACTAAAATGATTAGATTGAATATTCTCGGAGAAGGGACATTCTCTCATATACTACAGCATATCCAATCAGTGAGTCAGCATCAGCCCCCATACATTAGTTTTTTATCGATACTCTGAGTACCTATCCTACCACAGGAACTGGTTTTGGCCCTGTTGAGGTTCCTCAAAGCTTTTTTTTGCAAGTCCGTTACTGTTAATGGAGACAGATTGCCAACATACATGTAGGTGATCTGGCTCTGAATAATGACCTCATAATCTTCGCTAGAGGAAATGCCCTTATTAAAAGGCAACCTCTATGATTATACATTGTTGTTGCTTTTATCTGACCTGGTACAAAAATGATCCCCCGCTACAGTGTTTATGGACGTGAAATCTAGTGATGGAGACCACAGGCATTCTTGTACGAGGTTGCATGTATACGTTTATTTATGCTGCAAAATAAACATTTTAACATGGAGGTCAAAGGAGATTGAGTCGTTTTTGGGCGATCCTCCAGTGGTCTGTCAATAAACGTCAACTTTTCTTACTACTGCATTGAATAGGGGCTACCTGACTACTTTGGAATATGATGATGTGTAAGGGGGCAGAACTCACTTTCTTCCAGGTCTTTTTAGAGCTGAGACTTTGTGCTAGATTTTGCGCACCTCACCGAAGAGAGAGGTGTGTAGTGGAGAAAAAAGATAAAAAAAACAAAACAGAAAAACAAAACAGCTGTTATGCACTGAGTTGTAAAGTCATGGATTAAGACTGTGCTGCTTTCAAACTGTATAGGAGTTATTTTGACAGAAATTATTCCATCACCCATGCCATTTTTTAATGTTTCAGTGCCTCATTCCCTACATGGAAACAACTTTGTAGTCCAAGCATCCCACCAGTGTTTATAGAAAATTTGAAAAAGCACATCAATGCTATGCATTTTGGACATTTCATAGCAACATACAGGTTACCAGAGAAATCCACTCGTAAAGATTTGTGGTTAAATGGAATCAAAATGGCATGCAGATGGTCTGAAGTTTTAGTCTAAAGTCCTGCAGGAATTTATTTCTGTCTTGAAAGCCTGTCTGTCTCTGCAGTGTACCCAGGTTGTGACATTTTGTGTGTTGTGTCTAGTTGGATATGTACTGTGCCTCTATGATTTTCCCATAATGAAATGTCACATGTCAGTACAAAACAGCTTACTAACTATGTACTGTCCAGGTGAATGCGTGATGTTGTGCATATGTGTTTATATGTGACATCATATAAAGTGACATCTGGGCTGAGGTGTTACACTAGAAGCTCTCCTTTCATTGGCTCATCCGAATGACAAGATTGGAGGTCATCGAATATTCTGGAATTACAGATTAAATTAATCTCTTTCCTTCTGGATTTTATCACCATACTTTCTGACTTACTTACATCAGTATATACGGTATGACAACAAGAAGCAGTTTTAATTGAAACCATTAAGCTTCACACTAAATGATTAGTCAACAGGCAGGTTTCTTTTTAACTTTTTCCTTGTAATTTATGCCATTGCTGCTTTTTTCAATTTTTTTCCAAACAAGTGTCTGCATATATGGTTAATGCCATAATATGCAGAACATTTTAATCTTGCAGCAGATTTCTTTTTTTTTTGCATCGGTGTGAGGGAGTGAATGTGTCCTTCACCTGCCCTCTTTGACTGTTTTTTGTAGACTCACACATTTTATTATCAACTTAAGTCCTGGATCTGTAAGAGAGGACTAAGATCACCAATAGTGACACATTTAAGGACTGGACAGACAAAGAGACAAGACAGTGAAGGTGTGGTGTGCGCAGAGTAGTGATGTATGTGTGGTGTGTTGTGGAAGAGGTAAGTGAATGTGCAGTGGATTGTGTTACAATAAAAGGACAAACATGCAAACAAGACAAACAAATGCATATATTAACAAAGTATATAGAACGTACTGAAAACTGCTCAACAGAAAAAAAAGAGGAGCACTTTCTACTTAGTTATGTAGTTCTTTGCAGTTTTGAATCCTGACTTTTGAAACTACTGAAGAAAGGATCCACCAAAATTTTATGGGTTTGCTTTGCTCCTTCTGCAGTTCTCCACCAAGTTTCCTGAAATTTGGTTTGGTAGCTTTTGTGTGATGTTACAAACGGTTAGACAAAGGAGCCACATCATTCATGTAGTACATATCTATCTAACGAAATAAACTAAAAAAAAGAATATAGAAAGAAAGAAAATTAAAATATAAGATATAAAAAAGAATCTGAAGGAGAAAAATATGTATACTATACACTTGAGTGGTAAACAGCTAAGTTGTTTTATGGAAAAATGCAGTGAAGGTATTAACTGTTATGAGATTGTGATAAAAAAAAGAAAAAGAAATGAAATATTTTTTTCTGCTCGACTCAACTGTTTCATTTAACTAGTAGAACTAGTTTTAACTCAAACTCAAACAAAATCTATATATTTTTCATTCAAATTTTTTACTCATGCCATACTTGAATGCATTGTTCCTTTTTTATGGATTCAGAAGACTTCATGTTGTTCACTCAGTTGCCATCAGGGCCAAAGACACCAGCTATTATCGGTGCTGTCGCATCGTAAGCAGTTTTCATTTTAAACATAACTGTGCATATATATCAGTCTCCAGACAGAAGTTAAGGATGAGAAGACTAGCACCTTAATGTGTAGTGGAACAACATTTTCATGTTGTACTGTATATGCAGTCTTTAGTAAACAGCTGCTCTTCATATGACCCTTTTTCATTGATGCTTATTGCCTTATGCATCCAATGTATCCACAAAGCTCCTTTCCAGTTAATACGATAGAACAGATGATATTTTTAAACCCAATTTGTTAAAAAAAAAGCTGTCCCAGAAAACAGATTAATTATAAAAATGAGTACACAAACTATCACAAATGATTAGATGCTATGAAACAAGGTAACATTAATTCTCTGCATTACTTTTCCTCGTATAACCTTCCATTTTAGCTGTTTGTTTATAGGCTCGAGCACGTCATACACTTTTACCATTGTAGGGCTCCCATAAATGCATGCCTGCAGCATTAAAGTGCATCTCCTTTAACTGAATGCCTCCAAGCTGCCACATCCTGTCTGTACTCAGGCGGGGTGAGGACAACGATCCCTAGTGCTGAGGACTAACTGTAGCCTGTGGGAGTTTTTTTTTATGCCTATCATGATGTGATACACAATCTGGAGTCAAATTAGTAAGGGAATCTAGAGTGAGGGTCACCAATAGTGCCGTGGGGCTTCCCAAGGCAGGCATAGCCATAAACGCAGCCTCAGTCCTGCTAGATATCCCCCCCCCCAGCCTAGTTGGTAGCTTTCAATATGCTGCTACACTGATTTGTCTAGGTTGAACGCAGGGCCTACAGCACCGCCTGTCTCCTCCCTTACCTTTTATGACCTGTGAAAGCTCTTTGACTGAATAGTGTGTTCTAACCATACAGATGCACATGAATGCTGTCAGCACAGATAGGTGAACTTGCTCATTGGTGCTGGGTTGGATCCTGAATGTAGAGTGAACATGAGTACAGACGCCATGCAGCTGTGTGGTGGCTGTGAGATGAAGACAGACATCTGTATGGAGGGGGGGGGGTCTGCCGTTTGCACTTTCAGCTCAGTTTCTTTTTTCAGCTTGTATAAAGACTTTGCGGTAAGTTCACAGAGAAATAAAGTTTGTAAAAAATGATCAACAAAATCATTTGGAGGATTTGTTTTGCCCCACACCCTTAAATATGAATAAGGATGTATTGATAATGGATGGATGGACTGATGGGTGGATGAAATTTTTGATTAAAAACAAAACAAAGCATAAAAAAAAAACAAAAAAAAAACAAAGCTCCAAAGAATGCTTGAGCTGCAGCAATGTTTGGCTCTTAAAAGGTCTCCATGACTTTCTAAAATTTACTTTCTTCTTTTATATCTAAATTCAAACTTATGAGTATAGGTTAATATCTCACAGAAGACATAAAAGGAAAAACCACAGAAAAGAAAGAAAGTATGTGCTACTTTCCTTAGGTTTTCTGTACATTCCTTGTCTCAATTCTACATCTAAAGTTCTAAAACTCAGTCTTAACCTTAATAAAACCCTTAACATCATCTCCAAGACATACTTCCTATTCACTTCCAGGCCAGACCCACCATACAGTAAGTCACTTTCAGTCCGAGTAGTACATGACTAATGGTAGTGGCTCACAAACTGCTGGCTCTGGTAGTGAAGGAGAGTTGGAGGATGCCAGAAATGTCACACCTCCAGGCGGGGCCCTGTGGGCCTTCATGACGACAGCAGTGATGGGATTATAGGAACCACCCTGCTGCTCCATGCAGAAGCAGGGACCCAAAGGCTAAAAACAACAAGCTGGTCCCACACTCTATCACACACCAACACACACACGCACATGCAAATGAGTGTATGTCTGAGTATGTTTACAAGGGGGAGGTAAGGGTGGGATGAGCCAGCGACAGGGGTGGAGTGATGACATTTTTGTGGCATTTCATGTCTTCTTTAACGTTTGTGACACAAGATTAGCATTGGAAGGCATGCTCATAAGTGCGTCTGTGTGTGTGGATGGAGGGCATCTGGGACTCTGATTGCAAGAGGGCCCTGAAGACAAATGAACAAGTAATAAAGGCAGTTTCTCCATTTCCTCTTCCTCCTCTTAGATGCCAACCCACAAGACTGAGGGACATGCTGGAGGACACCGTACCAGCTCAGAGACCCTGTCCCTGCCTACAATGTAGAAGCAGTCACTTAGGAGTATTAATTACTGCTCTGAATTTCTTCCTCCATAGCCGCCCGTGTCCCCCACAGACAAACAACCACGGTGGGAGGATGTTGATTATTATAGCTTCTGAAAAGTCAGATTGTCTTTTATTGAAGCTGCCCACTGGCCATGCAGGTTTCTCTCCATCTCGCCATCTCTCAGTGTCTTATTCTCTCTTCCTGTGTCTCTCATCCGTGATTCAGACAAAGATCTTGGTGGAAGCTGTTGTGCTGGTGCTCTTGCCGTGGCCGGGAGGTTGACGAGGGAGACTCCCATGCTGTTAGAGGTTTGAAGTCGTGCAGCTCACACTCACCATGCTGAACTCCTGGCTGCAAACTGTCTACCGAGTTGCTGTTTTGTCTTTCACCAGCAGGGAGCACTGTGGGTCTTTCAATAATCTACAAGTCCACATCTGTTCATGGCCCAGTTGCCCAAACCAGAGCTCTGCCTAGTAAAACATTTATTCTCTGAGACTGGAAAGTGACTGTTAAATAGGGGAAAAGATACTGAGGAAGTACTGAAGCCAATGCTGGACGTTTAGCTTATCAATAAGAAGGCAGTAGAAAACTTTTATTGTCTTGACATAACAGTGCTCATTATGATTCTGCATAGATTTTATTCACTACCATCTACTTTACTGTTTCATCCTTGTTATGAGCATGTGCAGGGTTTAACAGCAGAGATATGAAACAGGTGCAGATTTGTCTTGTGATCCTGCTTTCTTAAAGTGCATGGCTCAGGGGTGTATTAATGTTTTTTTTTTGTTTTTTTTTTGCCACTTTCTAAAGGCTTAAATTAAATGTCGTCTTTTTCATTGCGATATTTGAGACACTTAAGAATCACAGGCGCATGAGAGCATGTTTGAGAAACCTCAGCCCAGCTCCTAATCTGCCCCTCTCATTCATCTTCATGTCCTTAACCCATTAGTTTGATTCACTGCCTCTGGAGCGGGAAAGTGAAAGCTCAGGCCGGCACTTGTCCCTCCTATGACTGTGTCCACTATATCCCTTCCGCGTGGCACTTTATGGCCTACTGAAGAGAGGCAGAAGTGACGTGCATGTGTATGTGCACGACTGAAAAAGAAGGTGGTGGGTGGAGAGATAGATATAGGGAGATTCAGAAGGTTATTTGTCCCTCTTCCCCTCTCAGAGCTAGGAATCATTGTCTTCATGACAGGTCGCCAGCGCCCGTTGGGGGCGATCTATATGAGGCCCTCTTTATTGGCAATTTCAACCCAGGGACAGATGAGACTCCAGCCAGCCAGCTGGACAGCCAGGCTATGATGAAAGCAGCCAGAACTCACCTGTGACTCTCGCACTGAAGGCTAGAGAAATAATGCATCAGAGGTTATATGTGGAGCTATGTGTGGTGTGTAGATGTATGAACCATGAGAGTGTGAGGTAGAAATAATGTATGGCTGCTGTCATGCCCAGAGGTCTCTATTTAATGTGGAGAGAATCACTGAGCTGTGTTGCTGGAAGACTTCGATTGAGATGCTTTGGATACTTTACATATTGTTGGAATGTAGAGTAAATAATTCAACTGAGAGCAACAGACAAAAGCCTATCCATGACTTATTGCTTTTGACTTCCTCAGAGTAACATGGCTGCGAACATGCGTATTTCATAACAAAGCATCTATAGCGCACCGCACGTGGATCATATAAAACTGTCTGCGGTGTATGAATTAAATATTGTTCTTCCTGAGTCGTGAAAAACATTAAAAAGCATTTTAAAACCTGAAGGTTGAGCTGACTGTGATAAAACATCAAAGGCGTCATAAGTACTAAAACATTATTTTGCGAATTCTGATTGAAATGATGCATAACTTCATTCTTCCGCAGAATTTTCTGAACATCCTGTATGGGGCAACACTGATATTATATACAGCCCTTTCCTTCATTTTTCAAAGTCTTGAATCGCACAAGGCAAATCACTGGGAACTAGCATGGCAACATTCAAACTCTGAGCAGACAATATATCCCGAGGCCATTCCTCCATCCAACGCGCTGCTGAATGAGAGACAGAAGCTTGCAAAGTGACGAACACCATGAAATAGCCCAGTAATGAACAACTGCTCTCATATGGGAAGGCCTGCTTTAGTCGAGAGCAACCATTACACACGTCTCCTTCTGTTCATTTCTAATCGATTGGTACAGTCTGCAAAGCATTGATCAGCGCTCTCACTTTCAAGTGATAAGATGGTGGAAAGGTTACAAAACTGCTTTAAGGGCTTTAAGCAGAGCAAGACTAAAGTCTCCTTTCGCAGCCGGGAATACTTCAGGTTTGTAAGCCAGCTGTCACCCTCTTCCAATGTTTAAGTCCAGGAAAGGGTTATAGCTTTTCCACTACTCCATCAGAACTATTAAAGTGAAGAAAAAAAAGTTGATTGCTTTGATACTCATGATGCCCAAACAATGGGATGGAAAAGCCATTAATTTTCATCTTGTAATGGACCAATTAATCATTTGATTGACTAATTGAAACAATCTGAACACTCTTTTTCAGGCTGAAGGACCGAGAAGAAAAGTTTCCCCATGAAGAGTTTTAGATTTAGAAATTTAGAGCGTGTAAAAGATCCTTCTGTTTTAATCCTATTGACTGACTGAGTGACATATGTATTGATGATGCATGGTCAATGATTTGCCCCTGTGGGGTGTGTTTATTGCTGCGCAGATGTAACTCAACGTGTAGCCCATATGAATAGAGGTGTAGACATGCAGGTGAACAGGCTTAGAGTCCTCAGTTTCAGTGGGCTGCACTAATATCAAAGGTTGTTTACTCAGTGCGGACATGTGATGATATGCATCATTTCTCAGACAAATACAATCAGAACAGTTCATGTGTTTTTAAGTGACTTTTCCTATGCAAATATACTTCTGAGTACTATCTCATTGGCTTGTGTATTCCACATCGGCTGCTCCTCATGTTTGTCATTCAGTCTGCCTGTACTTTTCCTCCCTGCTTCCATGTACACTCAGCCTCTAATTAACTTAATAAAGTGGAGCAATTTTGACATTTAGGGGCCTAATTTGCTCCACGGTAGCGGACCGGCTCTACAGATAACACGGACTGACAGGATCAGAGAAAAGTCTGTTTATCTAGGGAATTAAAGGGTAAAAAAGAGGCCTGGCTCAGTGAAAGGTACTCTCCTGTACGGTGTGTGTTTGTGTGTGAAGGGAGAACTTTTGTGCTTGCATGCATGTGTATGTGTGTGAACTTGGGTTTGCCCATTTGTCCAAGTGAGAGACAGGCACAGTTATTACTTAAATGGCTTATGGTATAAGCTGATACCGGAGTGTGCTTGTTTAAGCCTATCAGTGTTGTCCATCTAAAATGTCGAACTTGCGACCTTTGCCTCGGGTTTCTCCAGGCCTGCTGGTGGTGCTTTCCATGTGCCGTGCTCTGTCTTTGCAAATCTGCCTCTTAATAAAGCTATCAGATTTACTGAAAAGGACAAGAGATGAGGCGCACATGCAGAAGTGCTCTGTTTGCAGATGTGGGCAAAGACAATCTCTCTATCTACCTGGGAGGGGACCTGCTAGTGCCGGCGCTCACGGCTATACACATCCTCCATCAAAACATCACTGACAAGTCAAGTCGCTTTGTCTCCTCTCTCCCTCCGCCTCCGACCCGTAACCCATTTATCTTGAGATAACTTTGTCAGATTGTCAGCCAAACTCTCCGGTGGGACGCAAGCCCAAAGCCTATTACAGGGGAATCAGCGCAGGCCGAGGCTGGTCACTGCTAAACGGATACTCCCTCCGAGCTCCCTCTGCCTCGCCAGCATTATTGGAGCTGCAGTTCCCACATCCGCTGAAGTCAGACTACCAATAATCAGGCTACTGAAGGCTCACACTCTTGGTTTATGCTGGTTTAATGATCACATCAACAAAGTATAGCAATGAGTGAGAACACTGTCTATTAAAAGTGTGGCGTGAAGTGATGCTGACCTTGCTCTTGCTCTTGCTGTTAGGAATGAAATGTGTGTACAGGCTAAAAAGAAAAAAAAACAATGAAACACTTAATTTAAGTAGGAGCTGTGTTAGGTGGCAGCAGCTGTATCAGAAAGATGTGTTTGTTTGTGAGTGTGGGTGCTGCACGTGTTAATGTTTCCTTTAGCACCGATGCTTTGTGACATGTCGCCCAGGACACTATGCTATTCCCGGCCGTGAGACCTTGGGTTCATGAATAATTTGCCACTGTTAATCCTGAGCGGTCTTGATTTATTCTGGGATGCCTTTGAAGTGCCAACACGCTGAGGGCTTCATGCAGACCACTTCCAAACTGAGGAGACTAACAGCAGCAATAAAGCGAGCTGAAAGGAGGACGAACATGAACGAGAAGTAATGAAGAGAATCTAATCTCTTCAGAAAACTGATGTTCTGTTTTGAGATTTCTGTTTTTAATGAAAGCATATTCTTCCATTATCTCAAAAGTGACATCATTTCCTGAGGTCTTAATGAAGGCTCACACTGTGCAAAAACTTCCCCAACACCGTCTTCACACCTGGATTCTTTGCCAGTTTTAGGGAGTGGAATGAGCCACTCACCTCCACTCCACTCTTTTATCTTCAACAAATGCAGACAAATGTGAAGTTGCACATGGAGGAAAAACATAGTGAACCTGGTTAATTCTACTCTAATGGGTTTGTGATGTCACAAACACCGAAAATCTGATATGTTCACTGAATGAAATATATTTTTACTTAACCAAACTGATATGGTTGTGTAATGTCAGTGTTTGATTTCTTCAATTTCAATTATCTTTAATTATCAAAATAAATGAAGTACAGACATTCTTTTCTTTAAGGATTATATTTTAAGACTATAAACAAAGATAGACGTTATGTGTCACATAATTAATTCATATTTGATAATAATTTGTTAGAATCACAGAATGAAAGTTAGAGCGACTTATTTTAATTGGTATCTGACGACAAGAGCTAAGATGACTTGAACATTAAATTCAAAGTGAAACTCTCCTCGTGTCGATAGTCTGGACAGTCGATTCAAAGTGTCACATTTCTGCCAAATGATTTGGGGGGTTCTGTGACGTACCAGCTAGAGAACTGGGCTGGCAACTGGAAGGTCACCAGCTCAATCCCGGGCTGGTACCAATGATGTGTGCAGGGGAAGTACCTGAACAAGTGCTTCCCCATGTCCCATGGATGAGGTGCCCCTGAGCAAGGCACCTGAAACCCCCGGGCGCTGCACCGTGGCAGCCCACCACCCCGGGCCCAACAGCCCAAATGGGTCAAATGCGGAGAATGAGTTTCCCCATGGGGATTAAAAATAGTATATAAAAAAAAAATGTCTGGAGCACAATAAAACACACTTCTGAGCATTTGTAACTAATATAAATAATGATAATAATAATATCTGAATACTTTTATTTAAAGTGAAATCAGTTAAAAGAACGTGGACACACACAACAAGATGAAGCACACACATACTCATTTTTCTCTTTAAGTACCTAAAGTTCATAAAAGTTCATTTCCCTTAAAAAAACAGAGATGATTTGTCAATTAGAGAGTATCAAATCAAATTGGGACATGTTTGCAGGAATACATACATGTCAGGCAGGTGCTCAATATTTCACAGGTTTTTATCTCATAACATTTGTTCTTTAAGACATTTATAGAGTTTTTCTTATTTTCAATGTGCTCAATGTCCTGGTTAAAAAATATTAAATCAATAAAAATAAAATGTTTATAGTATTTCAAATCTGTATTTAAACATTTGATTTCTGTGAACCTACAATAAAATATTTTAAAGTCTTAAGAAAACAGCCTGATACATCTGTACAGTTTTAATAGTTTTGATACAAACTTGTATGTGACCCCTTTAATGGAAGTAAGAAGCTTAAAATATTGTCCTGCAGTGTTTTACTTTAAGTTTTTCTTCTTATATTTCAATTGTGCCAAAAAAAAAAAAAACTAGGATCTAAATTTCTTTATATATATTTATCTTGGGTCTGTTTTATTTACTTTTCCTTTGAAAACCGATTTGATTTGTCAGATTTAAAGATGTTTCTTGTCGAGAAGTCTTATGTAATTTAATCCTTTGTTGGTTCTTCCTCTCTTGTCTGTTGCCATCTGTTTTTTGGTCTTCTGTGTGCTACAGATGAGCGGCAGCAAGCGTAGAGCTGGCGACAGGTGAAGTGACTGTGTTTGGTGGACGTATTTAGTTGGTTTACTGCAGAGCACATGAAATAGAGTGGTGAGGGGCTTGTCCACCCATGTCATCCCTCTCACAGACATCTGTGTGACACTCCAGTTTAGCCGCTTAATGACCTGGCACTAACAACCTTCATTTGACTGTATTGGGGTCAGTGTCAGCTACTGCGCTCTGAACTACAGGTCACAAACACAGACAGGTGTGCTGAAATCAATAGATTAAAGTACCTCAAATATTATTTTAGATATGCATATAGATATTTCTGCTTTTCTCTTTCAGAACTTCAAATCCTTCATGTCGTACTACACCATAAACCAAAATTAGCTTATCTTCCTCTGTTCCCATACATCTTATGAGGTTTATATTTATTGTAGCTTTAAAAGTCAAGATCATGTCAGCTGATTCAGGATGTTTATTGTAACAAGGGTCTGGATGCCTGACTTACTTGGAAAAACAAAACTGTATGCCTGGTGTTTTGCTGGCCTTCTGATGGATAGATGCTTAAGGCTACTGTCTACAGTGGAAGCAGCCTTTTTAGAAAATGATGATAACAACCACTTTGACAAATAAATAGAGCTGCTCTTGAAGCTCAGCCTCCCTGCCTGCGTCTTTTTTGTTGTCCTTGGTTAGTGTGGTGCGGAGCTTATAAGCTGTTAGCATATAGAGTTTGGTCGCAGGTGCTCTCCCCCTTGTTTTGGGACCAAACCCTGAAGGCCATGTCGAGATGGTCTGTTGTTTGGGCCGGGGGGCCGAGGACTGAGATTTATTCTAAGGTGAAATCAGTAAGCTCGTCACTCTTAATAGGATCCACTGGTGTTTACTGAATAAACCTGAGGCAAGACTTGGTAAACTCTCTGTTGAACCACGTTCCGTGTTGTGTAAACTGATGGTTTTCAAAGATTTTTGTGCGAGGGAACTCACATTTTTGAAGTGCATTCTTTTCTTTATTTTCACATCTTTCCCATCCCGTTATTCAAGCAAGGTTAACAAGTATTTTTCTTTTACTTTTCAAAATCTCTAGCAGGCATACCTTAAAAAATAATAAGTGAGTGACCTCCACCGCTGAGACAGTATCGAATATTAGAAAATTCCTCAAGCTATGCACAATATCAATTTAAAGAATAAATTGTTACGAAAAAAAGGTCGTAGTCATCTGATATCAGGCAGAAGACCGTTAAAGTTCAATACTACTGTGCTTCAAAAGGCTTATTAATAAAGGGCTGAAAGTTGCCCACTTGGAGCATTGTTTCATGAAGAGAAGCAACTTGGACAACAGCTTTAAAAAAATGAATATGATTATCTGCTATCGGACAGAAGTCCAATATTTCTGACATCTGCTGTGGGTGCTAACTCCGAAACATCTCAGGCCCAAATAGATTCCTGTTCAGTAAGTCTTTTTTTTTTTTTTCCACAAGTCAATACATTTTCCTCCCTCGTCTTAGTCATTATATTGTTATTATGTAGATTCACTCCTTTGGAATAATAATAAAAATAAAAATAAATCATAGATATTAAACATAAAGGTCATAGATTTGGTCTGATATAAGGCAGCTGTTTTAGCTGCTGTTCTTAAAAAAAGTCATATAGGGTACTGGTTCTTGATAAAAGATTTGCAATCTCTGAGTGCCCCTGTGCTTGTGAAGTCCTGGTTACTCAGTGGTGCTGACAGTATTCTGCACAGTCTCAGTTCAGCGCTGCACTGGCACCATTCTGCATTATGATCACAAATGGCATCTACTGATCTGGGCGAAGCTGTGCGTAAGTCCGACATCCTGATGCATAACAGCACAGCAAATGTAATTGAGGGGCGACGCCATTCTTAGACAGAATGCTAGCACTGTTAGCATGTTTCTGGGCCGTTTGTTCGTATTTCTGTCACTGTCAAACTTTTGTTGTTTTGACAATCAACCCTCTCGAACTTGTAATTTTGTGAGCTTATGTAAGCTAGTGAAGAGCGAAGGACAGGGCCTGTGCTGTGTATGGAACACTAATGTTTTTGTATAACTTTTCAGAACCAACTTGGAGGTGCCTTGAGGGCTCCAGACAGAGACACAGCTTAAGAACACAAACACATATACATTAAGGGCTTCTGCGTCTTCCAATTTCCTATCTGCATTATCGTCTTGTGGACTGACAAATAGCTGAGATGTGTATCGCCCCAGATTCAAATTCACATCCTCGAAAAACTTATGCAGGAGGTTCAGTTCTGTCCTGTTTAATTGTCACTGTCAAACATCTGTGACAAAAACTGCTGATTGTAGACTGAATTTAGTAGAAAGTCCATATGTATTCAAATTTTCAACATTATTTCTTTCATTTACTTAAAAAAAGTAACTATAGCTGTAGTTAGAAAAAAACCCTTATTGTTATAATGATCATTCTCTTTACTTTCATCCTGCTGTTGCTTGTTTACTGGTCAATAACAGGTCTATCATACCAGATAGAGAAGTGAAAACTTTACATGTGCACTGTGTGACTCCAACATGATCCAAGGTTGTGGTGTAAGCAATGAGGCATGGAATAGCAGTAGTAATGATAACCTTGATGTGTTTTAGAAGCATTAAAGTAAAAAGAGAATAGAAAAATCTATAGTATTACTCTACTTGACCTGTCTGAAGACAGACAGCCAGACTACGTGCGCAGTGGCCGTGACTAAGTACCCCCATATCATCAAAGAAAAAAAAAAAAAAAAAAAAAATGGCAATGCATTACATTGATTTCTTTCTTTCTCTCTCTCTCTCTCTTTTTTTGGCTCTTATGTTTTGAAAGCAAGCACTAACTGACCGAGACGGCCCCATCATTACCCAGTTGAGCCTCCACCTCACCTTCCCACTTAACTCGAGCCAAAGACGGGGTTAGGGGGGTGGGGGGTGGGGGGGTGGCTACAGAGGAGTCGACACTGTGGCAGAACGGGTAGCCTGCCTGTCATCTCTGTCTCGTCCACACTCGCCAATCTCACTAACTATACTCTCCCGTGGCCCAGCCTCGCTCTCTTCCTGGGTTTTCTACCAGTGCTGACAACCAATATATAATTAAGGGCCATGAATGCAGTGCTACCTATGAGTGGAGTTGACAGCGTGAGGCCTACCTATAGCTAATCTCCTCCTCCTTCCTATTCAAACTCCTCTACACACCCGTTAAGCAGCAGCTCAGCGGAGCGGTGGGCAGGCTGAGGGACGGCTGGGAACCCACTGGCCGTAATTGATGATCTCTTATTCTAGGAAGGGTGGGTCTGGGTGGGTGAGCGATGATGTGGGGGTGGATGTTCTTGGATAAGGGGGTGGTTAGATATCTAGACATCCCCCTTTTCCTGTCACTGTCAATCTACCCTTGCTCGGTGCATCATTTTCTGCGTCTACCCTGCTTCTCTGGCACAGAATAAATCTCTTCTTCTCTTGTCATGATTTTCCTCCATTCTTGCCTTCTAACAACAGATTTAAGGTGCTGTATCGTGTTATAAAATATGAGACTATAGCACTGTAGGGTTAGTTAATGTATGGCATACCTTCTAGAGAAAAATATTTAGGAAATGTAGGAGAAATCAGAGTAAACATGTATGCTAAGTGTATTTAAAACAAACAAGAAAACCAGACTGGATGAGGGCACTATGAGACTTACACCTGTAGATCCTATTTTACTGAAGTATGTTGTGATTTTGTAAACACTTGAAGCCTCAAATCACAATCCTCACAAGAGAAACGGCAGACATCACTGTTGCTGCTGCACTAAGTGGCGAGTGAATGTGGGGAGTAGAGAGGATGGGGGTATCGAATGGGGGGATTTCAGTCAGGAGCCGTCAAGTGATTAAAGCAATTACTCATCAAGGATCTGTCAGAGCCGATCACATCTGTCCCATTACTCTCTGTGGAGCCCGGCGAGGGGTTGACCCAGACCTGCCTGCATCAACTGCAGCCTTCATTGAGAGCACGTTTGTGTTGCTAGTAATAGTAGGTTATTATGCAGACCCTCCACGCCTCGACACACCCCGGCTTATTATCTTTTGCTAATGAGCTCACAGTGCTGAGGAAGGACTAGCTCTGCCATGCAATAGTTAACAAGTGGGGTGAAGACAAGGTGTGTTGGCATTTTCTGGACAATTTAAGTGGGCCCCCAAGAAATTTGTCAGAAGTTCTTTTTTTCTCTCTCTCTCTCCCTGAACACAAAAGAATCGCTGCTGCACCGATTTTCCACCAAATAAAATATGCTCTAATGTTTTGAAATTATGGCACTTACAGTGATTGTGCAGGCACTGATGTTCAAGTAACAAATATCTGCTGTTGACACAGTTTCTGTTCTGCATTACCACTCTGCACGAAAGCAAGCAGAATAAAAGCCGTTTCTCTGCTTTATGCTGTTTTTTTCTTACAGATCATTTCTGATGCAAACTCAGAATAACCAATTTTTTTTTGTCTGTAGAGTTCAAATTACGGTCAACATTTATAAGGCATGTTTAGCAGTGGCAATTATGTAACAAGATTCTTTTTTCTTTGTGTATTTGATGCTTTGATTGTTTTACAATTTCAATGTAAGATTATCTTGAAATGAGCCAATTTTATAAATAATCTGTTTTTTTCCAAGTTATTGACAAGAGTGGTGATCAACAAGAGCAGGAAAAATAATGTAAAGCTGAAATATGCAATAAAATAATATGAAAGTCCTTCAAATTTAGTGATATTTAGCTACCACAGAATAGCTTCTCTGTGCTTCATCTCTTTTTGTTGTATTCTGCTCGCTCCTCACTACATACCCTTCCTTCCTCTGCTGCCTGTTTGACTCTGCTAAATTCAGAGCTGTGACACTAAAGGGAGGCTTTTGGCAGCGCGGTGCTGTTATGGAGGACTGACTAGCCCTGTAGATCCCCTGCTGCGAAAACCCTGGCAGCACAGCTCTGAGATCGCTGCAGCTGACCTGTGTTGTTGCAGAGCCTCCTGTGCTCAGGCACGCAGTTCTGCGCTGTTGTGCCTGTGTTTATCTCAGTTTTCATGACCCTCTCTGTTGCAAACGTTGCAAGTGCACAAACAGGTTATTTCAGCATTGGGTTAGAAACTGTCTCTGAGGTCAACCAGAAACACTTTTCCAGCTATTTATTTTCTTTTACATCCATCTAGAGACGCAGTCACAATGGTAGTGTTTGGGCCGTCTTGTGCACATACAGGCTGAAATTATTTTAGAGAGGATATTATTTGCTCACGGAGGACATCCATCTACCTTCTGTCGATTTTATATTTAAATGTGAACATCAGAAAAGAAGCATCCTGTAACCACATATAACAGAAGAGCAAAGAGAATTTAGTCTCAGACTTAATTCCTAGCTGTACTGAACATTTGCTAAATATAATTTTCTTCTCCTCCATTTCCTGTCTCCATCAAAATAAAGGCACAAATTGAAAAAAGTGTAAGAAAAAAAGAAGCAAAACTGTGCTGCTGTATCTCAGTAATCTCAGTCATGCTTGAGTTCCCATATGTGTTGCTCAACTTATAATATTCACATTTGGATGTGTTCTAAGTGATTGTAAATTCATGCTTGTTATAGTCTTACTATGAGCTTATACATACAGTATGGGTGTCGAGCTTTCATTGACACAAGCATGAATAATTTCAGGTTATATATTAACATTTACATATTTACATATATCAAGGTCTATGCTTTGCAAATAGGGGTGATTATGAGTGATTATCCTCAAAAAGCCCTGCATGTTTGTCATATCTGCGTGATTATATATATGCATAAACACAAAGAATTACTCGTGTGTTACAGTAGGCCAATGTGATTTCGTAAGTGTAAGGCATTGTGCCATTAGAACAAACTCTGAACTTTCTTCTGTTTTATGACAGAAAATCCATACTGCAATGGGACAATGTTCACTTGATGTATTTACTCACATATCTATGTATTAATGTATTTGCTATATGCCTTCAGCTTCGTTTTAAAGCTTGAATGTTATAGTTTGTTCTTTTGCAAATGCATCTGTTTGTTAAGTGGGCTAATCTTCCTTAGCCTTTTAGAAAGGCGACCAGAATAAGAATAAGAATAGCAAACAGTGACAATCTGCCAGAAACTGTGACTGGCTGGGGCTGAGAATGTGTGCTTCAGGCAGTTTTTTTCCAGCCCTATCTCAAAACCTTACATCATCTATTATTCTCCCACTCATATCGATATATAATTTTATTTTCTTTTATCCATGTACAAATTCAAAATGACAGACAGAAGAGCAAAGAACAACAAAAGAACTCAATATGTAATTTCCTCCCCATCCCTCTTTGACTGCAAACAGACGCACACATTAATGTTTTTGCAAGTGTTGTTTTTTTTATCGTTCTCTATCATTCGTATGATTGTTTCTGAAGTCAGATATATTGTTTGTGATGTCTCCACGCAGTCCAGCTGTCACCAGCCCCCAATGTCTACATTGTAGATATTATTTCTGGCTGTCCATACTCCATCTTGGGGCACAATGGAGCCTCTTTCATTTTCTATGTCATAATGCGATAGCACAAATTTCCCTGCAAGGCATCACACTATTGGAAAAGCGAATAACATATGTTGTGTCTCAAACTCAGCCTTCTTCCCCTTATCCCACTGGTACAGATGACCAGTGAGTCTGCCAGTGCCAAGGGCTGAGGACAAAGAGGGAAGGCAAGAGGTAGAGGAGAGCGTTCTGGAGGCATGTCACATAGATTGTCGTTCATCTCCACTATGAGGAGCAAAGTAATATGAAGTCTCCCTATCAAAACCCCAAAGAACAGCCATAATGTATTAAATTCAGAGTACTTACACTAAGAAAAACAAGGATTTGTAATATGTTGCGTGTATGTTTTATAGATATTGGAGGAGAAGAGTCTGCACTGCCTTCAGCAACCTTACAAAGCAGATTATCTTTTTTCTTGGCATGTACTCTCACTTGGTACTTTCCAGGAGGGTGTGTGTCTGTATCCTTGTTTTTTTTTTTTCGCTTTTCTATTGTGTCATGATTCACTAGGTGGCTTGGCCATGCTAATTTTTCACTTTACATGAAACATGCAGGCCATCCTGGCAGTTTTGTCTCAGAATAAAATAAACAGAGGAGAATAAATTAAGAGCAAAGCAGCACCTCCTTACTGCAGAACCACTTTAATGCTAGTGATGCATCATGCCCCCCCCCTTCTTTTTGTGAAATAGAGAGCCACAGCTTTGAAAGTCAGGTGACTTGAGATGGCTCATCTATGCCTTGATTGGAATATGAGAGGTGGTTATTAAAGAGAGATAAAAAGAAAGTGAAATGGAGAGCAAGTGATTGAGCCAGAGAGTAGGAAAAGAAGCAGAGTTGGTGAAACTGAGTTCATATGAGGCGAGAGAGATGATGAAAAGAGTAGCCACTTGGTCCTTTGAGACTCTTTTTCTTCCCTTGCCGCCAAATTAGCCCAATTAGTCAAAGTGGCCTCTGTTCTGGCTGCTGTCAAACCCCAACACCATGCAGCAGCGCCAGCGGTCATTCTCTCTCATTTAAGTCTTCTGACTCTCTGCTCTGCCTCTCCTCCTGAGCCACCTGCACACGTCTCTGCTGAGTGATTTCTGGAAGTGTGCATGCGTTTGTGTGTGTGAAGTTAGAGATTCTGTGTGTGTGTTTGCATGTGTATGTGGAGAAAGCTTGAAAGGAACACGCTCCCTTTAAATCATTCCCCACCTTCACAGCATGATGCCTTTGCGTCCTTCTGATAGTTGCAGCTTCCAAGGGATAAGTGTGAGAATTTTTTTCATACCTGAGGTAAAATCTACCAAGTCTCTTTCAAGCTTACTATCACCATAACTCTTTTATCTTTAAGCATCTGAAGAATTGAACTTTTACACTGTGAAAAGGAAAAGATTGGAGAAAAGAGGATGTTAAGGATGAGTAAAGTCTACGTAAATGCCCTCAGCATTGTTGCATATAAACTGAGTTGGCAACACAATAAAAAAAAAAAAGTATCATCATCCTCTAAAAAGAAACCTCTTAAATTTACTGTAATCATTTCATATGGCATGCTATAGCGCTAATATCTCCTGGTAAGAATTAAAGGCACCTTCACCCTACAGCATCTTCCATGTCGTCATATCAACACCAGTAACACAAATCCACAGTCCCCTTAACAAACTGCTCCTTGTTCCCAAGATGAAGGAATCACTTATAACTCAATAGCCACAGTCATCTTTCATTTCAAATCTTTGAAATGGGAGGAAAACCTGGTCTGTGATAATCACCTGCCTACAGGCAGACATGGAAGCAGGTACAGCAGTGGATGAGAGAGAGAGAGCTTTAATTGGATGACCTTGTTGCATGAACAAACACACCTTAAGCTACATGAACGGTGGCAGCATGATGGGAAAGTCTCTAAGTGAGCCAAAGTGCTTGCATTCATCTCTTTAATTTAACTCACCAGTGTTGTGTTTTACCCCTGGCCCTGTCACAGGAAAGCCAAACACAGTTCTGACTGGCTGAAACAAAGGAGGATTTTATTTATTTATTTATTTCTTACCTGTACAAGTGTGCATGTGTATCTAGTGTCTGTCAGAGCTCAGAGGTCCTCTAATGTAAACCAAATAGACACTGTGCCACAAAAATGCTACTACCCAGGGAAACATAACTTGCCTAAGGAAACCAGATCTGATAGGTGTACAGCGCAATAAAGAGCTGAACAAGTTACAGCTGATGTCAGTCGTGACATCTTTACTTATCTACAATGGAACATATTATGTTTATATATTTTTTTCATTGTGCTACCTAATTATTATGAACAAGTTTTTGTTTGAACGTTTGTATTTTTCCTATTTTAGGAAAATGCCTATTTTAGTATAGATAGTAGATGGATGGATGGATGGATGGATGGATGGATGGATGGATGGATGGATGGATGGATATATGTATGGGTGGATGGATGGTTTTCAGATTGCTTCTGTGTTGTATATTCAGTCATATGAAAATCAAATTCAAAGGTTTTATGTAACAGGATGTAATAATACAACTGTGTGGGAAATATACTTAGGTACATTATTTCTGTTGCCAGTTAAAAGAGTAAGTAGTAGCCTGTTGCTGCTAATTAAACAAATTTAATTATAAAGGCAAAGAAAGGCAAGAACAATTATTTACAAGTGGGAAACTTTCAAGACAGTCAATAATCTTCCCAAGAGTTAACATGCCGACTCTGAAAGGCATCAGTTAGCATATTAAACGTTAAGTTCAGTGCAGCTCAACCAGACTGCAGTATAATCTGTTCAGAAGGGTTGTATGAAGAAAGCCTCTCCTTTAAAACAAACAAACAAAAATAAATTGTCAATAATGAACCACACCATATTTGTCAAAAGCAAAAGACGGCACATTAGCACAAGCACCTGACACCAGAGAACAATGGTGGAACAGAGTGATGATTTGACACAGAACCTGGGCATCTTGCAGCTTTGGAATAAACCTTGAACTTCCCTGTAAACCAAATTATTCTGGTGTCAAATGTGAGGCCATTTGCCTGTCAAATTAGTTCATCTTAAGTCATGCAAAAGGACAGCGATCTCATGACACAAATACATCTACAACAGGATTGTTGTAAAAGAACCAACACAATGTTGCAATGGTAAAAGTAAATGTCCAGAAGTCAAGGACCATTTTCTGACGTTCTTGTCCCCAAGGCTTCTCGCTTGGCTGCAAACCACTCTAGTGGGAGCTAAAGACCCCTGCAGACCGAAAAGTTCATAAAAAATAGAGACAAAATGCTGGAACAAATTAACCAGGATATTTAATGTGTAGTTGTTCATATGAAGTTGTATTGATGTCATGTTAAGACCTGGCAGAGACCATGTGATATTTTTTGTCAAACTTCAGAGATTAAATAAGGTGTCATTTATTTTTCTCATAACTGTATGTTTGAGCATCTCTTCATGATCATTTACCATCATCTATTTTAAAGTTTCTTTAATATTTGAACATCAAACATTTACAAAAAGATAACAAGACAGTTATTTTCATAACTGTCTCGTTATTTTTTAACTGCCTTGTTGTGTTTTTTTGCTGTATTAATTTTCCATCAAGTTTGCTGACAAGGCCTGTCAAAGTCCTGTCAAAACATTTTGCCGTTGTTTAGAGCTAATGATGATCCTGCTGGATTTGTGTCAGATCATGTTTATAGAAGCAATTTGAAAAGCACCAACATGATTAGATCCAAGACTGCATGTATTCTGACAAGAAAAAAAAAAAAAAAAATATATATATATATATGGGGTATTTTTTCTTCCATCCATCCATTAACTTCTGCTTATCCAAATTTGTGTCAGCGGGTCAGCAGCCTTGTCAAAGAGGTCCAGACCTCGCTCTCCCCAGTCATCTCCTTCAACTCTTCTGAGGGAATACTGAGGAGTTCCCATGGCAACAAATTGCTGAACAAAGACTCCGTCCTCTTATATGTTGTTACGTTTGAACTCCATACCTGCAACCATTTTATCTTCATCCTCATCCTCTCCCGCACTCTGTTCTTCTTGTCTGCCTCCTCCTTTCTCTTCAACTCTGTCCTTCTCACTCCAGGCCGCATCATCACATACACCTGTTTAAAAACATTTCAAATTAAATTGGGAATTTTACATACAAACACCAGAAACACATGTACACCTGGGATGGAAATAAGCAGCACGTATAACACAAGTGCCCACACATGGCCCTCGTCCATCAAGAGTGCAGACCAGAGAAACTGAGTGGCTGTAGTAGGGATCTGTGGAAAACTGCGGAAAGAGTCTCACCAGGAAAAGTCTGGGTGTTAAAACACATTGGTCTTCCTGAATCAATTCGACAATCGATCGGCCTCACATCTCTAGCACCCCTGCACAGACCTTACCAGGGAGGCTGAAGCCATAGTCCCACAGAGCGTGAAAAGCTCTGTACCCCAGTTTTGGAGAGGTTTTGCTTCAACATCAAGTCCCACAGGCAGCAACTGCGACTGCTCTACATTTCCTACCTTTTGAAAGAACTTCCCAAACACAGAAGAAAAAAGTTTCTACTTGGACTGCTTCACCCCTCATCTTTGGCATTGCAGCAATGACAAGAAAGTTGAAAAATACATAGAAATATCTTTAGACACCACTGCCTTTCAAACATATTTGAAGGAATGCTATTTCTCTTCATATCAGTCTGCTCTACTTCCGTTTTGTTTCGCTGACGGGGATTGAGTGGACCACCTCTTAGGCCCTGCTGGCCACCTCTTAACCCCAGCTCTGGTGTATGTCAGGTTGCTTCAAGACCCGCCAGGCAAATCCAAAAGCCCACAGACTAATTAGGCCCTCCGCATGGGTTTTATAAGAAGAGCTCACTTGCGGTGGTGAATCGACACAGTCCTACTGAGCGGCCAAATGAGCCAGGCTCAGAGATGGACGAACAGACAGATGGCTGCTGGCTGACTGGTGGGAAAGGTCCATGCAGGGCTATGGAGGACGCCCAGGGACCATGGGGTCTGTGCTAAAGGGGTTGAGGCAACTGAGGTCTAGTACCATCCAAATAAGATGGAAGAGATTGAGATGCAAATGAGAAGGAAGTTATACAAAGATCAATGGAGACGTAGATGGAGCAACATGACATCATCTAGGGATGTTTCACAGGGCAGTGACATTAAATCAAAACTGTTAGTCATAGGGTGTTCTCATTAACCCTTTGCTTACTTGTCTCATGATGTTGTTTACCAGTTTTACCTGAGGCATCTTTAAACACAGCGACCTCTGCCTTTTATTTTATTCTACATCTTAACATGGGTAATTACAATTATTCACTGGGGATTATTGGTTCCATAATCTAACCACTGAAATAACCACACTAGAATAAAAAGACAGTCCTTCTTATGATGTTTTTGTCATTGAAAATGTTTCACTAATATACCAAGAGACATTCTTCCTTGGTTCAACCCCACTTTTTATAGGAAACACAAATCATCACTTTTTTTTTTTTTCCAAACGCACATTTCTTTGTTCTTAGCCTCAGCAGATTTCCCCAAAGCTGCAAACATCTCAGTGACAGAGAAATTCAAAGTTGTTTCTGTTTCCCCCATAAAGGGCTGTCTGGGGTTTTTCTGTCATACAGCCTGCAGATAAAAGCAGAGAGAGCATTACTGGCATCATTCTGTATTTGTGACAGCTAACGTCCACCCTGGTGACATGCTAGCAGCTACCCCTTTGGTCGTGCTTTGACAAGCCTTCAACTATAGGAATATAGAAGAATATACAGGTGTGTGTGTGTGTGTGTAAGAGTGCTTAAGTGTTATTTCAAATGTCAGAATAGCAGTGTTTAGCATTTTCAAGGTGGATGAAACCCTCAGCAGCCCCACAGTAGCCCAACTATCTAAAAATACAAACCATTTGCCTCCTGTTGACATATCTGTGGTGGAGTGAAGATATATATTCACTTTGAGCATTGTGCGCTAAATTCTTATACACTCATCAGTTCAGATAAAGGTGATTTTCAGTTCCTTGACAACACCATCTATGTTGCATTAACATGCACATTTCAAGGTGACATTTCACTTCTCATGTTTCACTCTTCAAGGTGAAGATGTATCTTTACTTGTCTTATCAATCTTTAAAAAGAAGATCCATATGCATACTTTTATTTGCATGGTTTATAAAACCAAAATATTGTAGAAACTGAGCTGAACAAAAGAGGTTCTGCCAGTTCTGTTTTATTTTTCCAGTTTTCAAGCTAAACTATGAGGCAAGGTGTGTGTGTTTGAAACATGCTTGAACCTTCACATTAGAGGCTTGCAGTGCTACACCTACCTAGACAACCTGTAGTTCACATTTTCAGAAATAGAAAAGGTTCATTTTTTTTCTTTTTTTTTTACAAACTTCACTTGCAGAGCAGATACACATGCTCTTGTTTTTTTTTTTGGGACCTTTAACTAAAGTTCTAACAAGACTGAGAATGGGTGGGTCCAGAGAGAATAACAACTTTTTTTTTTTTCCTTTTGTCAATTTTTAAAAAAAAACCTTTCTCCTTTAGTTTGAGGTGAGTGGCTGAAGATCTGTATCTGCTTACAAACGATCAAAGTTTAGCAACTCAGAAGTCAGAAACTTACAACTGAGGACATGAAAACGAATGCATGAAATGAATCATCTCTCATTCAGTGAACATACGTGTAGAAATGTGTTCTTTTCATGTAACAGGGTTTTTTCATGTGTGTGCGTGTGTGTGTGTGTGTGTGGTCTGTGTGTATTGCTTGCATGAGCTCCATTCCTTCTCTCCCAGGGGACGTGCTGGTCCTGGCAGTTTAAATTGGAGTTGCTGAAAGACCATTGGCACTCATGTCACCAGGTCTGAGTCTTTCCTAGGCTTATCAGATCATGTTCCACTTTCAGGATCCTTGTTTTGCCTCTTTCTGCTTCTACCAACAGGCTCCACCTGTTTCAGCACCAAAGCCGCTGCCAGGTATCCGTCTCACGATTATTTTAAGTTGAGCCAGCATTCCTTCTCCACCTAGTCTGCTGTCTCTTGTAATTTCGGTCTCAAAGGGAGATTTACTTCCACGTAACAAATCTTATTCCAGCTATTCTTTCATACTAAAGGACGTGTTTTGTTCTGGTTAATCACTTACTTCTATATAAGAAGGGTCTTTCTGTACGAGAAACCCACAGTAATGGATCTTGTGTTAACTGTTACTGAAATATCAGAGTCATACACATTGCCTGACAAAACCAATCTCAGCCTTTAGAAGCAATATTGAGGAACAGGAAAATAAAAGTGTAAGTTCCTCATCTGATTCGAAGCACATTTGTGAATAAATAGAGTTTCTCAGTGAAAGATTCTTCAGTGTGTCAGCCGTATAACCTGAATTTATTATGTTTGTTTCACTACAAATGAACTCAACATTTCAATTTCTCTTTTTCCAGACTTCATGATTACAAACTGTTAGTCATTTGACCTGTGGCATGCCGTAAAGACATCCATCTAAACCTATTCCATATCTGACATGGGGTAAGTGCTGAACATTTCATATAAATAAATACACACAGACACCAGTAAGTGCCCATAAAGATATAAAAATGCAAAAAACATTGCACATTAAGTACACAGTTGTTTGGAATTTTACCCTTACTGCTTATGAAAAATGAGCCTTGTGCATGAATTTACAATTCAGATGGGTTTCCTAAGGGATATCCATTGAAGATGCATTGCTATAATATATTTGTTGTCTTTACTGCTCACCACTGCCATTGAACATCATTAGGTAATGCGCACTCACTGGTGGAAGGAGAGCTTATGTTTATCATCATTTACTTGGCAAGGAGTCGTTAGCTGGGGCCTTGGGTCGACTCTGTTGTGAACAGGGTGTAGTGTATTACCACAACTGTGCTTCAGCCTGCTCTCTGTCTCTTGTAATCATCTATCATATCAGTTTTACATACTAAAGACAGAGGAAGATGAATATCATTAGCAGCCTGTTTGTGAATGTGTGTGTGTGGATGAGGGGGGGATTATTATGTATAAAGTCATTTTGGATAGTGGACAAAATGTATTCGAATGTAATGTGTGGTGAATATATTTGCTTACACGAGTGTTAAGCGTGAATACTTGAACCTCATTCAGAAGCCTGTTGGAAACTGTAGCCTGATGAATAAACAGAACATCTGGGCTACCATGTTGGTCCAGGGGAGCGACAAGTCCACACTGAGTGGATCCTTCCTGCCCGCTGTGAAGGATTATGAGAGTCATTTTCCAGGGTCTTGAGAAGATGTCTATATGGGACTCAATAATCTGGGTTTTAACTCCATTATACATTTCCCTGTGGGATGCAAAGGAAAGTCATCCATCATGTTTTAGGGGAAAAGGAAAATAACAAGCGTCTGGAATGCTGCCCTTGACAATTTTTTCCTGTTCTTAAAGTTCAGGAATATATATATACATATATATATATATATATATATATATATATATATATATATATATATATATATATAT
>JBAMYA010000013.1:4576685-4593749 GCA_037176975.1 Arrhamphus sclerolepis
GGTAAGAAGTTATTTCATTAATGATGTTAAAGTATAGCCTATAAAGTGGGGTATTATATGCATTCAATCTGTCTACTACCAGACAAGTTTATTAATAACAGCTATATTCCCTTTTTAACATATTTAGATGTTTAACATTAAACATTTTCATTACAAGCAATTTTTCATTTGGTGAAATCAGTATGAGTAAATTACATTATATTTGGTAGATGCTTTCATTCAAAGCAGTTTCATAAGCGATTACTTTGGCACCAGACGCCTGTCCTTCCACAACCAGGGTTCAAACCTAGACCTCCTGCATGATCTACACAAGCACTACCACTAGACAACCAGGGAGGCTTCTATGATTAACTTCCAAAACAAGAAGCATTTTCAAGCGTTAATAATATCATTAAATATTAAGTAGGATTTCCCATCTCCATGAGTCTGGTCACTCTTAGAATTAGGGATTCTGGTTTTCTTCCCTGTTGCAGTACAGCTAACTTTCAACATCATGTTGATCAGAATATTTGCACTATTTACAAGGATATAAGACAAAATGTTTTTTTTTTTAAATTATTTTCACATCAACACAAATTTTCATCAGTGGAAAAGATTATTATAAATAATACTTCTGACTGATGTTCGGTTCCTGATGTTCTATTGAAGCTAGTAGATTCACGAGTACACGAGTACATCAAATACTCTCATTATCAGGACACACACACAAAAAAAAATTCACACAAACAAAGTGTGTTATGCTACAAACATAGGCAAAATACAGCAGTTGGTACAACTTCATTAAATTTAATTATTTATTTTACTGAAAAAGGACTAATGAAAATCAGACACCACTATTGAATTTTGGTTCAACATAATCATTTTAAAAAACAAACTATTGAAACTGGCCTGGACTAAAATGATGGTACCCTGAGAAAAAATAAATAAAATAACTTGAGCATAATAACATGTTCAACTCAGGTGTCTTCAATTCTGTAATCAGTACGTCTGTTGATTTAAAGGTAAAAAAGAGAGATCAGAAAGAATATGACAGACAAGCATGTTGAAGTTAAAGACTCTAAACCATCCTGGAGCAGCTGGATGTCCCTTTAACCAGTGGTGGGTAGATGAGGCCTGTCAGGCGCTGCGGTGCATCACCCAGACAGTATTGATACTCAACAGGACACCTGCTGGATCGTAAACATTATTGCAGGTAACTTAGTTGAGAGACTCCACTGTCATACAGATAAAATGACCTGGTACATATACAATAATATTACTTGTTATAGGATTTTATATTATATAATTTCACATCTTAATCTAAGTGTAAAATATCTGATATATTTAAAATGTACAGATTGGCTGCAGAAGACTATGCTGTCTTCTTTCCTTGGCTCAGCATTGTGGGTACTTACTGCATCGATGTGTTGAGTAGATGTCATGTGACTGACAGGATTTGTTTGTTTCCTTCACATTGTTGTGATGAAACATTTTTAAATCTTTTGTCTGAAGGTAATATGTGATTTCAAACAGAAGCTGAATGCGTGTGTATATTTATGTACAGTATATATGTCGGGGATGTCTTACTTTGGTAATTTAGAAAAAGTGCTGGATAAATACAGTGTTAAGACTCACTTTAATATTGAATAAAAAGGAAAAATCTAGTTTTCACAGTGAACTGTAATTTCTGCAGTGTTAAAAGATTCCATTACAGTCTTTGAGGAAAAAAAACAACAACAAAATATCCCAAAAATAACAAATTAAAGAAATCTGTTGAAACCGTAGAACTGATGAACTGGATCACGTAATTCAACAATAAGCTGAAGAAAAACTCCTAAAAGCTAAAGTAAAAACTGATGTCAATGTGATGAATAAAAAAAACAGCATTTAAAGTTGGCACAATTGTTTTGTTTTTAAGATGCAGAGAAATGAGTCCATGCTTTTGTTACTTCTAGGCTGGACTTATTTTCTTGCTGTACAAACAGTCTTGTTAAAACCTTCAACTGGTCCAGAATGCTGCAGCAGCAGAACTAACCAGAACTGGGTCTAGAGACCACATCTCACCACTTCTAACCTCATCACACTGGCTCCCTGTTAAATTTAGAATTGAATTTAAAATATTACTTCTTACAAACAAAGCTTTGAATCAATCCATCCATCCATTATCTATACCCGCTACTTCCTGTGGAGGATCATGGGGGTCTGCTGGAGCCTGTCCCAGCTCTCTCTGGGTGAAAGGCAGGGGTCCACCCTGGACAGGTCGCCAGTCCATCGCAGAAGCTTTGAATGGTAAATGTTAAATACATCTCTCAAAGATAGTTCCATACTTTCCTGGAAGAACACGGTGCATTCCTATTGGCTGGTTAGCGGACAGATTGCAGAGGCAGCGACAGGCGTCACACTCAGACGATCACAGCTGATACGGTTCAATCTTTCATCTTTGCTCCTGAAATCTACCACCACCGTTTTTCTGCTACGATGGAACATTTTTACTACGATTGTCCATCTTTCATACGGTATTAGTGTATATTCTCAGGATGCTAGATTAGGTGGCCAGGTTATTATCCCAGCCAGATGTGTGCTTGCTGCCTCAGTTCTTCCCCTTCAGGACAGACTCTGCCTTACTTTCTACTTGGCTATGACTGACTATCTTGCTGCCTTTTCATAACTAACTTCAGCACATGGACCCCAAGAAAATGATCACTGTCCTGAGTATCTCCCCTGTTGCCTTCCAGTAATTTTTAAACTTGTTTAGCTTCTAACATGCTGTCTGTATTTAATATCCTTCCCTTAAATCCATTTAGCCCAAATGTCATTCCACTATTGTTGCAGTACACTAAAAAATTAATGGAATTCCTGTGTTTTAAGCAGCATAAAGAAGAACTCCATGAACAAAATATATTGTCAATGTCATCAAATAAAACCTCATTAAAAAATCTTCGTAAAGAATGCTTCTAAAGTTTGTTGGTCAGTGCGACTGGTTTGACTCTGAGGACCCCCTCCTGGGAACACGAGGCAGCCAGCACCCCATCTCTTCTCCACAGTCGGCCTTGTACCAGTCCCCGACTGCTCCCTGGAGGACGGAACACAAAAACATGCAACAACATTAAGTTTGAGGATAGTAAATAGTCTAGCAAGTTGTGCTCCTGTGTGACTTCTGACTGTTTTTAAGTGATCAAAGCTCATGTGGATGGAACAATGCATGTTTTAATTCTGAACAAACTGCCAAACAGAAGCCAAGCTCATCTGCTTCTTGTAAACCATGTATGAGAAGCTCCGAACATCCTGGCTTTTGTTTGCAGAATATTAAAATACCTTTACTCAGTCTTGATGTGTATATGTAACTGCCATTTTCATGAACGGCAAAAATACAGATACTTTTTTTTTTTTTTTTCCACCATATACAGATATATGTACATACATGTGAATATGTACAAACACGTATATAAATAAATTTGCTAGTAGTTCCTACAACTCCTACAGTCAGGAAGATGAGAGGGGAGCGTGCTGACCTGCCCAGGGGCTTTCACATTCATACAACATCCACTCATCACTGCGGAAAGTGTTGTGGAACCACATGGCGTGGTCCAAGGATGCGGTGAAGTGGGCCTTGTACTGCGAGAATGGCAGCAGGACTGTTCCCAGGAGGGCGAAGTCCGACACGTAGGCAGCGACACAACAGTGCAGCTTCATGTTGCCTTCACCTACATTAACATACAGAAAAGCATCAGCAAACAGCGTTTACAATATTTATGTAATAATATAAACAGTAAAAGCATAATTATAATGATCTGATCCCTGTATTATTCAGTGTCCTTACATTTTATTGCTCGATTTAATCTTATGAAGGAAACAAATGTCATAAACCAGTTAAGAGTCAAAACAAGTGATTAACTGAGAAAAGGCTATTCAAATGGGATGTGCATAAGAAAATATGATCATTTTACCAATAAAACCTCGTGCTCGCCCCCAGAACAATCTTCTTGGGTCTCCTGGAGCAAGTCGATAGAAGTGTTGTGGGTTGACAGGCTTTATCTCAATGGGGACCTCATTAGCCAGCAATTTGTTCACGCCTTCTTTTGCCTTCTCTGTCAGATTTTGTTTACTGTGGAATAATGCATGAAAAGACAATTATAATGACAATACAGCATGTTTCTAGTTAGCTGTTCTCTTATCTTACTTTATACTTTATGTTAGAAAAATACATATATTTTTTCTTATGTGTGTTGATTGTTACCATATTAATGCTGAATAATATCATACTACAGATTGTCTCTTCTGATGAAATAAGATACTGAGAACACTACATGCGTGAGAAAAGAGCTGATAAAGGTTTGTGTGGCTGACTGGTTCACATCACTGGTTGGAACCAGTGATTCCACTCAAGGACAGTAGCTGATCACAGGTTGATGCTGAATGATGATTGGATGCTTGTATGTCGGATGATAATGAATCGTAACTGCATATAATCCCTATGAGCTGAGCTGAACCTCAGCACAACTTTTGTATGCAACCGTACTCTGCGCTCCTTGCAAGTAAAACTATTTTTTATAAAAAATGATATTTTGACTCTGAGTCTGTTTGTGTGTTAGGAAACTTGGGTACGAACTAACAGCACTGTTTTACAGTCCTTTGACAGAGATCAGTTTCTTGACAGGGCTAATTGTCTACAATTATTACAGGTGATGTACACATCATTTTAGGTTATTTGGATTGATTTATGTGTTATTTTACTCTATAAAGTCCACTTCTAATCAAGATTAAATGACATTACAGATATACATTATGTGTGGGATTTATTGTATAATTGTTGGATTGAATTTCCTGAAATAAAGGCCTTCCTTTATTTGCTTCAACACTAATGTACCAGGGCTTTATTTCTTAATTCCCAGTATTAGACCTTTCTTTCTTTCTTTAAGTCATTTTTTTAACACCTCAAAATGTAACCTAGAATGGTGCGCACAAACATTTATTTTCTCATTTCCACATACCTGTTTTGTCAACCAGATATCCCATAGTCTCCCAAAGATATGCGAAAGTCCACCTAATGCAGAAAAATAGTATTTCAGAGGGACCGTCCTCTGTGCCAAGAAGTTAGACAGTCGTCAGCATCACCTCTGATCTGGGCTGTAGCTGTTAGCAATGTCAGTCGTGTTGTTGGAGTCAGAGAAATCATCCTGCTGACGTGGACTCTCACAGATCCACCGGCTCACGACTCAGTGATATGTTGACTTTATAGGCCTCCTCTTGTTTCTTGTGACTGGTCCCTTGCAAGCTGTCATCATCTTCTGCTCAAGCTGTTAATATATCAGCTGTACTGTCACAATCACTACAGATAATTTTTTGCTAAAAGAAAAAACAAGAAAAAGAAAAGTGTGTGTTGATAACAGCAGATGACAGGAGAGTGTCCATGAGATGCTTTTCCAGGTTAGATGTAACCTGCTGTAGGATACCTTCACTTACTCCATTTTGCTTCAAATGAGCAGCATGCTCTGGCTTTCTAAAGCGCCTAGAGATGACTAGTGTTAAATAGGCGCTATATAAATGAATTGAACTGAATTGAATTGAATGTAATATTTACAAAAAAAGTTGCAGATTTAAACCAAGTGGGTTCCCCCTTCCTGCCGTCTACTGCAGTGGGGAGAAAGACCAGTCTGAGCTACTGTAAAAACTAAGTGGCTGATTCAGCGGTAAACATATACTTTAAGACCAAAAAGGTCTTATTGCAGGGTTACAAAAAAAGAAAAAGAAGAGTAAGGAAAGAAAGTCACTCACAGGAAATTTAAAGCAAATTTATTTACATAAAATCTGACTGTGATTAATTAATGGAAGTTTCAGGTTGTGGGTCCAGAAGATTGTTTCATTATTAGGAAGCACCTTTCTTGATATCTCAATATCTTAATTTTAATTCAGGACTTAAAAAAAAACAAAAAACAACAACAACAACAACAACAAAAAAAACATCCCAGAGTTTTATTATGTCCTTACTCCCTCTCCTCCTTGTTTTTCTATCTCCTTCGTTCCAACTCTTTTATGCTCCTAGTCCACGACACAGACTCTTTCATAGTGGGTAATGTGAATGGACTCAGTCTCTTGGGTGTCACGGCCCCTTCTCTAGCCTCGCAGGCAAATCTGCAGCAGCCACTCAGATGGGAGCAGCACCCAGTCTACAGCAGTCTGTAGGGGAAAAGAACGGAGCGATGTAAAAGGATGATGATGGGTCTCATCTTGGACCTGGAAGATTGTATCGCCTGCTGCATGTGAAGCACAGCAGAGCACGGAGAGCGCTCCCCGCCAAGGCAAAACATTCTTGACAGTGCTTTGTTTTGAATTCATACGGACTTGACATATGCCGCAAATCATTTGCTCTCACCACGCTGCGGATCCATGCTCTGCTGTGATCGGAGACAGGGCCCTGCTGTCTACTACTGAGGGTGTGTGTCTGTGTCACTGCAAGTACGAACGCGTGCCACATATTCGATTTATCTCTCTGATGGCGTGCTTGCAATGCATGTGTTTGATTTTTGCATACATGATGGGGAGCATAAACAGCAAAATTGGACAGTGCTGCTTCCTGCTTCACTGCCTGATGCGGTTGTTCAGTTTCCCTCCAATGACAGGCTCCATCCTCTAAAGTAAAGCAAAGCAAGATACTAGATAAATAAGAACATACAAAACATACAAATCAATATTCAGTTTGTATTTATTTGGGTGCTGTTTGTCTACTTTGATTGGACAGCACCCTCCTGCTGGATGCCTTCATTTGCATATGCTTGATCCATGGTAAACTTTTTTAAGTTCTGCTAGGATGCCCTGCCTTACTGGGACGCTTTGCATAGTTGAGGAGCATGCCTCCTCGCTTTCCATGGAAAATGACAGGGATCTTTGTGCAACAGAGGCTACCTGGGTGTAGTGGAACATGGCGTGCAAGGTGACAGCGCACACACTCATCCAGGGCTTTGCAGACTTGTACCTTTCCAGTCTTTTTGCACTAGTGTCTCTCACCAGTTCTTCCAGGGAAAGCAGACAGGATCACCACTTGTCTAGCCATCAGTACTGATCTTTTCCTTGTCGGAATGATGGGATATTAGGCCGGAAATTCTTGTGGGGTTCTCCGTGTCGAGATCCTCAGTGCTTTCCAGCTTCTCGGTGCAGAAATATCTGTCGGTCACTTTGCCCGCGTCACGTCAGCCAGCAGAAAATTAAGTAAAATTGCTTTCTATACCCAGATGTGGTCGTGTATGCAAAAAGTTCCAAATACAACGCGCTGCGAATGCAGCACAGAGCAGGTGATTTTAAAAGAAAAAATGCGTAGCCTTCTTTGAGTTACATCCAGTCGTTGGTTTTCTTACCTGTTGAACTCAAGCCCTTTGTCCTTGATTCTTGCAACTAAACAAAGGAAGCTTTGCTGGGGTTTCAAATGTCTTCCATTTCACAATGACAGAGGCTGTTGCAGTGTTTGGGAAAAAAATCTTCTTGCTTCCTTTCACATCTGTTTCTTGTCACAATCTTCTCTAACATGTCTATGGACAGTTCTCTTGGCACCAAGGCTTGACTTTTATCATGTTCATATTGCCTCGGAGATTTCATATTAGCAAGTGTGTGTGAGTTCCCTAATTTATTTCAATGAATTGCTTCAGACACAGACAAATTGTAGAACAAGAGCGAGTACTCCTGATAGAAGAAATTCAACCAGCGCTCAGTTACGAATGCCATGAGAGGCTGCAAACTAATTTAAATGGGACATTTCAGTCCTATAATCTCAATAAAGTAACAAAACACTCTGCAGACCTGCTTTTCTTTTTTTCTGCTTGGTTCTGGATGCATGAGTGTGCCAGTAATTGAGTGTATATCTCGGGAGATTGGATGAAAAACTATATTCATAGACCATGAGCATTTCAGGTACCTGATGTGAAATAGGTCAACCCCGATTGCTAGAGCATGGCAACAGCATTTCATGCTACATTAGTCTGATTTTAAGAGTTAATCTACCTATATTAATATTTTATACATAATTTCATGGAGGTGAGTCCTGGTTGATGCTGTTTGGGCAGACCTATTACTTGATAGCAGTTGGTGGCATTGAAAAGCACGGGTGAGTGAGTATAATACAGGTGTGAACGTGAGTACACAGAGATTTCACCTTGAAATGACTGATGCACAGATACAGTACATTAAGTAACATGTCAGTGTTAATGGAACACTCCAGATTAAAGAAAAGGTTGTTTTTTTTAAAGAAAAAAGAGAAATTAAATGTCATTGATCGCTACATTTGTGCTGTATAAAGTGGGTGTTTTCTTTCATTATTTTTGACAGTTTCACTATAATCATTTTTTAAAAAAAGGGCTACACTTAGAAAGACAGAAGAGCCGAAGTACAAAAATCAAAACTATGATTTGACTGAAAAACATTATTTTGAAGTTTCCAGTATTTTAAGTTTTCAAATCAATCAAAATGAAAAAGGACAGCAACGTGTAACCTGCATGTCTTGGAGCCTGAAGATGCGGCTGCCATCGTGTAGTGAGGTGGTGTGCTGCGGAGACGCATAATGAATGATTTGCATTGCCCTGGAGCAAAGTGCTAATCAAGGCTGTCCCTTAACTCCAATCTAATTGTCCACAGCCAGCTGATCAGGCATTGAAGCTCTCTTTACCAAGCACTTACTGAGATCAATGATTTGAGAAATGATCCAGCAGACTGTGCTAACTCAAATATGATTGGGTGGCCATTTAATAGCATTAGGAGGATACTCTGCCGCTTCATTGCTAATTGGAGTGAATTTGCTGCGATGAGGAGGCACCCGCAATTTTAGTCCTTGTTTTTTTTTTCCTTCTTTTTAGCGGTTGTAAGTAAGCGAGAGAGCAAAAGCTTCATTGACTCCCTCTGATGCTTTTTGTCACTGATGCTATGGAAGTGAGACCTCGAGAGCTAGATGACACTAAGTGAAATTAACAACTTCCAAAAAAGCCATTCAGCTCAATGCCTCTTTATAATGTGTTAGGTGAAGCTCTTATTTAAGAGATATCCATCCATCCATTATCTATACCCGCTATGTCCTGTACAGGCTCACGGGGGTCTGCTGGAGCCTATCCCAGCTCACATCAGGCAAAAGGCAAGGGTCCACGCTGGACAGGTGGCCAGTTATTTAAGAGAAATAAAGAATTTAAATCAACCATTTGATGTCAAGCCTGAGAAGCTCATGTTTTGTTTAATTTGATATCTGGCAACACTATACCCATGATTGATATTTTTCAGTGTCTTCTTCTTCTTCAATATTCCCTGTTCATCTAATACATGACACACAATAAATAATCACTAATAACCACATCTATGCACGTATAGAGGATGTTCACTTGCATCTTTATTCAAGCGCACAACATAATGCTTGCAAGCACTACACAAACATCCTGCAAATGGTCTTCTTGTTGGATACTTATTAATCTTTTCTCCCTACATGCCGTCAATTTTAAGAATGTCTAATGACTCGTAACGAAGGTAGTGCTATGTTCTTAATGTGGGTCCACTGGGAACAACCCCCCCCCACATCCTTGAACACCAGTCTGTCCACTCATCAGTTCCAAAGGACAGCCTTTCCTTCTTTTTTTTAATAAAAGACAACAAAAAACATGTGAGTTATACAACAATTACTTTCACTTTGTTTTCTCCTCATTTGATGCCACTGCTGCTGACGTGAAGGACGTCGCTGATATTACCCATGTTTTGATGGGTACCAAAACTGACACATGGTTGATTATGCTGTTTGTAAGTAAAGTAATCATTAAGTAAAAGATCATTTCCCGGTTGCCCTCCTCGACTGTACCTTTGTGCCTCACATTCTAACTCTTGTCAAACATCTCTTTTCCTCTCACTTCCACCTACCCAAAAAGAAGTCTCATTATTGCCTGAGCGGCTCTCTAGGCGAACTCGTCACCTCTGTGTTACCTCTGGTTTTGCCCCTACTCCAAGCCTTGGCTCTTTTCCAGCCTGCATTATTCCATTTAAACTTCAATCCTATTTACGGCCTATCCTTTCCCTTCGGCAGCCCGGGGCTATCAAACTATTCATCCAGCGGACTTCATGTCACCCGGCTCTGTCATAAAAGCCTCTGTTGGGTTATGTGTCCTCGAGACGTGTATTGTTTGTTCATGTGGTGCCAGATGAGTGTGTGTGAGTTTGTGCATGAGATGTATGAGTCTGAATAGTTTTTAAGTGTGTATAGTTGTGGACTTCCATTGTTGTGGATGGTGAAAACAAAGGGTCTGTACTCCGATGCGCATGTAGGTATGGTAGTAGAGGTAAAAGCAGTAAGTTTATGCGGGGCATCCAAAATGTACCTGCTGATGCATGTGTGTGCAAAAACCAGGCTAATGAATTTGCTTGGTGATCAATGTTACAGGAAGTTCAAAGGTTAAGTGAAAGTATTTAAAATAGCCTAACAAGGTCAGATGCTCTACATTAACAGAAAGGGGAGGCTGCACAAAATAAACCATGAGGAAAAGTTTTAAGGTGAGCTGTCAATTTACAGCTTCGCAGATTCTCCTTTTTACTTGTTCTCATCCCAATTTCTACCCGAGTGGAACTTCCTGCATCAGCAGAAAGGAGAGGCTGAGGAAGAGGTAAGATAAAAGACATGCCCATCACCGTCCTCCTTTCCCCTGTTTTGTTGCTACTTGTTTTTGTTTTCTCCTCATCTTTTCCATAGTTTCTGCCTCCAATTAAGCTAGAGGATGCTCCTAATGGGCCGCTGGAGCGATGTTTCAGGCAAGGGTTTTTGGTGTGCTGAAGTCGAGGGATGTGGGCGATGCAGTGAGACAGGCAAGATGAGGGGGTAATGTGAGATAGATTGACAAGCACAAGGAGGCATTAGGCAAATGGCATCATTAAAAAGTGCAGTTACCTGAGCCAGGCTTCATGTGGCGTCAGATGAGAGCGAGGGAGACAGAGGGCGAAAGGGGTATGCATGTTTTGGGCTTTGTGCCTGCAGCTTTGCTGCTCTGGTAATTTTGATCTTCTTGCTCTTCTTCTCCTGTTTTAATATCCTATACCACTTCACTTCAGGCTCACTCATGAGACAGAGACCAAAGGAAAGGTGCAGCGTTTGGGGCGGACCTCTTTGATGCCACATACGTGTCTATGAGTGTATGTGAATGTGTGTGTGTGAGAGATAAAAAAAGATTACTCTCATATATGATGCTTATCTTAGGTAAGGTGCCCAAGAACTGCCAGCTTCTGACATGTGATATATGATTTTTTTTAATAATAGTAACCACTGACCATGGTTTAATTTAAAGTGCTTATGAATCAGAGAGAGTATTAATTGCCCAAAGGCCTGTATTAATCCAACTGGAAGGTATGTGTAAACCAGTTTTTGTGTATTTCCAGCCTTAGACAATGCATGGTGTGTGAGTTTAGTTTGCATGAGTGCATGTGCATGGAGTATGTGTTCTGGCCACATGTGGCCATCCTCTGTTGGTGCTCTTTAAAATGGCAGCACAAGCAGCCAAGGAGAAAAGGGAACGTGAAATCATTTGACTGCAGAGATTCCTGCTGATTTGCCTCTGGCAGCTCTTCACCACACACGCACACACGCACACACACACACACACACACACACACACACACACACACACACACACACACACACAGAAGCACACAAAGTCTTCTGAATTAAATGTTTCCATCACAGGCCCACCTGTGGGCTCCTGTCCTACTCATAGCTTTTAAATTGTGACAATTAAAATATTAACTAACTTTTGAGTTTGTATTAAAATGATCTGTAAAGCCCCACAAAGTAGTCAATATTGGCACATACATTCCATTGCAGGAACATACTGGCTGTCTGACCTTGTCTTTATTGCACTGTAAGTGGTGTTACAGGTGATTTATGCTCCTGTTTCGAATTGATGACATATACTGTAGTTGGGGATCCTGTGCTGAAATCTACGCCATAACCTGATGTGCACGTCCTCAGAAATGTAACTATGTGTCGGGTTGATGCAAACTGCAACAATTACAATTAGTTTGCTTGGTATCATAGCATTTACCTCTATATATTCTATGACCTATCAGTCACAACAATATGAGCAACCACTGAATATTGAGAGGTTACTCCTTGTACTCCCAAAAGAGCTCTCTTCATCTGATGATGTCCTGCAGTGTCTGTGACTGAAATATTGGAAACTACTGACAGGTGGGCATCAGGATTCACCAGATTAGCATCTGGTAGGTTTCTGAACCAAATGAACACTTCAGTCTCTTTGTTGTGTTCTTTTTGCACTTCCTAAAAAACTGAGGAGGGGCCCAATGCTGACCTACTGAGGGGGTCAACTGCTGTAGGGAGATGATGTTGCCATGTTGAGGGGTTTGACAGGTCTACAAAAGCATTTAAGTTAAGTGGCAAGTGCCAAAACAACATTCATGTGAATGCCAGAATGCATAACCATTCCAGCAGAACATTATAACAAAATGTACAGGACTCACTTGCACCACTTGTCAAAGGTCATAAAAATAACAGAGTAGGTGTCACAAATAACAAAAAAAGCTGTGTGTGTATTACCTCCAGAGCACTACAACAATAGATCAAACATAGATCAACATAGATTCAAACTGGGTTCCTGTGCTGAGCATATATAGTCCCTGACTGTTTCCTCTGTGAGTGCCAGCTTTCTTGATCTCAGGAGCAATAGTCCACCGTGAAATGAATAAAATCAATGCCTCTCGATTGTTTCAAATCCATAAACCTATGAGACCTCGTCAGAGAGAGCAGTTGAGGCTTCACTCTTTCGGTGTAACACCATTATGTAAATTGAAGCCAATCAAACTGCCGCCATTGAGATGCTCTGTAATAGACCGTTGATTAGCTAGGCGGCTTTTGAATCAGCCATAAAAAAGAGTCATATAAATGGGTAAATTCAGCCTGCCGTAATTTAACTCGGTAAACTTAATTCCAGTCTGAAGTCACACTGTGTTATCCATTTGAAGATTATGAAAAGCAAGGGAGTTTATCTTTCATCTTTGTTGTTAAAGGATTTGATGCTAATCGGTTTAGCGGTGTAAGGTTGCAAAACAAAAAAGCCATTATCAAACACATAATCTCTGGGTCTTTTGAAAATTTCCTGACACCTAGTACCAAACAATAGTAGGATATATATTTAGCTATGTTTTATGACAGCTGCACACGGTCCTCGCTTTATATTACACAATACACACTCACTGTATACAGTATTACGTACAAAAAGCAGATAATTTAGGTAACAAGATATTTGTTACTTCTTTCTCGCAACTCTTTTGTTACATACTCTTTTCTCCGTGACCTGATTTGTTTTTATTGCCCCTTCCAGAGTCAAAGACAGGTTTGGCCTGTTTGGATGTCCTTGTATGTTCCTCTGTCTCCACCAAAAACATGTCCATGATTAGAAATAGGTGAGTGCGCACTTCCTGCAGTTGTATCCCTTATGACTTGCTGTTGTCCTATTTAGTCTTGTTAGCCAGCGTTATCACTCTAGCATTTCCCCTTGGTGACAGTAAACTGCTGTTTCTGCTGACCTTGTTGCACGCAGGCTTAGGCTGCACTTTAAAGTTGGTTTTACTGTGAGCATGTCCCCATTTGTTTGTGTGGCTGTGTACTGGAGGCACTGACGTTGATACGTGTTTGTGCACATGAGTGTGACAGGGAGGAAATTCTAATAATGATACAGCATATATATATAAAACAACAACAACAAAAAAACATACTGTATGTTTATTTTGTAACGTCACAAAACACTTTATAACACAGGACTCCAACTTTGTATACATCAAAAATCTGGTGAGTGGAAAGTAATAACAGTGTGGAGATTTGAGTGGGTTATATTTTAATTTTGTGTAAGAAGTCTTAAAATTCCAACCATGGACAGATATACAGTTAAACCATTTGTTTTATGTATAAATAAAGCTGTAGTCCATAAGTCTTATTCATGATCCTTCAAGTGTTTCATTCATTTTGACGTTTTATTTTGCCGCTCACATTTTGTCAGCTGATCTTCTCTGTGTTCGACTTGTGTCTAATTGTCGGCTAGTTCCCTGGCCATTCCTTATTTCTAAGTACGCCTGTCTGAAGTAGTGTACTTGGAAGTATGACTTGGGAGAACGTACTTGGGAGGACGGGAGGAGACAGTTTTGGCTTTTTGCATTTGGAACAGGAGCATACTTGACAGGTGACAGGATTGCAGCTCAGCTAGCAGACTAATGTATATTTATAAAGATCTATGATTTAATTAAACACAAAATAAACAATCTGAAGTTAAAGGCTCATCTGGGAAAACTGTCTATAACCATTACATTACAATGATATGCTTTAAAGGATTTTTGTGCTTTTGCATTTCATCTGTGCTATAAATAAAGTTTGGTGGAGGCAAAAAAAAACCCCATGTTTCTTTTATAAATAGACTCTATTTTGACCAATCAACCAAAAATTTGAAGTTGAAAGAATTATGTTCTCACATGATCAATATTATATATTACATTATATATTATATTATAATATAACAAAGTTTGAAAATTCTTTGTTACTTCTTTCTCCTCTGTAATTACTTCAGCTAGTTGATGTGAAATGCAACAAGCTTTGCTGTTTCAAGGATACTTTGTTTCCTGTCTATGCAGGTCTCCACTGGATGCATCCTTGATAACTAAATAAATAAATGTAAATAAACAAACAAACAAACAAAACTTAACTGTACCCCCCGCCATCTGTGATCCCAGCTTTCCAGCCCAGTTTATTGATGGTTTGTTGGATTTTATCTCTGAATAGTGAAAGTGAATCTGTCTGCATTTCTGCACTGCACTGTGACCATTAAAACCTGTTTTCTCACTTGGTTTTCTGAGAATTGCTTTTGAAGTCCGTTTAATTCATTTCTTCATGGAGCCATGTTGGCAGGAAGTGAGACTGCCCAACCCCATTTAACGCAAAAATAGGCAAATGGTGGGATGAGCAGGCTCGGAAGCCAACTGGAACACACAAACTATAGCTCAGTTACCACGAAGTAGCTATTTTAGCTTGGCTGTCTTTGTCCATGCTAAACCTATAATGCTAACTAATGTTACATAACATTCCTTCTTATCTAATCTTTCCAAACACCCTAATTTCAGATTTTGCTACTAAAACAATGTCTGAAATGAGTGCTACTAGACACAGGCAGTAGGCTGGTGGCGGGTGACCATGGGCCTGTGCTGGTTGGTTACTTGGTTGAACAGCCTAGCAACCAAGGTCACTGCTTCCTTTAAGTGCACCACCAGGGAAGCATTACGTGGGTTAGGTGTCTTGCTTAAGGGCTCATGGGCCATAAATAATGGAGGAACTGCACTGTGCATTCAAAACCAAGCTCAAGAAACACAATGGAGCCATCGCCATCAGGCACTGACTCCATCAGAATTAGATTTACAAATATATGACCCCAACAGAGTAGATTATTCACCATTTGATCGGCAGCAGTTAACAGGTTATGTTTCACATCTCATATCAGCATTTGCATTTGCACATGCAAACTGTAACCCATGTGATGTTCATTTTATTTAAAACAAAAACTCTATTAAGGTCTTGCCCTGACTTATAAATGAAGTCCATGCACCAGTCCTTCTGGACAAAAGTGTCTGGTACGTTTTGGTAGAAGTCTTCATCTTCTTTTAGTTTAAAAAGTCTATACTCTCATTGATCATTGACACTGGCTCTGCAGCTGCGGAGTAGACTCTCTGAGCTCACTCCTGCCCCCTCCCATGAGGCAGGAGAACTGCCTGCCTCACCTAATGCCTCTTCACTGCCGTTGTGAGATTGCTGAGCACACGAAACAGATTGCACACATACAGTATATACATCAGCTAAACTACTGTAAAATCAGGGGGACATTTGATTGGAAACATAAAGACATACAGTAATGCTCTTATTGCATGGCAGAGCACAATTTATGAAGGACTGTGCAATCCAAGGTGAGGCTGAGCTTGCCGCTGCCTTATCGTGCATCTTTTCCCCATATTTGAATGGGAAATGGGAAAAAAAACAAAAGCAAAAACAAACAAAAACATAATCAAAATTAAATGGAAAATTAGTTTATAGTTCAAAGTATTGAATAAATATAACCATGTAATTAATTAGTTTTTAATATATATATTTATGTACTTATGTACTTATAAAAACATTTTAAAAAATATATTTCAAAATCTATTTAATATCTATTTCATTTTTTTCCCTTGGTATATATATATATATATATATATATATATATATATATATATACATATAGATATAGATATATAGATGTAGATATAGATATATATACATAGACATTTAGTAATCCAAGACTAAGACTATGAAAAAATTATGTTAACTGAAATAAAAATAAAAACTATTTTTTTAACAAAACAAACACTAAACTAAAAATTAATAGAATCATGGGTAAAAATTTAATTAGTTTTTGTTCTGAATCTCTCATGGAAGTGAGCAGGTCAGGACATAATGTCATGAACTCTCCATCATGACGTTCCGCGGGGAATCGTCAACAACACACTGGATTTCTGGAAGTATGTGATGACATTTATCCCAAAACTGTCCCAGTAGCTTCAGATTTAGTCAGTGTTCCTGCCTCCCAGGGTTTTGTAGACCTTATTTTTGTCTGTGTCCTGCTGTCATCTGGTCTGAGAAATCAGGTTACAACTTCTCTTGAGCAATATGTTTTCTTAAAATAAATGAGAAAATACTTGACTCATGACATGTAGAGGGAGAAGCGCAGGCGCTTTTTTTATGTTGTATGTATAAATAAATAGAAATATTGCCTTGTTTTTTTATGTTTGATGATGTACATTTCTTTTTGCCCTGCAATCTGTCTACCAGTACCTTTTGACCTCTAATTACTTGAAGTAAAGATTGAAGGATTTTTGTAATGTATGGCATTTCTGATTTGTTCTCCTCCGGAGAAAAGTGTCCCAGGTATGTGGGAGACACGTTACACCAAGACGCTTTGACAGATCTGAGAACGTGGAAGCTACAGCCGAAACTGTAAGCAGGTATGATTGTTTTGGATCTAAACAGTTTTGATATTGATGAACAGTACCGAT
>JBAMYA010000013.1:4605002-4633768 GCA_037176975.1 Arrhamphus sclerolepis
GCATGATGGATGTAGATGTGTGTATGGTGGGTGTATGTGAGTAATGGTTGAATTGTTTAAAAATAAGGCATAAGATCATTACATCTGTTCCCTTTAAAACACTTTTTATGGACATGAACAGTTGATTGAACCTGAATGCTGTCCTGACTCTGCAGGGTTAATGTTGGCATTGTGGCATTCCTCCTGCTGTAAGCCAGTTTAACTGCATATCAAACGGTTCTGTTCAGCTTTGAGTGCAGCTACCGGTTAAACTCAAACTGCTGCAGTTTAGGTAGTACAGTGTTAAACTGTAGCTAAAGCTAGCCACATTCTAAACAACAATTCCCCCAGGAATTTTCAGAAAATGTAATCATACGAGATCTTTGAGGGAGTTGTTTTTTTTCTTCTTTTTCTTAACTTGTTCAAAAACTGCACTAATATTCAGCTATGACATTTAGTAGATTTTGCTTTAGCACACAGACCAGACAGCACCCTCCTGTGCTGCTATACTGCTATACACAGTTAACATTCTGCATTTGTCTGGCACTCTGTAATTTATTGGCTCTCATCTGTCCAGCCTTTGATTTATATATTGATTTGAAAAATAAATAAAAGTGATAGGAACCTGCATTGGGGTGTAATGATGGACTGTGTCGACATGCAGGAGTAGGGATATGAAACATTGGGAGGAAATTAGATATTATGCCCCCAAGACAACTGCAGCCAGCAGCACATTCATTATTGGCTGGATATTTATTATTAAGAATTTCTCTTCATGAGTGACTGCTATGGAATATTTCAACTCAGCTCGAGCAACCAAGATAGGGTGTGCATTAGGGTGTGAAAGTCTGTAGAGTAGAGTGTTTGTGTGTGAGTAAATGTTTGCTGCCATGTTGTCAGGAGATGCTGACAACAAAAAGGCTTGTTTTGTCATGTTTTAGACTCTGTAGTAAAACATACAGACCACACGCAGAAACAAACTTCTCTGGGAAAGCTGGGAAATAAATTCACTTCATACATAAAAAGCCCTGGTCTTGGACATATATCGGACAATCACACTTTCTAACTGTCTTAATGTGACAGGACCACATTCGAAGAAACGGCAGGCTAGAAAAAAATAACACTGCACAGCTGTTAAAATCCAAACCTCCTTGGCAAGACTTCCACCATCATTCTGCACCAATTTTAATCACTGCACAGTGAATTTCAAACAGCAGTATAGAAAAGGGCCTCTGTCCAAGCCTCGGGAATTTTTATTTCATTTTTTCCCTCCCACCTCTCTGCTCTAATCCACTTCAATTATGTTTCCTCCCATTTCTCCTGATCACTTTACAGCTCAGCAGCACCTGTGCTAATTGTAGCTGCGATGATTGCTGATATGTTTTGCATCCTTAAAGGAGTTTGAGAGGGGGGATGACAGATAAACATCTAGCCCTGGGGCTTTTGGGAAACGTGGCTCAGCCTAGCAGATGGCCATCATATTATACGAGGAGAGCTTCTCGTAGAGGCTGAGGCACGGGTGGGTGGGGTGTAATGAGTCTGAAGTAGGAAAAAGAAGTGTGGACTAAAACAGCTGTGGAGAGTGAGGGGAAGAAAAGGAGGAGAGATGGAAAGAGATCAGAGGTACAGGGATATATGGGATGAATGGGGAAAGAACAGCACCAGGAAGTAAAACATGGGAGAGAGGCCAGGATGAGAGGACATAGCATAAAAACCATGATGTGAATCCCATTTCTTTAAAATTTCAGTGGAATCATTTTTTTTAAATTTGAGAAGGTAATTTTTCTTTTGCTTTATGTAAGACCAACACCAATTATGAAACTTCAACAATCAGCAGGTTATCTTAGTCTAGCTTATGTTAGCATGGGGTCGATAGGACAGACTTAGCACAAGTTCTGGAAACAGAGGGAAAAAAATCAATTGGCTTAATCCAGATACTATAATTTTCATAGACTACCCAAACTACCAAACGTCATACAGTGTAAACACAACACATGGTTCACTGGGCAACATCACACTGACGACAAAGCTCCTGGAAATTAGCATACTCAAGAGCTCAGTAGGTGTTATCCATTATGTTTTCATTTTAAAAAGCACCTCTTCTTGGCCAATCAACTAGAAGATCCAGAATAGTCCCCAGAACAGAGCCAGCCTTATTATCAGTTTTATTTTTATTAATTTTTTTTTTTTTTGAAAGTCACTGGCTCTGATGCTGCTTCCCCAACAGATAATTGCAGATGACATTGTACTTTCCACCACAGACTTCGAAAATATGTTGCATTTTACTGAAAACGCTGAAGGATCTAAGCTTCCTTGAGAAAATGTGGCCACTCTGTCCCTTCTTATTAAAACATAAATGTTGCCTCTCCTGTTCAGTCTGTTGTCCACGTGAACACCAAGGTATCTTTTTTATTTTTTTTTTACCCCTTTACCACCTCCACTTCATATCCCATGATAGAAATGCCGTTCAACTTAATCCAGGTTTTCATAAATTCCACAATCATCTCCTTTGTCTTGTTCAGATTAAAAGTGAGATGATTGTTCCCACACAACACCACAAAACAGTCCACCAGTCCACCAGTTCTCTGCACTCAGACTCTCGTCAATCACTGATACACGCCACAGCTGCAGAGTCAGAAGAGGAATGGTGAGAGTAATGGTGCATCGTCTGCATGTGTCTCCATAGACTTGAATGGAGGTTGGGCGTCCATCGCTGGAATGACGTATGGTTGTGTGCATCGGGGCAGGTACAAGCTGTCCAGCAACAGTTGTTCAACTTTCGAAGCATCAAGACGTACGTCAGCTAATCAGGTTGCGGTCAGACAGAAAGCACAAGCCACTGAAACTGGATTTGTTACTAGGGAAGCACCTCACTGTTCTGGTGGGGATGGTGTTGTCCACACTGGAGACTGCATCCCAGTATAGAGCCTGAAAATACTCCCACAGACTTTCTTCATCTTCCTGTGACCACTTCTTCATGGTTCTTTTGGTCACAGGTTTCCTCTGAAACATGGGTGTAGGATGGTTTGGCTTGCCAAAAGCAGTTTGCATCGCAAATGGCTGCATATAACAAATCTAATATTTTATTTTATGCATCTTTGACAAACAGTTGACATATTGTGTATAACAGGGAGAGGTGTAGCTGAATTCTCCAGACATAGCCACGAGTGTGCTGAGATGTTGCGATGTTGTTGTTTGTAGTTTTGCAACATCTGAGCCCATGATGTCACATGCAGCACTATACTCACTTGTATACTTCTACTAAAATAACGGTAGCTGTCTCAGTAGGCAGAACCACAGTTCCCCCAAAAAGTTGGGATGCCATGAAAAATTTAATAAAAACAGAATGCAATGCTTTTCAAACCCATATCTTATTCCAAATAGAACATAAAGAGCATATTAGCATTTGAAACTAAGACAGTTTATCATCTCATGAAATATATTAGCATTTTAGTGAGGCAGAGCCTCTCAGATGTAAAGAAGGGCACAGTTTCAGCAAACTGCAACAAACTGCTTCTAAAAATTGTGGAAGATTTTCACAAAATGATTTATAATCCTGCTATAGATCCCTCTCTAAGTTTGTGAAGACCATCTACAGAGGAAGACCATCTAATATTAAGATTCAGAGAATCATGAGGAATATCTCCAGAGGACAAGGCTCGAAGGCCAAAACTAGATGTGCACAAATATCGTACCCTTAGGTGGCTCTGAATAAAAAACATCCTCGATTCTCTACTGGACATCGTTGCAAGGGTTCAAGAACACCGGTTACAGAACAATCCACAAATACAAGTTATAGCTGAATCATTCAAAGAAGCCATATGTGAAAACCATCCAGAAATTCAGTCCAATTCAATTCAATTCAGTTCAGTTCAGTTCAGTTGTACTTTATTGATTCCCAAAGGGGCCAAAGCTCATCTAAACTGAGCAAGAGGAACCATCCAATTTGTTATCAGCGGACAGTTGAAGCCGTCATCTTTGATGGTTAAAGGTTCCATTAGTGCCAATTTCCAATCTCATAGGACTAACAGGAGGCCTGCAATGACTGTCTATCACTGTCAGGCCAGTTTATGTTTGGTGTTGGCAACACATGCACTGGAAACTGTCCAGGTTCTGCCTACGGCACTTGGATCATTGGGTTAAAGTTTGGAGAAGACATGGAAAATACTTTGGTGATTGTTGCACCAATAGTGTAATATCTTTTGGTGGAGGAATTCTGATGGTGTAGGACAGCATGTCCCTCAATGGAAATGAGGCTAGTCATCATTGGAGGCAATCTCAATGCAGACATCTATTGAGATGAAATTCTGGAACCAGTGGCAATCCCATATCCCCAAGGTCTGGAACTCATCCCACAAATGCATGTTCCTTAAAAGTGTGGCAATAAAGGAATAATTTAACAAACACACACACACATTTACAATATTTTTATACATATCTTTTTAAAAAATTTTTTAGGAATATATATTTTAAAATCTCTACATATGTTTGGTTCCAAAGACTCTGTATATAGTCTGTATTTGTTAGCATTTCCTCTTTAACTGAGGATGACAGGGATTGCAAATGTGTATGTGAAAAAGAGAACAAGTGTGTCGTTGTACATCACTATGAGAGAACCTGGATATCACCCCCCTCACCACCTTGCTGCCCCCACTGAACTGATTGCTCCCGTAATGAATGGGCTGCCAGCCCTCCCCGCTGTGGCCGTCTAAGGTCTGACCTCATATTATATGGCAACCTGTCTGGTGTGGACTGCATATTATATAGCAGCCTATTTGCTGGAATGATGAGCCCTGGACACCACCCATTATTTATTACGTACAGTCACAGCTGCGAGACCAGAGGTTGGATGACCTAGGTTAGCAGGTGTATATGTGGGTGGTTGGAGGAGGGAGAGGAAAAAGTAGAGGGAAATAGAAAAAAGGTAAAAGGAGAGAAAAGATGAAAGAATACTCCCAGGCGAAGGCCCATCTGAATTTAGATGAGTATAAATCAATTGTGCATTTTCTTAAATTCTCAAGCAATTTGCCATATCAAAGAGAACTTCCCTGAAGCATTAAAGAGAAACAATTGTGATCTCAAAGCCCTGCTAAAGAGATAGTGATTAGAAAACACAGAGAAAATGTTTGTCCTACACAAGAAAAACCAGCTAACTTTAGTGGGTGGGAAATTCCTTTGTGGCTTTGAAAAATGGCCAAAATCCTCAGTGCTCTAACAGGGGTCAGCCTGCTTTGTTAGGTGTGTTCTCCTGCTGCTAAAAGACAAATGATGTACTTTGCCTTGGGTCAACTGGGCTTTCCCATCCCATAATGACCTTTCAGGGAGGTAGAAGAGAATAGCAGTTCCCATAGCGATGAAGCAGTATTGTGCACTGAACATCAAGTGTGTGTAATGGCAAAGTAATGTTTTTATTTCTGCAGTATGACCTCTCAACTTCAGATGGACTATTTCACTGTTCATCAATCACACAACCGTAGTAGTTCAGCCCTGTGAAGACATCTTGAACAGAATCCTTCTTCCCATTCTGTGCCTTTCTGCTCATAATTGAGTTACATCCTTGCGTATTGTGCAGCATTTGCCACATAGCTGCAGAGTAAAAACTACCCTCTTTTTGGTGATTTAGGGAGCCAAAAGGTCCCTGAAGGAAAAAAAAAAGATCTATCTCAGTTAGTTGTCAAACACATGAAGCCAGATTTCATGAAATACCATGTTGCTAATTGGCCTAGTGTTAAGTTTCCCTCCTGGAAGTGAGAGTGCAATACTTATGCTTCTGTTAGGATAAGAGAGAGACACTGTCAGCTGCCTCTGCTGTAATCACAAATCTCTGGCTTTTCATACAAATGGCAATGACACACACACACACACACACACACACACACACACACACTTTCTTGATGAAATGAAACACTTATAGATCATGGCATTACATTACTTTTCATATCCAGGTGCCTTCAGTGAGAGGATAATAGATGAATCTGCTAATGATAAACTTCAGGCCTCATGAATTTCAAAGTAATTTGGACAAATACTGTGATAGATTGATATTTCATTTTTGAGATATTTCTCTTTACACGTCATTTCTATATTTTTTTTTTTAAACTGAAGAGTGGCCATGTTTCTCTGCATTACTGGCTAAAGAACAAATTCCCCAAATGTCCTGTCAGCTGTGACTGATAATAACACTGGTCTAATCTCAACCTGGCACTGATGAAGAGGGAGCACAAAGACATTTAATCTTTTAATTCAGTGCAGACGCCTTTTGTTCTCCAATACTTGCTTAAAACAAGATTATTTGAGGCAATGCAGTAGATTTGAATAATTACAAGCCGATATCATAGTTGTCTGTTCTAAAGTTTTTGAATCACTGGTAAGTGATAAATATAATAAATTATGTAATTTAATTTTTCGATAGCAAGCAACACTGTGTAGCACGTTTTCTTGATTTGCCTCTGGTATTTGATGTAGTTGATCACAACATACTAAAACACATACTGAAGTGTGTTGGACTGTCAGAATGTGATTTTGGATGGTATGAAAATTATTTATCAGACAGATATCAGAATTTTACTTCTGTAACTCAGTGTAACTAAGGGTGTTCCTCAGGGATCTGTGTTGGGACAACAGTTCAGATCACCTGGTCAAGACGTTTCCTTTCTATGCTGATGACAGTGTACTGTACCGTGCTGTCACTGCACCTGCAGAGGCCTTATATCAGCTGCAACAAGAGTTTAATGATGTTCAACACACCTTGTCTGTGTTGAAACTTATCTTAAATACCAACAAAACAAAACTTTTTCAAAGGGAAGTTCCTGGATTTTTCATATGTCAGTACTTTTTAAGGTTCTGAGATTGAGTTAGTTTCACAATACAGATACTGATGTATTTTGATTGATGATGCTGTCTCTGGGGGCTGCTACGTGGCTATAGCGGTTAAATCCTCCCCTGCACAAAGACACTGGCATATTCATTTACAAAGCTATTCTTGGTGTCCTCCCATCCTTATGTTCTTCAAAAAAACTCTTTGTGCCACAAAAAGCAGCACAAAGTGCTTTACTCGGTAAAAATTAAATAAAAACCAATCATTCCCACCCATACACCCCAAATCCCTACTACAGTATTTGCAAATCAGATTTCTGACTCTCACAGACCTTTAACGTCTTCTGTAACAGGCTCCTCTGTCCTCCATTCGTTACCTGTATTAATGGCACCTGTTTGAACTGGTTTTCAGTATAAAAGACACCTGTCTACAACCTCAAACAGTCAGACTCCAAACTCCACTATGGCCAAGACCAAAGAGCTGTCAAAGGACAGAAACAAAATAGTAGACCTGCACCAGGCTGGGAAGACTGAATCTGCAACAGGTAAGTAGCTTGGTGTGAAGAAACCAACTGTGGGAGCATCATTAGAAAATGGAAGACATACAAGACCACTGATAATCATATGGTCAGATGAAACCAAAATAGAACTTTTTGGTAAAAACTCTACTTGTCATGTTTGGAGGAGAACGAATGCTGAGTTTCATCCAAAGAACACCAGACCTACTGTGAAGCATGGGGGTGGAAACATGATGCTTTGGGGCTGTTTTTCTGCAAAGGGACCAGGACGACTGAGCCATGTAAAGCAAAGAATGAATGGGGCCATGCATGGTGACATTTAGAGTGGAAACCTTCCTTCAGCAGGGGCATTGAAGATGAAACATGGCTGGCTCTTTCAGCATGACAATGATCCCAAACACGCCGCCTGGGTAACCAAGGTGTGGCTTGGAGTGGCCACACCTTGGTTAGCCAGTCTCCAGATCTCAGCCCCATAGAAAATCTTTGGAGGGAGCTGAAAGTCCTTGCTGCCCAGCGACATCAACAAAACATCACTTCTCTAGAGGAGATCTGCATGGAGGAATGGGCCAAGATATCAGCAACAGTGTGTGAAGACTTAGAGAAAATGTTTGACCTCTGTCATTGCCAAAAAAGGATATATAACAAAGTATTGAGATGAACTTTTGTTATTGACCAAATACTTATTTCCACCATGATTTGCAAATAAATTATTTAAAAATCAGACGTGATTTTTTTTTTTTTTTCTCTCTCTCATAGTTGAGGTATACCCATGATGAAAATTACAGGCCTCTCTCATCTGTTTAAGTGGGAGAACTTGCACAATTGGTGGCTGAATAAATACTTTTTTTGCTTCACTGTACTTATCAATTATAAAACACAATCAAAGATAAAAATAAATAACAAAAAAACCATGTCTGGGCATGATGTAAGAACCAGAGAGGGAACACTATCTCAGGGAACCATCTGCATCAGGGGACAGCTGCCACACTCAGGGGCCCGGCTGCCAGACGGGGGGCCGCAACCCTCCCCCAGGCAGGGCAGAGTACCAAACACCATTACTGTTGGATAAATGCATGGACCCCACCACGACCCAGGGGACAGTGGACCCCTACTGTCTTTTAGAAGCTAACTAAAATGACAGACATAAAAATACTGGCATACAAGCTAACAATTAAAAATAAGATATAATAGAATTAAAATGTAAATAATTAAGGAATGCCCAGTAAATATATCAAAATTAAAATTCTAGAATTCTAAAACGGGTAAAAAGGGGACAGTAGGAGCTTGCTTTCTAAAACATGGACATTCTCTGCAGCCCTCAGGTTCTCCAGGCGTAATGTGGAAAACAGCCTCACTGTAGGTCCTTGTATTAACAAAAGGTATTTTTAAAAGTCTGCTGCCAGAGGACTGGTGGGTCCATGGGGGTTCATAGGAAAAAGAAAATCTGTAAGATAAGAAGGTGCAAGACCATTAAGCCTTTTAAAAAACATTAAAATAATCCTAAAAGTCACAGGGAGCCAATGTAATAAAAGGTTAATAAATAAAATAAAAAATAAAGATGTGATGTTCAGTAGTAAGCTATCCAATCCAAGTCTCTCTCAACTCCTGACAGTGGCTGCATCGTTGTGTGGGTGACTGAGTACACACAAACACAATGTTTTGACAACCATTCTTATTATAGAAGAAATTTCATCATTCAAAATTTGGTGTACTTCCTAATACTGGTGTAACCCACATGCTTGCGGAGTTATGATCTATCGTACAACAATAGTTGTCAGCTATCTTTAGCAGATTCTGAATCTATATACAAGGTTTTACATGTATTTTTAGTGCAGAAAAAAAAGTAGCCCTTTTGTTTCAAACACAAGAGGGCTGTAACAACTTCACTGGAAAAAAAAAATATGTAAAACGTAGCCTCATCATATCCGACTCATCAAAAGAGTTCTGGTTTTTAACAGGCTTAAATGTACAATAAAGAGTAAATAGGACTGGACAAGTACAGATTTCTAAGGCAATAATCATCCATGCAATGGACTGTGTCTCTGGATTAAAAGCAGCTGCACAGATATCCCAGGACCAAAAATAAACTCCCCTACTGTGAGGCAATCTTGTAAATTAATCACTGGTCAAAACACTAATGTTGAACATAAAATCATTTTGACCACTGTTTCAATTTGATAAGACATTTGAATAAGTCAGTAAAAAAACAAACAACAAAAAGTAGTGTGGTTGGAGAGGAAGCAAGTCTGAGTGCCACTGCTTCATTTAGAAACTTGTGAATTAGCATCTTAGTGACTGACATACGTCTAAACTATGGCTCTGAATGAATAGCACAGCTTACATGCAGTGAAGACTGCTGTTTATTTTCTGTCTAACAGTGCTATCTTTTTTTCGTGACTCCTAATCAAACACGCCTAAGGCCACTAGATGGATAAACACACACACACACAGATTTTGGCAACATTTCAACTCTTCCCTCAAGTGGTGCAAGAGGAGAGAGTAAGGGTTCACTGACAAACCACACTGACACAAACACAAACCACTGTAATTACTAAATACACACTTTATTGAAAGAAGAGTTCTACCTTTTCACCCAAAAATATGGTTAGCAAATTATGGCAGTTGACACCGTTGATGTACAGAGAAGCAAATGACTCTGTATTAACCCAAAACACTACTACATGACCACGCATACCACCTTTTTTTCCCCTCTTTTTCCGAATTAATGAGGGTATAGTCAGACATGAATCACCAAGAAACTATGAAAGCAACTTTTATAAACACAATGATTGTGTTAAAAAAAAGGAAAAAGCCACCTTTCTGGCACATGCAGGGGAAAATATACTTTTATCAAAATGTATTTATTCCTTTTTGGTTGGGTGACAGTCAATTCATACATGACACACATAAACACGTCTCTCCCTGTGCTCTTTCCTTCCAAAGATTCATTATTCTTCCAACCACTCGAGGGTTTAAGTGTTTTGAGTCGATTCCAGTGCAAAACTGTGCAATTTGGTTAGCTAAGGAGCTGGCTTCCCTTTCGAGTCTTAGACACCTTCAGTCATGTGCTCCATGTTGGGAATGTTTCTGTGGGAAAGGACGAAAAAAAAAAAAAAAAAATCCCACTGGCCGTTGATCCCCTTTTAAGACAGTTTTACACTTCCTTCAGTTTGTTTCAGTACTTTCAGTAAACCAGTAATATACTGGTAGATATAAAGGTTTTTCATAACAGCTGTTTATAAGGCTGACTGGAGGTCAAACCCTGTATATCCATCCTTGGCTCAAATATTGGTGATGTAGCCCTGTAGATCAGGCACAAGCTTCAGCATATCCCCCGTTCAATGTGGGGCAACAGCACGCTCTGCGCAGCAGACTCAGTCTGCCCGTGCGGGACTTCCCCCATATTTCTGGGTGTCTTCTATACATTTTGTGAGAGAAGTCTAACTTTCCTTCCTGTCCGCAACCAGCTCCTGAGGTCCTTAATTGAGGGAAACTTCATTTTGTCTTTGTTTTTACTGTAAACATTCAAGAAGATGCCAAAGACCACCAGAAGGCCACCCCAGATGTACCTGATAAAAGGCAAGAAGGAAAGGTTAGATATTTTAAGAAAAAATAAGCTCATTACTGCTAATGTGAGAATGTATTGAATGTTAAGAAGAGCAATGTCAGAACAGGATACTAATGTTAAGTAGTTTCATGAGTTTTCCATTAAATTTCCTGCTTCAAGATACCCGTGGAGTTTGAGTCACTTTTTTTTTTGTGTAAATGCGCGTGACCACGTGTCTCATGTTGGTATGTAGGTGAAGATGCACGGAAAGGCAGCAACACTCTAGTAAAGTGAGAAGGAAATCGATGCAAACTAAAAGTCATCTCAGAGCATTTCACAGAAAAGCGGTGTATTAGCTAGACCCCAAGGATACACACAGTATGATTTAATGGGCAACAATCCAAAACTCCACAGGACACCTTTTTGACAGTTTGCCTGAAGTTCATTTATGGATGGTGCGGTTGATTGTTAACAAAACGGATTAAAACTGCTGCACCATCAAATGTTTGCATGTAACCAACTATGCGCAAACATTATTAGTATTGTAATTGACAAGTTTAACATAAATCAACCATTTAGAGAACGTGTGCTTGATAGATATAAAAAAAAAAAGAAAGAGAGAAACTTTTGATTAGTGTTAGGGACTGCCAGTGCAGTCACGGTGGAGGTCACGCGCCAGCTGGAGGGAGGATGAATTTGGCCATGAAATAAAATTTTACATCAAGAATCATACACATGCATGTCAAAGGTCGCAACGGAGAAACAGAGCTAGATACGTGGAATGGTACGTGGAAAACGAGTCCCTTCTGACAGCACAACAGTGTTTGAGGGCAAGTCAAAGGTAGAATAAAGAGTGAAGGACAAGGAAAGGAGCAGGGGAATAGTCAGGGTGTGCGAGAGGACTGAGGAGATAAAAGCCAGGAAAGATGAATCACGTCTTATTAGTCAAAGAAGAGGTCAGCGGTCACGCTGTGAACTTACTTTAAACTAGTAGAAAAGCGTTTAAAGTCAAAAGGTGACTGTACTTACTGAAAAGTGAAAGGTTTTGCGAAGAACATGAAGGAAAGTATGATGGTCATGGCCTTTCTCCCAGTGGTCACTGCAAAAGAATCAACATGCTTATGGGACCATCGTGCCTGTTAGTCTTTATATTTCTACGCAAACATAAAGATTAGAAAAAGAGATTTGATTCACTTGATTCAGGTATTTCTTTTGTTAAGGTATATACTGATGGGATACGACATTATGAAATGATGTTGAAAATCTGACAGGACAGAAAATGTTTTTTTCTTGCATCTCTGACCTGTCACTGCAACCAGGGCACCGAAGAGCTTGATTAAGGCGAGCACAAAGGAGATTCCAAAATAACCCGTAAGAGAGAAGAAGAAGGCATAACCGTACGTCTTCACAGGATGCTGGAAAAGAAGCAGATAAAGAAAGACAAGTTAACAAAATACTCTTTTCTATACAATTAACCTGCCTCTTAAGCATGATTAAAAAATGTTTTTCATCATGCCACATTTAACGAAATGAGAGGATACAAGAGAATACACCCATGTACACCCATTTTCCTCCATATGTTCAACCACATTAAATGTTTCATGGTATATTCACCTCTGAGCAGAACGCCACTGCTGGCCCCAGGCCGCCCACACAGAGCAGGCCTGTCAGTATGTAGATAAAACCAATGGAGTACGAGTACAGGACCTGTCAACACAAAACCATGAAAAACTGTGACTTCACTCTTTTTACACGGAGAGAAAAGAAAAACCAAAAAATGCATCTAATGACGCACTCAAGCAGAGCTACATATCCTGTACTTACAACATGTGTGAATGAACCTCTGTGCCTACTGTATGTTTTATTGTTTATTTTTCTTTTCAGTCAGATTAACACCGTACCATTTCAGAGTTGGAGCCATTGTGGAGTTTCATGGCTTTTTCCTGCACATTTCCAATTGCGGCATCTGCACACAGCGCCAGGGAGATGAGGAGAACTCCTGCATGCCACACAAACACACATATACACAGTAATTACACTGAATCAAGGAGCACAAATAGATATTTGAGGACTACGCAAACAGGAAATACCTTAAACTTCAGTATTAGTCTTTTAATAAACCATCTGCTTTACACAAAAAGCCTTTGAAGATTGTTACTAGAGAATTCCATTTGAGACAAGATGAGATGGTTGTTGTGACGGACTGTACATGAAAGATGAACAAAGCCTTGGGAAAGAAACAAAACCAGTGCAGATGTGTCTTGGTCTTGGATTCTTTCAAAGTCCAATACTGGGAGATGTCTGTGCTTCTCACTTAAGTGCTTGTCACTTATTTTGTTAGCTGGTCCAATTAACATATTTTCTCAGTCTCTCGTCTTAACTTCTTTTTCACAACAGCATGATAGACATTTTACCCTGTTTAGAGTGAAGAGTCAATTCTACAGGGTGAAAGTCTCTTAAGACGTCTCTTTGTGAATAAATATGCATTGTTTTCATGATTCACCACTCCCTCAAAACATCTAGTCTCATGGGAGGATGGTGACAGTGGCCACGATGAGTAACTAAAGGCTTTAAAATAATAGGCCGTCATCAAAAATACCCAAATATCCATTGAATTTACACCACCATGCAGGTAAAACAATGAATCCAGCTTTGAGAAAATACCAAAGCAACGTGGCCTATGCTGGACTGCAGCGATATTATTAAAGGATCCAGAGGGACTTACCTGTGACATTGAAGTTTGGTGCCACTTTGCTGTCAGCTAAGGTAAACCAGATGAGTCCCAGACTCATGCACAGAGCAGCAGACACGTCAGCCAAGTTATAGCGTTTACCTTGAACACAGACATAGGACCACTGTCAATAACCTCACACACAAACCAAAGTGAAAATGTTTTAATTAGCTAGCAAATCAGGCAGAAACCTCAACTGAAATGGAAACAACTTTGAAAACGTTTTAAGAAAATCATAAGCACAGAAATATAAACAGTCACAGGGAGCACATGTCACTGATGAAATGATGGGTCACTGAAATCTTTAAAACATCGTCTATAAACAGAATAGGGTGTCTGTGGACTTTGGTATACATGCAACTAATAAAAGTTTGTACACCGAGTCGTTTTCACAATTCAAAGTTTCTGAGCACAACCATGAAACAATGCATGAAATCAGTGAAAAAGGAAAAAGTGGGGGAGAAAAACAACAAGATGAAAACAGACTGACGGATAGATGCCTTAAGCTTGACAAGGGGACGCAGCATCAGGTTGGCTGTGGTCGGCTTTGATGCCCCCACTCGCCTTTGAAGGGTCTCACATCAGATACAACCCAAAACCCCCTCCCGTCCACCATCCATCCTTCTCTCCCACTTTCTTTCCTCTTTGCATTCTAAGTGAACAAATGTTTTCTAGTCTGCCCCTTAAGCGACTGAAGTCCTCACATCTACTCATTCAGAGAGAGTGATGGACGAAAGAAGAGGGGGGAGGAAAAAAGAAAAAGCCTGACTAAACCTGCCTGACGTTTGGGACACAGGACCTTGAGAAGGCCGGTGTGAGGATGAAAGGATAGACAGAACCAAGAGCAGAGAGAAAGTTGCAGGACTGAAGACTTTGCTCCGATGACCGAAAACAACAGATGTGGATAAAAAGATACAGAAAGTTGAAAGGTGGTAATGGCTTCAAAAGATACCTGAGATGACTGAAATGAGGTTTAAAGTATACGTCTTCTCAAGTCTATCTGCCTGGAATGATTATGCTTAAATTTGTTGTACGTTGAATGAGGAAAATGTATTTCTCTTTAAGTAATGATTAACATTATCTTCAATCTTTTGATGAAATGCCAATTATTGTGTTTACTATAAAGATGTGTTCATTCAGAAGCAAAGAAAAAAAAACAAGCATTCTAACTATAAAAATTTGAAAATTCCTTTGTAAGTGTCTCAAAACAAAAAAAGAGTTACATCAAGTTAAATCAGATTTAAGACAATCAAAGTAGAGAAAAAGTAAAGAAAGTCCAGAAAGTCTAAAAGCACACACCTGAGACATCAAATGATAAGGAATTAATAACTGATGGGCAGTCTTACTTCTGACGCTTATAAGGTGTGTGGGTGGAGGTTACTAAAGCAACTAGTTAGTGGTCCAATACGCAGTTTTCAAGTACATAATAAGCAATAAATGGCTGACCTTGAATAAAGACTCCTCCAATCATAACTGGGATGAGTTTACAGCACTTGAAGATGACCTGCGTGGGATAGTTCAAGTAGCCCAAAGAGGTATTGGACAGGCCCATGGTGCCCACTGTTAGAAATGCTATGATCATATAGGTCTTCCCTGGTATCCTGGAAGAAATAAAAAATTAAATTAAATTAAAAAAAAAAGGGGCGAGAGACATGACAAAAAAAAGGGTTTTCTTCATTTTTAAAAAAGAAAGCAAAATAAATCAGCTCCAAGATATGTTGTACAGATCTGTTGGTACAGAAGAGTAAGTTATATCGTCTTGGATCAAAAAGCCCTGTGTATGTGTACCTTCTGCGTTTGTCTTGTGTAAGTTGAAGCTCCACTAATCCAAACATTGAGTAGAAGCCAAACTGGATCAGAGTGAGGTACCAACCAAAAGGCTTGAATCCTTCCACAGAAAATATCAGCTCCTATGTGGAGCAAATGAAAAAGAAATTAAAAAGCCCTCTACTTACACACGCTTTTATGTTATCAAACAAATTAAAGATATTTTACTATACATTTGATTTTTTACCTGCAAATATCCATAGATAAGGTAAAAAAGGAAAACTCCAGCCACACAAATGAAGAACTGCATGGGGGCACTTAAACTGCTGAGGCTGATTCCCAGAACTCTCAACTCCTCCACAGACTTTATGTGAGGAGACATCACCTCTGTGGACGAGGGGATGGAGATTGAAATGTGCTTCCGTGAACTGTTGTAGCCCACCAGGCCATATTTGGCACTCATTGTGTCTGTGGCTGCTGGAAGCTGTGGGAACAGAAACAGAGATGCTCAAATCAAGCGAAGGAGATTACATCATTTAAGTTGCTTAGAAATGCAGGGTGGCACATCTTTAAACTTTACATAATTCAAAAACTATCACTAGGTAGATAACCTGATATAAGGAAGATAAAGATAAAAATGAAAGTAAGGGAAAACTTCAGCCAAACATTCAACTAAGAGATCTGCACAAACAAATGACCCTTCAAGGGGTTATTTTTAAAAGAGTCAGTGACTATAGAAAATAAAGTAAAATATTTTATGCAGCATCCAACATATAAAGTTTTATGCAAATATGTGATTATATTGTAAACATCACAGTTACACACAGAATATATTTTTAGCTTCAATATCCTGTTACGACCGTGCAGAATTACCAGACTGTGTGATGTTACAGACATTATACAACTGCCATGCTGAAACCTTTTTGCTGCATGCTGCAGGAAGACTGGTATGTTAACCTGAAGAGGCAAAGAGTCTTTTGGGTAGACCTGTTTTCTTTTAAAAAAACAAAACAAAAACATTACATCTAAGAAAAGAAAAAAAAAAAGAAGCTCTGCATGGGAGCAAAGCAGAAGAAACAGGAAGATTTGGTTGCAAAAAGGATGTAGTGTTTGGCAAAATTAAAGCTACTGACAGTTAGACTTTAACCATCTATCTCCTTCTTCTTCATCTTCTTTAACCAAAAAAAAGTCAGATTGCAACACAACTAATCTATTTGAACAATGAAAAGGCTGGCACATAATGAACGTAAAAAGAAAAAAAATATGTCATGGCTTGAGTGTAAGAAAAGTATGACATGACTGCAACATTGTTGTAGAAGGTCGATCAGTCTAACAAATTCTTCCATTAGTAATAATCATAATATTAACTTAGCCAAACATTTCCAGTGACTGCGAAACAGTATAATAAATGCCAAAGCACATCCATTAATCACCCTAAAATCCAAATTAAAAGAAGGTACAAGAACAGCTTCATTCCAGCAGACATCAATATTATAAATAAAATGACTGGTTGCTGCTGAAGAGAACTAAAGAAGCACCTTAACACCAACCACTCTCCTCTGTGCAGCAAAAACCTGAACCTGCTAATAATAAAAATAATAATAAAGAAGAAGAAGAGTTACAGCATGTTATTTACTTATGTGCTGTAATGAAACAAGTTATGCAGTAATAATAAGCAGTAGTAATAGTCATAATATTAGTAATAATAGTTCATTTGGAATGCAATCCATCCATCCATCCCCACTTATGTCTATTTTGGGTCACAGGGATTTACTGACGTCTATCATACCTCTTAATTTGGAAGTCCTCAAAATTTAAAACTATTATCAAATTATTCTTTTTTTTTATGCAGATAGAGCTCACTGAAAAATCAAGAGTCACGCTTTCCAAACATGTGTGTACATTTATATTCATACTGCCATACATGTTGCAAATGATACATAATAAAATAAAACAAATACCATAATGTGAAGTTTCAGTGTCATATCAACATAACTTATGATCTTTGTTTGAATGGCCTTTTTTATGACAATTTGTTGAATGGAAATATATATATGCACAGATAAGTGCATTTCTTTCTTTCTTTTTTTTAAAACAAGGATATTAGCAGCTTTGTTTAACATATACTTCTGTTTTAATCTTGATGCATGACTGCTGTTCGTTTTTTTTCTGGAAAAGTCGATCACAACCTTTACTTCTCTGTGGTCTGGTTAGAAGTGTTCAACAAGTGTTTCTCTCTGATTGATGAAATATTGGAGCTTAAGACTTGATTTGAACAAACATTATCAACCCATGACATATATCTCAGTATTACACTCTCCTGAACATCGATCCATTTGTAGCTTTTTAAAACTGATTTGTGACGTAAGTGTTATAACACGTGATTAATGAACTATTATTGCCGGTACAGGCAGCCAGGCTGCCATAAGACCAGATGAAAAACTGTAAACCCACTACAGTAGCATAAGTTAAAGAGTAGCTCCTGCTGCATCACAGTTTTTATTCATTTTCGTGAAGGTTTTTATGCAGCTGAGAGACAATCCAGTCACACTCACAGCAGCAGGCTGGTTACCTTCAACAGCACTTCCGGGTTGCTCTTCGCGTACTTATCCTCTTTTTCAGAGGCATTGTCCGTGAAAATTATTTTCCTGGACGCACCGCCTCCATCTTTCGCACAATCCAAACCTTTTCATGCCTTTGCTCTCCGCTGACAAACAGCCAAATCTCGACGATAAGCCTGTTAGCCTGCTAGTGGCTACAAGCACTTACAGCAGTGGCAGTAGAAGCCAACAACTTCCGCCCCGCCCCGACCTCTGAACTGCAACACTATTGGTCGACTGATGCACGCGCCGAAACAGGTGAATAAAGTGCGCCAGAACCATCAGAACCAAAGCGATGCTTTTGCTGGACTTACTTGTGTGGAAGCGTCCATGGTGAGTTTGTCATAACGTGGCATTACAAAATGAATACAAGTGAGTCCAGAAAATCCAGTTCTGCAGGAACTTCTGGCTGTGACAGTAGTCTTCAAACAATATATGCTATTTGAGTTTATTTTAGTAGACATGTCAATCCTTTCAGTATGCATAGCATTATTTGAACAACCCAGTTTTCTTCCATCTGCCTCCAGCCACCTCTAAAATAGATTTCATCTCCACATATTACTGTGTGAAAAAGATTAACAACATGCTCTTCAAATGTGTTGTTACATAAATAAAATATACCCTATATGAATTAAGTAAAACTGCTCAAAAATTCGAATGAAACATGTACAACCCCAGTTCCCAAAAAGTTGAGACATTGTGTAATACCTAAATGAAAACAAAATGCAATAGTTCTATTCCAAGTAGAACAAAGACCAATAACATGGCTGAGAATAAAAGGTGCATTTTAGAGAGGCAGGGTCTCTCAAATGTAATGGTGAGCAGAGGTTTGCTAATCTGGAACAAAATGTGTCTGAAAATGGAGGAACAATTTCAGAATTTCTTTTTCTCAACGTAAAAAAGACTTTGAAGATCCCACCATTGACAGAACATAATATTATCAAAAGATTCAGAGAATCAGGAGGAGTGTTTGTAGGCAAGGAACAAGGCCGAAGGTCAAAACTGGATGTGTGTGATCTTCAGACTGTCAGGAGGCGCTGCATTAAAAAACAGACATGATTCTCTACTGGACATCACTGCACGGAATTAGAAACACTTCCAGAAATCACTGTCTGTTAACACAGTTCACCACACAAACTTTAGAGCTGTATCATGCAAAGAAGAAACCATATGTGAACATGATCCAGGAACACTGCTGTTTTCTCTGGGTCAAAGCTCAACTAAAACAGTCTTAGGCTACATGGAAATCCAGATAACGTCTCTGAGGGAAGGTCTTGCATATTTCAGCAAGACAATCTTAGATTAGATTAGATTCAACTTTATTGTCATTACCCATGTACAGGTACAAACAAAATGCAGTTTAGCATCTAACCAGAAGTACAATAAGCAGAAAGTGTACGCAGCATAAATAATGAGATATACGAGTATGTACAGGTAGGATTTACAGCATTGACATAATATTTACAGATGGAAGTATATGTACAGGTGAAACCATATATAATCTTACTAAATTTGTGCAGTATATATCCAGGTGAGTGAGCATAATACAGATGGATATGTGTGTTAAATGTCAGTAGACTATAAACAGAAATAATAACGAAATTTACAATAAGGCAAATATGCAGATGATAAACTAGGTGAAATGAATGCATATAAAGGGAAATAATAGCAGTAGCTACCTAATCTTCCTAAACTAGTGCATATTGGTACATAGTACTGTGCAAACAGGTTGTTTAAGTGTGCATGTGCAGAGCAGTGCAGTAGTGCAATGGTGTGGTACAGTCTTTAGTTAGTGAGGGAGTGAGGAGTTGAGGGGTGCGAGTCAGTTGCTGTGTAGGGGTCAGCGGGGGGCAGAGTTCAATCATGACACGGCTCTGGAGAAAAAGCTGTTCCTCACTCTACACATCTTAACCCACATATTGCAATCATCACAACAGCATGGCTTTGCAGGAGAAGAGTCGGTGTGCTGAACTGGTCTGCTGGCAGTTCAGACCTTTCACCAAAAGAAAACTTTGGCACAAGATAAAACAAAGAGAGAAAAAAAAACCCAAAAAAGGTCTATGACTCTTGAATGGAACAACATTTGTCCCTTAAAATACAGTAAACATGGTCCTTTTCCAACATTAAGATGTGTTGCTGCCATCAAAGTCAAAATGAGCTCCTGTTCATACCGATTTCATTCCATAAAATGGTAAAATCTCCGTTTCTACATCTCATGTTTTTTATGCTCTGTTAGGAATAAAATATGGGTTTATAATATTCAATGCATTCTATTACACAGTTTGGGGTTGTATAGCAATGATAATTGTCATTCTGTCATATTGATAGTATTGAGTATACATGTAGCATTATTTAGTTTGGAGTTTTGCTAAAGTATTGGGTTCTCATAGATTACGGCATTGTGACATTTTCATAAATTATCTGAGTTTATCTTCTGCATTGAACTCTTTTGCAACAAAATAACATTATCTGGATATTGTTCTGTTATTATTTGCTCTATCTCCACAAAGCATGTCATGGTTTTCTGTTGTCTTTTTTCTCTTCAGCCTGCTACATTCCCACATTCCTTCTTGATGAACGTCTCCATCCTCCTTAACTCCTCTATTTCCTCCCATCAACTCCTCTATGCCTTCACAGTGTTTTCACATCCATATGTGCTTTCCTTCCTATTACACTTCCTCCACTCTCCTTTCTCTTATTGTATTATTTCTTTCTCAACATTCTCTGGTTTAGCTTTGTCTTTGGGCCATCTCATATTCCTGCCTCTCCCTCTTTGGCTTCCTAAGTATAAGGCATGAAACCTTGTCTTGGCCCTTCATTTCCCTCCTCCTTCTCTTGGCCGTCCTCTCTCTCTGCTGTCCAATCTTAAATCCCTCCCTTGGTCTGGCTTCGTTCTCGCTCCCCCTCATGCACTCCCTGTCTTCTCTTCCCTGCCAGAGGTTAATACACTCCAGGATGGCATTATTTCCTCCCCAGCCCTCTGACAATATAAAAATTCAGAATGGACAGCTCAATCCCTCTTCCATCTCAGATTTGATTGTAATGGTATTGCCTCCTGTCCCTGGGAGGCCCCTGCCACCTTGCCAACCCCAGCCTTTATGACACTAAATGGCCAAGCTACAATTTTTCCATCTATTCAAAAAATTCTGTTAATAACTCATTTAGAATGAGCCGTCGAGACTCCCTGGGCTGACTGCAGCCAGGTCCTTCACCTCTCAGCTCGTAGGGACCACCACATGCAGGAAAAGATGCAGGGCTGAATTGCAAATGTAAAAGGTTAATTAATCTCCCTGAATTTACAGTCCCTCCCTCTGCCCATTGCACTCCAATTGAAAGTCCCAAAGAGACAACAATGTCATATTTACGACCTCACATGAAGAAAATGCACAGCGGAGACGCAGGCCTGTCCGATCACTTTTCCTTTCACCCCAACCAACTTTACAGGTGCACCGATTCATCATGCATGATGGATTTATGTAATAAAACCCATTTCCTTTTCCCTTATGATCCTGTTAAATAATAAAATAATTATTTATTGATTATTCAAAAAGGTACATATGTACGGGTAATGGCTTTGTACCACACTACTGAACCTGCAATAAATAAAGCAGATGGAGATAGGAGGCCTGAGAAAGACGGAGAGGAATAAAACAGAGAAAGAGAGAGAGGGAGGGAGAAAATGAAGGGAAATAAAAATGACTTTTGAACCAGTAAAATCTGGATCCAATTCTGGCCTTTTGCAGTAACAGATCAGGAGGGACAGTATTCGATCTCCGGGAGGCTCGTAGGGGAGTGCGACCTGAGTGTTTTTAACATCGTAAATGGATAGCTGGATCCTGAACAGAGCTACCGACTCACATTTTAGGTTTCTTTTTAATTGACATTGTCATTCCTTAACTACTGCGCCAGTTTATTATTCAAAGCCTGTTACACATTTTCCAGATCAACCAGTAGGCTCCATTGCACCATCAACTCTCTAATGTAAGTTAGTGGCAGTCTTGGCCTGTTTTTCATCTTTAATTGACTTCTGAAGTGTTTTCCTCTCGAGTTTGTGTTTCCCGCAAAAAGTTCTGCTGTTCAGCAGCGCAAAAGTGAAAATATTCATTATTATTTTTAAAATTACGATCTCTCGCTTTTGTTAAATGTAAACAGCTCAACTAATATAAACACCCTTGTCTTAAAATCATCCCTGACATTATTTCTTAATCATTGTCAGTGTTGTAAAAACCCCACTACTTCTAGCCGTGGATCATTTCAAAAGAGGCACTTTAATGTCACCCAGATATTACATCGAGGGCTTCTTAATAACCCATTTGTGTTTGGTCTTATCCTCAGCTAAAGTGCACTCACTCTCTGTTGTCCTTTTCCTGGGCTTGTCTCAAGCCTCCTGCATGCTACAGAAAACAGATGCTATCTCGGCTATATTACTTCTCAAAGCACTCATATCCTCTCCCATGTTATTTTCTTTGATCTGCTAGGCTTGCTGCTCTTACATTTTTCTTTCTCCCCTCCCCCTCCTACACACACACTCTACCCCCCCCCCCACCTCCCCCCACCACCTCCCCCCACCTCCCACCTCCGTCCTCCGCTTGGTTTGCTCCATTCTCTCCTCCAGAGAGCAGAGACAGAGCAGCCAGACTGGTTCACGGTGGCTGCGGACGTTTGAAAATCGGCTCATCTGTTCTCTGTCATCTGAGGGCGTGAGGTGTATGCTGGGTCAGACCTCTTAGATTCTTCATTTAAATATTTGTAACATCAGAGAAGCAAGTACCATCAGGGTCGAGTGTGAATTTAAATTCAGATAACGCTGCACTGAATTTAAAAGAGAAATTGAAACCCTTGATATCGCCAAACTCTCTTTCAGAAGGGGAAATCTATTGGGATTTATTTCAAATCTATGGTTTATTGTTTATTTTTTAAGTTTATTGTAAAATCATTTTATTATGTTACAGCACTTTAGTAAATTTTGAGCAAAATTATTGTAATATTTATTGGTTCTAGTCCAGTTTTTCTATTCCTAAAAAGAGTAACTCACTATCGTTTAACTGTGTTGACATTTGATTATCTTAACATTTCGTTTAATGTTTTCTCTTTTTCCAGCATGTTTTCATTCGTTAAAGTTTTTGCCAACATGTCTTTAGTTGTTCAACTTTCAATATGGGAGTAACGTTTTCTGTCGAAACAATTTCAAGCAGCTCTATGCATCATAGTTTGACAGGTAATAATAGTTGACCCATTCAAGTCAGTCTTGTCAGCACCTTATTCAGGGACCCGACATTATAACCATCATATTTGCTCTAAACTACAGTTTAGGAGCTCCGCCTCCTTCATCATATGTATTTTTCCTCAATGGTGTTAATGAGCAGAAACTCAGACCCACCAGGTACAGGTTAGAGTTAAAGACTATGTTTTATTTATTTAAAAAAAAACAAAAAGCTTTTGTTTTTCTTCTTAAATTGTACATAACAGCCAACAATGAGGAAACAGGAAACACTGGATGTAGGAGTAAACAGAATAATGTGTGTTGCAGGTCATGAGCTAGAATGAAAGCAGGGATGTTACAGTCATAACCTTTGGATTGCCAGGTGGCTCCCTCAAGCAGTTGATGCACTTTTTTTTCTTTTTTCTTTTTTGATATTGCTTCTGTCAAGAATTCAAACAAAATAAAAGATAAAAGACAGACAGTTCACTGTTGCAGATTGATTACAACTTTGCAAACTAAATGAGGACGCCTGCATTCAACGTCACACGCGTGGATTACCGCTTCTGAAATGATGCCTGCACAGATGTAAAACCAGAAGTTGCACTAAGGGCAAGCACAAGAGAGCAAATAATCTTTGACTTTCTTATGAGCAGCCAGGAGGGGGAAGCATCCCTCTATGCAAGCGTGCTCAGAAGAAGAGGAAAGAAAAAGTAATTAAGCAAACAATTTGCTGGGAATTGTATGTCTGCTTATCCAATCTAGCATACTCACTTTTGCTCTAATACATACAGACAGAAAATTGAAGGAAAGAAAAGATTGTTTGGTCTCCTTAGAATGATGGTAAATGACACACATGTTCCGTTGCCCATTCATTTAACCTGTGCTGTTCTTATTGAAAGAGAAGGATTGAGAAACAAATTATGTAGTGTCATTTAATTAGGAGTTTGGCTGTAAGCAGTAATCCTGTTTTTTTTTTTTTTTTTCTCATAACCTTTAACTACTTAATGGATTTGAAAAGCTATTACCTTTCAAGATTTCTGTTTTTAATTATTTGGAGTATTTACACTGATATGAAATGTCAGTCACACAATGGGATTAATGCCGTGGCTTAAGACAGAATATTATTTTCTTGTGGTTTGATGCTGCAAGAGTTCTTCTGGGTGACAAGGTTTGCAATAGAAAAAATTATATTAAAATTACTCTGTAGCCTATTTATCTTTTTACATTCATTTACCCATACACAGCTTTTTGCTAATATAGCCTAATTTTGAAACCATAAGAGACCGTTATTTACATAGATATCATAACTGTGTTTATCCTAACGGGACGCCACAGTAAATCTCAGAGTAATATTAGAAATGCACCTTTGTGAATCTCAGATTGGATTACAGTAATGACTCAGTTTTAATATGTACAAACTGGGTTTATGGTTTTCCTCCTTCGGTGTTTATATTGTAGGTGTGCAGATGTGAAAATATAATCCACGGTGTGTGTGTGTTTGGATAAGTCCGCAACGGAGGAACTACTTCTCACCCTGATTATGTTTTGGCTTCACTGTGAAAGTAGCAAGCAGAGTTTGTTTAGTTTCCCCTGGAGGACATTGCAGTTTTCTGCCAGCAGACGTACTGTGACACCCGGCCTGACTGCGTATACCTATATCACCTCAAATACATGACTCACGTGAGGAACGTATGATTTATTTTGCCAGGCACTCGTGGATCGTGAGGGAATATGTCCCAGTCTTAAATCACAGCTGCTCTTGTGAGAATATATAAACCTGTAACATATGTCTATATTTTGAATTCTTAAGTAAATTAAAAAAAAATGCATCTAGAAAAAGCACCCAATATAACCTGTCTGGAGCCTGATAGTTTCACTTGAGCTAATGTGTAGGATAAATGAAACACACCTCGAGCAGTTCAAGTATTCACCGATTTATTCAAATAGCTGTTTTCACCCAGGTTTGTCATGGCTCTTAGGCTGGCGTGTTGGCTCCTCAGACCCCCCATGGCACGGGGCATGTAATCATCCTGAAAGTCTCTCTGGGTGTCTGCACTCTCATAAAGCAGGAAAATGGATCGTGTGGCCCAGGAAGGGAAAATGAAAGAAAAGGAGAATGAAATTACAGAGCTGGCTGACTGCACAAATCATGCATATCATGTTTTATGGCTTGCCAGAAGAATTCAACACCTGTGGATCACCGTAGCTGTAATTGTACATGAACGCAGAGAGATGGAGGTGGGAGGAGAGTTGCGGTTTGTGTGTCACTGAATTTGTGAAAGTGTGTGTGTACCTGGTGGGTGTTTGTGCGAATGCAAGTATGTTTTTGTTGGAAGGGCTGGGCTTCAGAGACAGAAGTGCGATGATAAAGGAAAGTTACGGGAATGCCTGTTGTTCACTTCTTCTGCACATCCTGGGTGAGCCACCCACAGCCCACACGGCTGGCTCACAGAGGCTTCATTTACCATTGTAATTACCCTGTTTATTTACCCTACATGGTTTTGGTGGTAAAACGGGGGGCAATTCATCAGATCAGGACAATTTTGCTCAGCTTTGGCTTTGCCATTTACTTTAATTAAATGGGGCAATCAGTGAATCATAAATCACAGTTGGTGTGACCACTAGCTCTGTCTGAATGTGGTCGTTTTTAAAGCTGACACTACTTGTGCTAAAACTGAAAACTGACACCCAAGACACTTTTGAGAAGGGGAAAAGAAAGAATATGTACATTTGCTGTACCTGCTTCATTTGAACCAGGGTTATGGGGGGGGCGGGTATGCCAGCTGTTATCAGGTGAGAGGTGGGGTACATCCAGGAGAGGTTGACACAGCCACACATGCCCACATTCACTCCTCCTGTCAGTTTAGCGTGACTAAACAACCTAACATGCTTGCTTTTGAACCACGGGAGGAAGTGGGAGGTGAATATGCAATCTCCACAAAGAAAGACCCCAGCCAGGATTCAAAACGAAAACTTTTTAACTGTGAGGCAGTGCTAAGACATCCGAAATATCTCATCAAACTTTTTTTCATAAGTTTTATTTTTTTTTGACACTTGCTTTAAAAGATCAAATAAATCTATGGGATGAAAATGAATAATGCTGAAATCACAAACACGATGTCACTGTAGTAGATTGAAGACCCTTGCCTCCTCTCCTCCTCTTCCTTCTCTCTGCTGTGGATGCTTGGCTCAAATTGATTACACCACTCCATCTGCATCATGACTGGCCTCCTCCACTGTTTGACGCCTCTGCCTACAGCACAGAGTTAGTGTACAATTACATATAGTTTAATATATCTGCCTGAGCACCTTTAAATAAGCATCACAAGTCCACAAGGTGATTTGTCTTCCAGCCCCATTACTCCATTGTACATCTTGATAGCCAGGGATCGCTCCTAGCTATGTTTAAGCATTAAATAGTGTATTATTATTTCACATAAATCAAGCTGAGATGTGAGGGGGGTATTCATAAATTTTGCATTTCTCACAGACAGTGTTTTAAGGCTCTCCCCGTTGCTCTGAATTTGGAGACTAAAGCAGTTCCGTTCCATGCATTTGATAGCACATTAAAGATGGGCATATCATGGAGCTATATTTAAAACAACATGTAATGCAGTTTAGATTAAGTTGGAGTTGCTTTAACACATTCATCATGGCACTGTTTCCATAACAAGTACCCACGCCGTCCCAGTCATGCATCCAGATAAACAAGCAAACACTGTATTGTTATTGTCATGAATAATGGGGAATATACTAATAAAGCCCATTCGTCATAATATTTTCCCACTTAACCATGGCTACTGAATCTCTTGTCTGTGCTCAATGACAGAATAAAATTAAATTTACAGGTGAATGTTTGCCGACAGCCCCTGTCGCTCCAAGACACACACACACACACACACACACACCGCAGTTATTAGTGCTTTCTTTGTGCAAAACATTTACTGAGGAAATGACTTCATTCAGGATACTAAATGTCAGGTTTGCACACAAGCAGGAGAGCTGCCAATGTTAAAGTCAGGCTAACTACTGCACCGTCTTCTCTCTGCTTGCTCTCCAGGTCAGTGCTAGCCTACAAAAAAATGACAAAGGAGGAAATTGGACTCTTGGGGTTTTTTTTGTTTTTTTTTTTGGCTAGTCCAAGTGCACCTTTCACATTTGCTTCTATTTCCTGACTTGGCCTGGATTTCTTATTGCTTCTGATGTACAACTGAGGAGGCTAAAAGTTGTGAGGTGAAACCTAAGCAGTCGTCAGGGGCTTCGCATCACATGACCGGTCAGCCAAGGATTACTTATGTGTGTTCACATGGCATTAACAAGACAAAAAGTAACACAATAGAAAGTATCTCCTTTTTGGCATTGTCTATTTTGGGTTCAGGCGATGCATTCAATTTCTGAAACTTTTATCCTCAATAAAAGAACATGACTCATCATCCGGTGGAAGTTCTGTGAGGTGCCCCCCTAAAGCTTTACTTCTTTCACTGGTGAACATTGTTTCTTTTAAAATCAGATTAGGCTCATGACACTTATTTTATTTAAATAACAACAGAAGAAACAGAATGGGTAAGTTTTAGTTTTCCTTTCTAACTTGCATTCCCACGCTTGTAAACTGTTGTGCTCCTGAGCAGATGGCAGTTGATTATTGATCATTCATCCATATGTACTTGGTCAGTAGTTATGCACACATATGAAGTCGGCCTCCGTGTTCATGTGAAGCAGAGCCGTGGCAGTGATTGTCTAGTAAGAGCTACCCGACTACTGTGGAATACGAATTTCCCTTTATGGAATGATAAAATGCACCATGTACCTCTTTCAGGTGGTGCTGCCACCTAGTGGATACCATTTTTGTAGTAATCGGGCAACCCCTGTTCAGAAAGTGAACATGGTTTATTTAAAAGTTTGCTCCATTATTTTCTAAAAAGGTCTGAAAAATGTCTAAATCTCTCTAATCACATCTGGCATCATTGTAACTGGAATAGTCACCCTCGAAAACAAAGTATTGACCATTGTGCTTTGAGAGCAGAGGGACTGATGTGTGCTTCAGTAAGAGAGAAATAGAGAAAAGGCTGGACACAGTACCATTAGATGTAGATGTCTCAAATTCGAACAGTACAAAATAACATGTAATAAAAAGGCAAAATATATTACTGATAATTGAAATACCTGTGGGGTCCACTGGACTTTTAATAATGTGTGGGAACCCCTGTGAAAGGTAGCAATGGCTGCTGACTTAGCATCTTAGCCTGTGTTAGCTTCATAGTGTTGGGGATAAGCAAGATGATGCAGTTTGAAATATCAGATTAGGTTCTCTGTCAGACATGTTTTGGTTGCTAAGTCACCCAAATCACAAGTTGTTCTTTATTAATTTGAGGCTGTGTCATTGTGGCAGCTACGCTATGATACATTTACTGGCTGAAGGGAGAAAAAAAACATCAAATAATATGAATCGAGGCAAAATTTTTATACAATATATGCTTATTGTACTACTACTACTACTACTAGTACTACTACTACTACTACTATTACTACTACTCCCACCACTGCAATTACAATTACAATGACAAGTTTGCATCATTTCAAGAATTTAGGCAAGTAAATGTGTATA
>JBAMYA010000013.1:4649079-4688268 GCA_037176975.1 Arrhamphus sclerolepis
CGATCTTTTTTTCTTTTAAACCCAGAAAATGTGTAAGTCAACATTCAAAGAGCTTTCAAAGTAGATAACAGGAAAACTTCTTCCTGCCATCCTTGGATATGTGGCACTTGGTATTCCGGACTGCACTTGTCTCTCACGTATCTCTGGTCTCCATGCAGTGTCTGGGTAGCTAAGAAGGTGGGCAGGTGATGAATGTTCAGTAATTGTAGGACTTCAGTGGTAAAAACATTCAAATTCATGACAGTGAGAAATGGAAGAAAGCCGCCAGGGGAAATTTCAGGCTGTGAGGAAGTGCATCCAACCTGTCTAAATAACAGATCACACCTTAACTTAGTCACTTGCTTAGAACACGGACTCTGGGCTGATATTAGTAATGTGTCTTTATGGCAAATGAGGGAAAAAAAGGCGCATGTGGGACCGTAATAGCAGCTTGTTTTTGTTAAATATTGTGACCATGAGATGCAGATTTAGGTTAGACAAGTGGCATGTATATATTTCAACAAATTAAGTGCTATAAATAATACTCATGGGAATTGAGACACTTTTATTCTTTGTATGTGCATCAGGATAAAAACCCGCTTCATTATATGTCAGTTTCTCCAGTGCATTTTTGAGGTTTGGGGTTTGCTCAGTCAGCACCATCTGCATAAGGAAAATTTATCACTGAATAAATCGGGATGGGTGCACACTTGTTTTAGTGTGCATACAGTGGTGTTTTATTTAGTTATTGTATTTATTTATAAATTCGTTATGCACTTAAACCTGTTTCTACAGTGCTGCATGTATAAAAGATTCTTTGGTCTGTGTCCTTTCCAATACCATAGTTTTTTTTTTTGGTTTTGTTTTGTTTTTGTACGTCTCTGGATATCTGTCTTCCTCATCCAGATAGCTGTCATAAATTTGTAAGTGAACAAGAGCATATATCACTGACAACTAATCCAGTTCTTTCATCCAAGCATTTTGAAACAATTTGAACAATTATCAGTCAATCTCACTCTTTGACCTCCCTGCTGGAAAATGATACTTCTAGAACAGACAAGAGAACAGCTTGCATGATGTTGTCAGAACTGGGCGTTATTGCCTTTTACAGCATTTTCCTGCATTATTTGATTCATAATGTTGTATGATACCATTGAAAGTCTTAAGGAGATGTGAATTCTAAAGATAAATGGCTTCAGTGGGTTATAACTTCATAATCAAGGATGCCGCCTTGATGGTTTCAGCTTCATACTGTAAATCATCAAAGATGCTTACACAGAAAAGTGCCTGTGGGTATTTACGAAAGCACAAGGATAAAACTTTTCACCAACAATATTGAAAGACTTCAGCACTCACCTTCAGTAAAATTGCATAAGGCATCAAATAAGTCAATTAAAACCTTTGATGCTGTAGCATGATCACTGTCGTCATTAAAGGACTGAGCAAGCAGGCAGCATCTTCATCAGTGAGAGCACAGATCTTCCAACCAGGTGAATCTGGAACTACGGTGCAAAGAGAAAAATCTTCAAACATTTTTTAAGTGGCCTGGAGTTGATGGACCATATCTTTATTGTACTGCTCTTCCCCTGTTCCCCATTCAAAGCACGTTTACACTTCAAGCCTCAGTCAGACTGGACTTCTTAGTCTATGCAGTCTTTCTTTTTATGTATCATAAACCCATTAAAGACTCCATCACACTGTCACTTACTGTACATGACCATGAATCAAATGACCAACTTTCAGATTGGTAAAGGACTGCCATACATCCTACTTCAACTAATACATGATTCATGATTTGTCTTAATTTCATTTAATTTTAATACACATCATTTTGTGCATTTCAGGCCTAAAATGGTAAAACTATAGCCTACTAACTTTGATTTTACTATATTTTATCATGTGGTCTTACCACGTTGTTTTTTTATAAAGCATTCTGATATTGAGAAAACCAAACAATGACACATTTCAGGTGTTATTTTGTCCATATTTTTCTCCCTCTGCAAACATATCTTTAAAAGTTACATGATCTTTCTGGCACATTTGTCTGAAAAATATTCTCTGCTGGGGGCAGGTCAGGACTGCAGGCAGGCCACTCCAGTTCTCGGTCCCGACTCTTTGGCAGCTGTGTGTTAGTAATGTGAGCAGTGTGGTTTTGCATTGTCTTGTTGAAAAGTATATATATATATGTGGACTTCCCTGGAAAAGATGTTTCTCTAAAGTCTAAATGTATTTTTCTGAATTAATGCTGCCACCACAGAAATGTAAATTACACTTACCAAGGACACTGATACAACCTTATATCATCACCGATGTTGGCTTTTTGACAGGTCTGGATGGTCCTTTTTGTCTTTAGTCAAGAGCAAACGGCGCCAGATCTGCAGTACAGCTTCGTCTGACCGCAACACATTTCCATTGTGTGATGATCCATCCCAGAAAGTTTGAGTTCAGAGACGTCATCACTGCCTTTGGACAAGGTTAACAAAGGGCTTCTTTTATGCATAATAACATTTTAAGTGAGCTTAAAATATAAGATTACATTTTTTTGTGAGAATTCTTTTATTTATTTTTCTTTATTTCTGTATTGTCTTGTGCATTTGCTGCCAAATTGCCCTCATTCCAACTGGAAATTAGTGTATATTAACAAATGAAATGAGGTTTATCATTGAAACAAAAATTAACAAAAGTTAATTCGTAAAAAACAACACACACACACAAACTGCACATTTTATACATCTTAACTTCTTTTTTTTTCTTGAACAAACTTTAAACTGCAGGCCAAGTTTGAGCCAGAGTTCACAGTCAACATATAGTAAAGAAAACAGAGCTGTCTGCTGTCTTTATTGGAAGGAAAAGGCTGTAAAACGCTGACCTTACCAAACAACAACAAATGAGCAGTCTGTTGACTTCCTCCTATGTTAAGCTGTAGAAATACAGACTGGACATCTGGCTAGCAGGACGGACATTGGCCCCTCATATTATTAATGACATTGCCGTGTAGAGAGAAATGAGGGACAGAAGGGGGGATTAGAAATAGATTAAAGTTAGTGTAGAACACTGACAAAGAAAAGAAAAGGAAAAAAAATGAGGGCGATAAAAAAGATTTCATACACAAAAGAGATATCTGGACATTGCCTTTTGGGACTTGTTTTCTCGCTGTTTTGGATGGCTGGACCACCCCCCCCCCCACCAGGTGCAGGAAATCACCCTGTCTACTTCCCCCTCTATATTTAGGCCATTTAAGGTTGCATGGTTTAAAAGGGAAAGTCAGAAGATGCCATTCTTTATGAATGTCTGTGGATATGAATAGTGTCGCAGCTCCTCTTGCTCCATCCCCTTAGGAGTTCACCTTTTCAAATATAACGAATGCCTCAATTAAAATCCCTTTCAAACACCATGCTTATTTTTTGATAACAATAGTCTGCCTCCCCCTCTTCTGCCCCCTCTACCTTTGCTTTCTCCTCTTTTTTGCTCTCTTAGGAGGATTGGTGTAAAGGGGCGTGCAGGGTGGACAAGGCTTCTGTGTAAAGAGAAATGAGGGGGAAAGAAAGAGACAAACATTAACTTACTAGTGAGGGGGAAACAGACTGAGATGTAATGAGAAAAAGAGCATAACAGCAAGGGAGAGATGCATGTGTGAGAGAGGGGGTGATGGGGGCTCAGTAGTGACGGAGGGATGGATGCAAGGCCTAGAATGATGTGAGCCAGCAGATGGCAGGGTAAGAACAGTAATATGGCTACTACCACTCTGGTTGTCTGTAGCCAAACAGCAGGTCTTTGGGGAATCCTCAGCCTACATGCAAACACTTACACTCATGCAAGAAAAAAAAGGAATCACACTCAAACTATTGGAAGAAATACTCACGACATACATGAATATTCAGGCTCCTCTCTTAAACTCATCCAACAAGTGTATTCCAACGCTCTGAAACCTGATACTACACAAGCTCAAACAACACAGATGAGACGTTGATGTTTGCATGCCTTAATGCACTTTATGAATAGAAGCATGGAAGCACATTAAAACAAACACACACACATTCACAAGTTCAGGCTCAAAACTGTTGCTTCAAATTTAACACATTTCATTTATTTATGGTAGTTTTACTCATGGGGCTCTCTGCAAACATTTACAAAAATCGCATCTGGCATGTTTTTAAACAGACAAATGGCATGTTCTCTGAACTGTTTGCTCCTGGTAAGTTAGTCAGAATACTTTCACTGTTTTTAGCTCCATGATGCCAAAAGGGTTGTGGGTGGCGTGCCTTATTGAAGTTAAAACTCTGGTTACAAGACAGTTTGTCGCCATTTGGGGCTCAAAGGGAAATGAAACTAATGCTAAATAATGTGATCCTTGGTCGACATTAGCATTGGAACATTGAAGTACATAAAGGCTCTATGGAAGATGGCTGGCTTTAATAAAAGACCACTTAAAGATGGCAAACAACAGCAAACAAGAAAATCTAAAAAGCATGGGCCTGTTGCTCACTTACAAGCCTTAAACATTATCAGCATGTGAAGTGAATAGTAGTGGAGATTAACTGTCTCATGTTGTTTAGCTTAACTTCATCTTGGCTGTGTTCGATTAAGCTCTGAGGAGGAAACCAAAGGCAGATCTTTTTCCATTTAGTATTATATTGACTAATTAATAATTATGTCAGCTTTCCTGCAGCAGCTTTGGGGTACATGCTGGTTCGTGGCCGTACTCGAAACCTGGTTTGTTTTATTTTATTTTATTTTATTTTTTTGATGAAAGTATGCGAGACAATTTTATTTACTGCATCTTAAATGCGAAGGCACACAAGTAAATGAGACTTGAGTGAATGATGGTTGACTGTGCGTGCTGCACAGGGCACAATGAGAGCACAGAGGGTATGAAACAGCATCAGTCTCTGTTTGAAACTAACAAGCAAGCTTGTTGTAGAGCTGAGTGTGGTTTTCATCCAGCTGTTTCATATAGAAGAACATACAGAGCCTCAAAGCTATCTGTGTACTTGCTAAGAGGCAACGTATTTGAATATTCTTTCCTCTGTGTCTGTTTGAGTCTGTCTTGGCCTCATTCTCTTTTGGCTTATTTTACTTACTGCCTCTCTTTCTTTACCCATCTAAACCAATAATATATGATATCTTTATCTTGAGAGTCACGGTAATATCATATAGCACACAGACTACTACTACCACTTGCCTTTTGGGCCTTTCTGCCTTTGACTCTTAGCAAGTCGCCAGCGTCTCCTGACGATTTCCAAAATGCAATGTAATGACTTGTTTATGATTATTTTCTGTAAAATTTATCCCATTTCCTTTGACTGATGTTTATAGACGATCGCACTGGTAAATTGGATGGTGAAATCCCTGGCGATTGTGTCCTTCAAAGAACATACCCAACAGAAACCAAGTAAATAAATCTCTCAGACTCCAATAAAATATCTTGTTCATCCCTATGAATCATACTGTACACTATGGCTGAGGTTCATTTCTGACCACACTGTGAGGGCTGCAGGCTGTAAGAGAATTATAAGATATATAGAGTGGTTGTTAACCTCTGTTAGGGAAAATGTGTCGCCAGACATTTCATATAAAATTAAAAAAAAAAAAAAAAGAAGAAGAAGACTTTTCCAGACTGATTTGGCAGCTGAACTGGTGGTTTACACAACCTTTGTCATATTTGTAGCGTGTGTGTTATTTGGTGTGAACCTTATAGTTTTCATTTTACATTGTAGTTTTGTATTGAATAGTTAGTACAGTGTGTTTTAAAGCTTTGTCATTCAAATTTGAGTTATCCACCCAATGTGCACAATGTGATGGAATTCAATGAAATTAATAAATAACTAGTACTCTATGTCCTGTGTTTGAAAGCATCCACACCTGTATTTATTGCTGTGTTATTGTTACAGTTCCCTTATCCTTTTTATTTACCTTATCCAGAATCGCTTGCCAGTGTTTCCTGCAAGTTGCTACCAGTGTTGGCCCAATATTATACTCTTAAACCCAAACAGCGCTTCTTTCACCTTGTCAGGTCACAAATAGCAGGCAAGTTGAGGCAGACCTCTATTTAAAAGATGGTGAAAAGTTTGGGTGGCTCAACCCTTTCAAATTAAATAGATGGCATCCCAGAGAGGCCTATCAAAAATGATTAAAAAGGGTAGAAGACAGCATGTGTGTGAAGTGTCAAGACGAGTCGGCACAGGCTAGTCGACCTGCACCGAGAGCCAGGAAGCTTATTAGCATTTCAGCGCATAGCAACCTGCCTAGCCTCGAGCACTGATCTTAACACGGGCTGTCCAAAACCGCACCGCTCTCTCCCTCTCTATCCTCCTGAATGTGCAAAAAACATTCATGTCAGGTCGGAGGCTCACTCAAGTCAGGAATGTTTCTGTGTGTTAATGTCAAATTGGAGCTGCAGCCTGACAGATAGTATTTGTATACAATACCCTGAGAAGTTTATTGCCATCCAAATACTGTCTGGGTAATAGTAAAGGTGATACCAAGTTGTCAGCTATCAGGTGATGCCATCAGATTGAAGTGTTAAAACCTTCAATGGGAAGAATTGAATTTGATTTGGGCTCATTAAAACTAAAGTTTCTCTCATGTTTGGACCCAGCAGAAATGTCACAGTAATTCTATATATGAAGTTAGTATGTGGAAGAAAGGTTTTAAGTTCTCTTGCCAAAGTTAGACATTCACACATAGGTGGGTCTTTTACAAGGATCTGTTTTGTGGATAAATTAAGTTTCTGTTTGATCAGATGTTTGAATTTGAATTTGAATTTTAGAGCTTACCTTTTAATATTTTAAACTAAATGCTTTATTTGGACAAAAAATAGCTCTCTCTTCCATTTGTATTTTTATTGTACAGCTGCCATGACCCAAAAACAGCTTTGGAAACCAAAGTCACTGTACAAAAATAATTCACACGTTTGTATAATGTTTTTTTTTTTCTTCCTTTCACTCCCTGCCTTTTGTCTTTTAAGAGTGTGAGAATATCACAGTTGGACCTGGATGCTTAATCAGTCACCATGGCGTACCATGTTATGATATCAGGCATTTAATGCGACTTTATTGAGTTTTTATGCTCTTCTTCATCCTGACAGTATAAAAAATGGCCTGATGACATGCTTTCAAGATCGGTGGCCATTTTGTGGTCTGGGTTGAGCAATATGACTAATGGGAAGCCCTGTAGGAATTTTAGTGGTATCACTCTTAAAAAAAAGAAAAAAGAAAAGAAATATTGAGAAAGAGAGAAAGTTGGGATCATAATTATTCTGTTGCAGCATTTTCACAAGAATTTTAAAAGTGTTCTGTTGCAAATGAGCCTCCAATTTGTATGTTAAAAAAACCTAATGAAGCCGTCATAATTTGAGTTTGCATGCAGCGGATATCCTTTGTTCCCTGACTAGCTTGTCTCACTAAAGCGACCTTGGGAGTGGGAGTCTCTGTGCCTACCTCATAGCTCCCAGCTCTCCACAAGCCCCCACAGAGCGTCTCAATGTCTCAAATTAAAGATAAGGTCTGCCTACTCTGTGTACAGTAGCTACCCTACCTTTGGCATGTGGTCGTTGCTAATTACTTTGAGCTGTTAAGGGAGACATATCTGGGGAGCAAGGCAGGAAGGAGAGACCTACAAACCCAGTTTAAAAGAAGAATCTGTTTTTTTTTTCTTTTCTTTTCATTGCTCCCGATGGCTTTGTTTGACCTGTTGGATGTGCATTGTTCTGTCTGATAATTGCAATGTTGGGTTCGACCTGTTGTTTTTTGTGTGTGTGTGTGTTGAAAGTGGTCAGAGTGAGGTCCTACAGCTTTGTGGAAGGTGTTTGCAACCACGTCTCAAATATTGCATCATGTACGGTTAAATTGGAAAACACGTGTCTGAATGGGAATGCCTTGTTAACGTTTGTCAGTCCGCTGCATATGAGTACGTCTGTTTCCTGGCTGCAATAAAGACACTGTTGATCAGTGTCTTATGTGACTAGTATTAGATAACAGCCAGAAAATTACCATCAACAAGTGTAGAACAATAGCCAGGACTAAACCTCCTTTGTTTTGTGAGAATTGGAAAAAAAAAAAAAGCAACGGGAAGGACAAATATTGAAAGCAGTCCTTTTCTCCCTACAAAACAGACATGGCTTTAATCAATTCTTAACAGTAAATTAGCTGATATAAATCATCTTGGCTGCAGCAAGCCATGGTGGTGGTGTCAGGGATCTGGTTTAGCGTGCACGCTGCCTGGTAAACTGTTCTATTTAACTCCCCTCCGACTCCCACTGGCTCATTGCTAAATAAGGATATCAATTAGGCTAAAGCACTCAGCAAAGGCTCCCAAGTTAACCATCAGCAGAGCCATGAATGGATCTTTTGGGATATTGACTGCAGCGGCAATAGGTTTGTAAGTGGGCTGACCAAGGGGTAATTAACGCAGCATTATCATGTTACGCCGTTTATGCTTCTGAGGATCTATGGTGTCCATGCAAGCATGGATGTTTGTAGCTACAACTAAAACAATAAATAGAGGAAAACTAGAGTGAGCCTCTTAGTGGGGAGTTATGCTCAAGCTGTTCATATCAAATAATACATCGGCAGATTGTTTATTCTTGTTATTAAGCAATTAAAATTTCTGGAAATGTGATTTCTCTGTGCAACTTTGTTTATCATATTTAATAAAAAAACGATACATGACTAATATTTATAAAACTCATGAATAGTATAATCAAATGTCAAAATAAAGTCTGTCCATTCAGATTCTGTGAGTAAGAGTAATGTCTTTACATGATATGAGGAAAATCTTCATCAGTAAGCTCAAGGCTGCCCACTGTAAGAGGTGGCCTTGATGTATGTGCAATTACAGCATAATTGCAGAGATAATTACTGTATGGGTAAGATTAATAACTTTATTAGCTAAAATGGTTCACTTTTAAAAGAAGGAAATGTATACGTTGGTCTAGTGGATCTAAATTTGCTGAAAGTCAATTAACAGGCTGATTTTGTATCTCATTACTCACAGGTTTCACCTTGGAAAGGCACCTTGAGAAGCTAAATTTAAAACGTAAAAAAGGTCAGGAAGTCCCTTGTACAATTAAACTAGGGTTTCTAAAGATTTCCATCATTTTGAGGAAATGACTAAGTGTCTATTGTGGCCAATCCACCAAGAAAGATCCAGTATGAAATTAAATCTCTCAACTGTCAGACCAACCTCTAGAGCATGTCTCAGTTACCAGAGGACTTAACTACAGTTTGAGATGGGTTTCCCCCCCGTTATTTCTTCTTGATGTTAATTTTAACTGTTTTATTGTAAAAGGGAACACTTTTCAGTGCTCCTGTTTTGAATGAGCTATAAAGGGGCCCTTAAGCTCCTTTGAAACAATCATAACTTCCCCTCTTTTTACAATGCTAACTTCTCCTTTGAAACAATAATAACTTCTCCCATTTAATTTTTGTCAACTTAGCCAAGCTGCACCGTTGACAGGGCTAGATTTGTCTTATCAAGACCTATTAACCATTTCCATTTTCTTATTAAATGCCTGCTATATAATTTGTGAGTTTCCAACATGATGTAATTATGATGTATCATTTCCCTCACATAAAGGCCCTGTCCTCTCTTGGTGTTAATTTGAGCATGTGAACTTTATACTTTGAACTAATTGGTTGCTTTCGAAATCCCCTGAATGTGAGTAATTCGATCAGGTATTCCATAACCATTGTACAATTTAATTTAAGTAATTTAATTGGATTTGACTGCTCATTTCTGGGCCACTCTCCACTCAGTATCCAAGAAGTGCAGAGCTGCAGAGGTATCCTGAGGCAAACTCACACAAGCTGCCACCAGTTCCTCACACCAGTAGAGTTGGGAACTTCCTTAGATGGCATAGCTGGATAAGACCAGAAACGTTATGCATTTAATGTAGATAATTAAAGGTGACATTTAATGCAAATTCCACATCCATCCATTGATTTTTGCTTAACCCTCCCCATTGTGTTTTGCAAACCCATAAAGTAGGATGAAAGCTCATTCTCCTGCTTTTATACAGGACAACAGAAATTGTATCTCAGAAGAGGTGATTAGTTGAAACATACAAGTTTAAGATGTGCCATTCGTCACTTACAAAAATATCCATTTGGTATTGTCTCATTTCTGGGCTCTCTTTCACTTGAGATCTAAGAGTTGCAGAGCTGTAGGAAGCAACCATAGACTACATGGACTTTTTTAATAGGAGTTTAAACCATTTATAGTTAAAAGCCTGGCTGGGTGACCCTTTATATAGTCTGTGGGTTAACTCACTGAACTCTTCCAGAGTGGTGGACGGCCAGTAGCAGATTGAAGCTGGTGCAAGGACGGTAGAATGAACCATCTAGAGCAGGTCACATGTTAGACTTGTAGTAACTTGCTAAAAAGAGCTATATTTTGGCCCATTTACAACTCAAAGAAATGTAAAGTTTTTTTTTATTCTATGTAAGGGTAAGCACAGGCTAAAATGATTACAGGTATCAGCTAATAAGTAGTTAATATGTTTACTCAGCTATATGTTTTTCTTTTACACATCAAAGCCAAAAACACAAAATTACATCTGTCCTTAGAGTTTCTGCCATCTTGACTCACTGATAGCCCAGGCCTGGAGACTTGGTGGCGGTGCAGAGAAAAAGCACCAGAGACCGGACCCCCTGCAACCCTGATGTGCTGGGAAAAACAGTGCAGGGACCACGCTGAGAGAGAGAGAAAGGGAGCCAATGAAGAAGAGAGGAAGAACGAGAAGGAGGGGAGAGGGAAGAGACAGAGAAAGAGAGAGAGAGAGGGAGACAGATTAAGTGCACTAAGGAAGAAAGAGAATCAAAGAATACAGATGTGCGTGAGTGACGCCCATGGGCAAGAATGGCTCTGTCTTGCTTGGGCCCTCCTCCTAGTGCCAGAGACAGGGATGACGCTGCCACTCTGCATCAGCCTTATGTAGTATTCATAGCAGCAGGTCCCTCTAACACAATTTGTGATCTCCACCCCAGCTGGAGAATACTGGGAATACAGAGCTCGGGCTGGGAGTGAGAACACTGAGACCTCGGCCTGGAACTTCCTCTTCTATTATTTCTCTTTTTATATGTGATGTGGAATGTGTCTTTTCTGGGAATTCTACAATAAAATGACTGTTATTTATCATTACCAACCTCTTTATCATTTAGTCAATAAAAGGCCTCTCACTTTCTCTCTCTCCTTCCCTCCATCGCGGTCCAGGAGTCAGATATCTGTATTAGTCCCCCCTGCCTCGGGGCGAGCTGTGTCAAAAGCTAAATCATGATCAGCTATGGCTTTCTGGCTAAATTGTGTATGAAAGCCCCGGGCAGAAAAGGTGCACATGCTCATTATTGGAGACATAGAGAAAAAGAGAGTGAAGTTTTCACACATACTCTGAAGCACATGCACACATTCGCACACAAACAAAACTAGGATGAATTGCACCACATATATGTTAAGAGTACATAGGTCTTGAGGATCTGTGTAAATAGTTCAAGTAACAAGTTGAAATATGTCTGACTTTCTTGCTTACAAATCAGCAGAGTTGCTATGTTATGCTTCTCTTTCACTAAACTGAACAACAAAATAACTGATTTGCTCTTTAGATAAGTTTGAAGTCAAAACTAATTTAATCTTCCATCATTACTGGTGTAAAAGGAAGCCTCTGTGTCTTCTGCTTTATGGTGAGCTTCCTTCATTAGCAAACAATTATTATCTTCCTCGATCAGACAAGTCCTTTTTAAAAAATGAATGTAACCCACAGCCCACACACAATAATTTAAAATACATATTAAATACTAAACTTTAACATCTTGACTTATCTTGCCATAACGGAAACTTTTTGAATAACACAAAATACAACTTGACCAAAAACAAGTCCTTACAAAAACAAACATCTGAAATTATTGATATTAATCACTTCAGTGTCACCAGTTGAGGAAAATGTAAAAGCATAAACTGTATAAATGCATCAAAATTGTTGTAAAGCTGAAACTCTACAGCTAATTGTTTTTCTTATGCATTAGCCTTTCAAGTCCCTCAGCCAGTAATAAAGAGACTCTAACAACTATAACAATTCTAACTCTAACAACTAATAACTATGTTGTTTGCTTGCAGATCTTTCATCTGTATCATATAAAAATCAGAAAATAAACATTTCAATCTCATGAAATGTTATGCTGAGACATTCGTGGTACTTTAGACAGTATCTATTTGTGTGTGTTCATGTGATTTATCTTGTGTTTTTATTTGTCTAGCTTTCTGACAAACATGCACATGTGGAACTTCAAGTTTGACCTGAGAGGGAAAAAACAGTCCAGTACAGTACATACCTTGTAGTACCTTGTAGTACCTTGTAGTACCTTGTAGTATATCAGTGTACTGTTAATATTCAAAATATCCATAATACACACTGCATAGGGAGTCCATAAAAATGTTCAACACTGTCTCAACAACATAAAAAACATTTGTTCAAATTCCCCACTTACAAATTCCCCACTTACACCTCGTGACTAAACAAAGATTGTTTTTTTTTTTTGTTTGCTTTTTTTAATTTATTACATTACTTAGATTTATTTACTTTAAGATAAACCCTTCATTATACAATTATAAAATGAATCAAATATTTTAATTGAACTTGTGTGCATTGTCCATAGGATACCTTTTGGTAGATGAACTGAAAAATGTAGTTTTTTTTCAATCATATTTTTCTTTCTCGGTTGTCTATCTATCTCTAATTTAACAAACAATACGGTTGAAACTTTTTAAATTACTTTTGTAATTTAAAAAGTTAAAAAGAAATGAGCTTATGCAAATAATATGAATTCACGTGTTAATTCAATAAAGACACTAAAGTATACATTATATTTAAGCTTTTAGTGCTCATTTTGTGCTTTTTTTTTCAAATTAAACTTTTCATCCTTGAATTGAAACAAAAACTAAATCTAAATGGGAATTCTCGTATATTTACCCACGTTTGATTAAACTGAAACTTCAGAATCTGAAAAACTCTAAAATGAAGGGTTTCTCTGGGTCATTGCGAGAAGTTTGCTGAAATGTCTTATGTTTTGTCAAAGTGAGACAAATAGTTTTTTTCTTTTTAATAGTGAAAGTTTTGCTGAAGTAGCAAAAATATCATCACAGAAGAGGTTTTTGTGCCACAGCAAATTCAAGTGGAACTTGCTAAAACATTAATGATTATTGGAATAAACTATAAACTATAGAGGGGAAGATGTATCTGACTTTACTTAATATTTTGCTTGTTCACAAAATTTGTAGCAAGTACTAATTTATGTGAAATTTAATGCATTAAAGCTTTGCCGATCACCTTGTTAGCTACACTTAGCATGACAAAGCAGCACCTTCCACTGCAAAAACTAAAGCTATTTATTTATTTTTGTTGTCATTATTTCTCATCCTACGTGTTAGTAACTACATAAAAAGAATGGGTGGAGTGAAGTAAAACGGGTTTTTCAACTTTGACAGTTGAACCTCGTTATCCGTGCTTGAAACCTCATCTGAGATCCCCCTTTGTTTGCTCCCAAGTTCATGTGATCTAACCATGGCTGAACTGAAGAACAGACTCAGCACATACCTTTTAACAGAGCAGAGCAGGGGGTAACTTCTGGGATGCTTCTGAAATGTGCTGCACCATCTCTGGTCAATGACAAGAATGGTTGTGAAACAGAACGGCTAGCGTGGCACAGCCAGACGATGGCACTTCCAGGTGGGACCCAGAGGAACGGTAATATGTTATCTCTGACATGTTTTATTTCTGTGAGTAACAATAATACCAATAGTATAATAGTCAGTTCAAGTGACAAATGAGATCCCTTTTTGAAGAAGAGCAGAAAATTAATGAATTCATGACAGGACTGGAAGAAAACCCCCATTTGTTAAGGCCTACTTAGCTAATACAGAATACATGCCACAATCTAGGCGTCAGCTACTGCATGATTCTCGCTGTATATTTAATGCTGGATAGCATCCAACAAACCAAGCGCACAGAACTTGGTCTCCCCTTTAGGACATTATCACCTTGTCCAGTCCTCTGGAGGACCTTCGTCTCCCCAGTGCAGCACTTCCTGCTAGCGCTAATTAATTAAGAGGGCAGGTTGGCCACAGCGGAGAATGGGCCCAGGGCCTTTTCATCTACCAGAACCTACGAGACAACATGCCTAGAGAAATATCACCTCCTCTCCCATTAATGCCATGACAAAGCCCTCAGAAATCAGTGTAGATTTAGGAACAGGTGAATTAGCAAGGGGAGTTAGCACTGGCTTTTGTAATAAGACAGTGCTTTTAAATTTCTTGTGTGCTCATTAACGGTCTGTGTTGTCAGTTGATGTAATGAATAACCAACACAGTTCCTCTGTAATTTATTAGTTAAACAACAAAACTCTTGGATCTATAGATGTCACTGTATGTCCTATGAGTGCTAAACATTATTGCAATAGACCACTTAACAACAGTGTACAGCCCTACATCATAACATTTGCACAGGGCTCTTGTACACAATGGAAATAAAGTGTCAGAGGGAAATAGAGCTGGGAAGCAAGTGGGGGAAATAATACAACCACATTTAATGAAAGGTTAAATTTTCATTTACTCACTATTGACTGAGCTGAAAGGGTCATTATTTATTGTATTGGCATGATGTGGCCCATTAGTGCTGTATTGGAATTGGCTTGGCTTCTTTCTCTCTCTCTTTTTCACAGAGTCTCTGTTGCTCAGCGTTGTGAAATCGCTTCAAGCTAAAGTGTGAAAAAAGACCGGTTTGTGTGTGTGTGCGTGTGTGTTTTCCACATGCGTACATAAGAGAGACACAGACATCAGCTGACAAACTTTCCCTGCTGAATTCTTTTTGTTTCATTTATCCAACGTCTGCATCTTCAAATATCGCTCTGTATTTCGGCCATCGATCTGTTGTTCTCACAATCTTACTGACACATCAATGACAATTTAATTCCATTCAATGCATTTTATCGGTTGGTGTCTCTGGAAAGTGACAAGACACATTGCGGCCGTGTGTAACCTAATAAAAGAGTGCTCTGCTCAATCCAGATTAAGTCACAAGACACTTGGGCTCCAGAAACACACACCACATTCATTTAGCGTGGCCTACTAATTGGGGTTGTTACAAAGGAGGCAAGAGTAAATGTTGTTTTCTTTCAAGTCATAGTCACCCTCCTTAATACCGGTTATTCATTCGTTTATTAGCATCCCAGTGCACACAGAACACAGTATTGCAATAATGAGGTGACATCTACATAATTCCACGCTTAACAAAAGCACCCTGAGGCCAATTTTACTCAAATACTCAAGCTCAAGTTCAGGTCAATAGTTTTCAGATTAACAAAGGTGAATGCCACTCATTTCTTTTGAATTCTTACTCACACAATCAAAACGCCAAAATGCTTTGCTCTGCTGTGATGTTCTTAATTGCAGAGCTTTACCCATTAACATTCATTAATAAGAAAATTACATCCCCGACTGTGTTGACAAAAGTTTTAGGCTAAAACATCTGATAGAGATGAAGAAAAAAAGTAAAGGAAGCAGGGTCTGATATAAACACAGATATGGTATCTTTTCTTTTGTAAAAAAAAAAAAAGATGAACAGTGTCTGTCATGTCAGCAAAGAACTAAACTCCTCTAAAGCATTCCACAACACCAGTGATATGCAGCCCAAACGGCTACTAGAGCTACCAGTTAGAGGGAAATTACTGAACATTTTACCAGTATCAGCTTTTAGTAAACACATCTTAAAGATGAATAAAATCCCTGAAGCTCTTTGAGATATATACATTAAGCCTTATGCACTTGAGCCGATGTCTATTTAGAAACAATCATATAAAAGCATACTTCATCTGCCATTCCTGCAGAGTTAAAGATTATAAAGCACCTAAACGTTCATGCATTTAAGACTCAGTATATTCTTTACTTTGACATTACAACCAAATTACACAAGGAATTTCAAAGTTAATTTCATAACCGGTAAAGCAAAAGCAGTCTAATTAGTATAAATGTATGTTCATCTTGTTACTTTTTTTCTTGCAGTGTTATTTTGTGTGCCGTTTTGATCCATCTCTATAGACTTGAATGAGAGAAGAGGTCATTCCGTTGCCAGAATGACGTATGGTTGCATGCGTCACCTTTTGCAGGTCCTAGTTGTCCGGCAGAGGTTGAGAAATGTTCAACTTTCAACGAAAAAGTATGTCAGCCAATCAGGTTGCGGCTATGCAATAAAGTCGTACGTGGCGGAGGGTCTACAGCAGCTTTACATCGTGAGTGATTCTGGTATGACTGCGTTTGTGTGGCTGTGGACTGCAGTGGTGTGTACTGCCGGCTATCAGGAGAGCCTACAACGAGAACCGGGTCCCCTTTCATGCAGCTCACTGGCTATTTTTCCGTTAGAAAATAATTACTAGTAGTTAGCTGGTCAACACAACAAATAACCCTCTTCCTGGATAGTTCAGCAGCAGTTTATGTCTTCATGACCAGAAAAAAAACATGATTAACTTCATTGGTTACTTTTAAAAGTGGGCTTCCCACTCGCAATTTTGTTAATTTTAAAAGTGAACATATATATAGATAGATATATTGTCAGTTACATATATCAAGTGGCCTTTGTCTCTACTTTTTCTTTATTTTTGAAGATATTTCACCTTCCATCCAGAGGGCTTGGTCAGTTCAATCTGTCTGGTGTGAAGTTTTGAGTCCAGTTGCCTTGATTCAAGCCTTCAAACCTTCTAAAAACATCTAAAAACATGCTGGAAATGGCATTACCACAACTTCACTTGGATGTCCATGTCTTGCCTTCTTGGGCTTTTTTTTGGGCTTTTTTTTTTTTTTCCAATGAAAAGTTAAATAAAAGAACTCTGCAAAGAGCAGCAGATGGCATTTGCTTTAGTCACACTGGTACGGACTGGCAATTTTCTTTAGTGGACATTCAAAAAAATACACGCACAGTTTCATCCAGGTAAGCCCGCACAAATACATGGTAAAGGTACAGTTACAATGTAGAACGCACACTGTAATGTATACAGATCACTTATACTTGTGTACTCTTCAAATTTTATGACTTGTTTCGCTGTTCCGTCTTTCTTTTTTTTCCAAAACTGCATAAACAGCATGGGGCTTTACTGCCTTGTTTTCTGTCTGTCGGGGAGCTGTGCCAGCATCCAACACCAGCTCCCTGCCACTTTCACAGGCTGTAAACATCTGGGCAAGGCCTTTCATCTGGTCAATGTGGCAAGGGGACCCAGGGGTTCTGAATTAACGCCATGATAAAAACAGACTCCCCCTCTTGGTTTAGCGAGCCTCAAGCTTGCCACTGTGACAAGCTGTGTTTAAAAGAAAAGCTAAAGGAAAAAAAAAATTTACAGGCCAACACCACAAATTAATAGTTTCCTCCAGGAGGCAAAGTTGGTCTAGAGGAGCCTTATTAATTTAACCTTTAAAAACTGGCAAGAAGTATTAGACACACATTAGGTTGAACTATCGGCCGAAACAAGAAGTTCTACTTGTCGTTGTAGATTTTTCTCTGGATTTCTAATATGTGAGACAAAATCTGAAATGTTGCTTTCAAGATATAGTCTTTTCATCTTGTTGTCTTTAAGATGTCTGAAGTTAAGTAAGTAGTTTAAGAGTATAAAGATGGGAGATAGATGGAATGACAAACAACACAAGTCCAACAACATTGCCCACAGGATGTATCCTATCTTGCAGGGCCACTTTGAGCCCCTGGCTTTTTGTTTTTAACTTGCTGGTAAATCTTCAAGCAGCAAGATGTCAATCAACACCAGTGTCATTTCAAGAGAAGTTGCCATTCATCTATCTATATATAGGGGCCACATGGACACAGATATGTCTGCAGTGTGTTTTATCTCATTGAAAGGGCAAGTGATTTTCTTTCACCGCTGTGTCAAGGTTGAGATGGACTGCAGTTCAACAACATTAATATTTAAGGAACCTCAGCAACTGGCTTCACCCTCATCCATTATTTGGGCACATTCTGACACTCACAGATTGTTGTCCCTGGGTAACACAGCCAGCATCCAAATCTTAGCTCTTATAATGTAATGGCAGAGATGCTCATATGTGACACATGAGACTGAGAATGTATCTATTCCCCCTGGAGTTAGTGCTGCTTCCTTGTTTAATGAGCCCTTGACCTGGTGGGGACCCACAAGTGTAGGAAAATAGTTTGGTATAAATTTGTTGTATAAGGAGTACAACCACATGTTCCTCGTTTAGTTGTTCTAATTATCAGGATGTTGTGATGCTAGATGATATTTTTCCCATCATGAAAATCACTGCATAGGAAGATTTTTATTGTTGTTTCTTTTTTTTTTTTTTAAATCACCTGCAGTTGAAATATATAAATGTATATGTACTGACCAGCATGTTTGCAGCCTTACATCTCAATCTCCTACAGACACATGTCGACTCTTGTATCTGGAAATGATCTCAGGGGTTCGGGGGAATGCGGCCGAACCAACACCTCTGTTACAACACTGAGAAGCAGCACTAACACCAAGCCCCTCTTCAACTCTCCACCACTGTGTCCAGTTTCTGGGGCCCTGTAATGCATCCCCAGACCCTTTCAGAGTAGATGCTCTACAACATGCTGGAGCAAATCAAGTACTGACCTGAAGCAGTTATGTGCTGTAGAACATTATATTCTCATCCGGGTGGCGTGGTGACTGTAAAGAACACTGTTTGCTGTGAAACATTGCTTTGCTTATGCACTCTGCTGCATGCCCAGGCGCCCACGATGCTCATACATCAAGCGTTGGCCTTGTCAGTTGCTTTATTGAGAGGGAAAACAAAGGATTGAGCCAGTTGGAGTCATTTTTTTCTCGGGAAGATTTTTCAAAGCAGCACCAAAAGCTTCCCTTTTGGGGTTTTGAGGTGGCCGAGGAGGAGAGAACTGGCGATAAAACTGATGAATAGCGGATTGATGGATTTCATTCCTCCACTGAGGAGAAAAACAAGGGAGATGCACATACGTTTTTCTTTTATGTTTTTTATAGTTTTAAAAGTAACTTGTGACTGATGTTGCTCGCCTGCATGTTTTCTTAAACAAGTGAATTTAGTTGTAGCAGAAGCAGATATTCTTTGAACCTTCTGGACACAGAAACGGTGGTGGTGAATTCTGTCTGGAGGAAATCGTCAAACAAACACAAAAAAAACCATGTTTCTTCAGGCTGAATCCTGAGCTTTGTAATTAAAAAAACAAAAACAAAAAAGAAGATTTTGCAGTTTTGAATTAATCTTTATAAACATGACATGCGTCCTACTTTTAAAGGAATGTATAACCACAACCTTGTGACTATGAAGAGTATTTAAATTGAGCTCCTCTATTAATGGTCATTGATAAACGTTGACTGTTATGGGTTTTCTAGGATTGATGCTGATTTTTTTGTAGGAGTCACGGCAGCCGATGATGTTGATGCTAATTTATGATGCAGTTGTTTTTGCCTGATATCCTTGTTCAGTTTTCTGCCTATTTTTTTCCTCCCCATATGATAAAATATTTTAAGAATGACAAACAATGCACAAATTTGTTTTACATAACTAAATGTTTAAAAAAATATAGGCATTTAGTGGCACTTATGAAGCAATAAAACTCAATTAACAACCATTAAATTTTACTATACATCTAAAATATTTAAATGTTTAAAGAATTCTGAGTTATCACCTGCAGTATGTGAGCAAAAGATTAAAACCTTTAGTTTACCAATAGTTTGTATGGATTGTCTTATCGGATATTTTCCCCCCTTTTCTCTTCAACTTTATTTTGTCTGTAAGAACTTATGTTATTTAAATAACTGTTTTTGCAGAAAACACATAATACTGTCACTTGCAAAAAAAAAAAAAGAAGTTGTATTTGAGCACGGAGCCGCAGGTCAGAGCAGCTCTTGCCCTTATACAGCATGACAGAAACTCTCAGCATCCAAAAAGCACAATTAAAAAGATAACAGCTGTCAGTATTGATTTCAGTAATATTAATCAATCTGCAGGTAAGTTTTTGGGTTTCACTGCCACTGCTTCATCGAAGCTCCAGCTTTTGGTTTGCTATGAAGGCTCAAAAATCAAGCAGTACACTTCTATTAGATTGTCTCTATAAAAGTAACTTTTCTCTTTGACAAATTACACACAGAAGCTAAGACATTGCCTCCTTTTTTCTTTTAGTAAAATAAAAAGACCCGGTTCTGCTGGTAGGACCCAAGAATCAGGGCGCAGAGCTGCAGAGGTGCCCTTCTGTTCATTGGTTAACAGGCTACCTGAAACCCCCGAGCACCAACACCCTTGAAGCCTTGGAACTAACAAAATCCTCTACTACATTAAGTTCTGGCTTCAAAATACAGTAAATACCAAATCTCCCCCATGTTAAAATGCATAACTTTGCAACAGGAATAAACATATTTACAGCCTACTTAAAAAATGGTTTTAGTCTTTATAGTTAGATTTCACACCCATGACAGCTGCATGGGGGTGACTTTTTCCTGCGCTACATCAGGTAAAGTTGTATAAAGCAATAAAGTCTGTGGTGGCTGACCAATCAAGTGGCCAGGGACCATTTGAACGCTAGCTAGCTATTGGCTCTCTGATTAGCTATGCTGATGGCAGTCATATTTTAAAGAGAATTAGTTTTGTTGTGCGTGTGTGTTGTAGTAATTGTACAGATTGCCATGACGAGGCTTAGCTCTGCTGAGCAAACTGAAACAAAGTGGTCATTTCTGATCTCGCCACCAGAACAAAATTGGAAATGGGAAGTCCAGTTGCAGGTTGCCAGCAGTTCCTCCAGTGGCCCAGCTGAAGGAGCCGTGAACCTGGATCATTTTCAGGACCCTTCCAAGTGGAAGTCTACTGGGACCCTCAGTCAATCAATCCAGTGACTTGTGGGCTCGTGGCTGGAGGCTGACCCGACTGCAACGCTTCGATCCCATTGAGGGTCAGCTGATTGACCAGTTTCCATGTTCCAGTAGAGCCCCGCTAGTTTTTTCATTTCAGCTCTCGTTTCGGTAGGGACATTTGAATAGTTTATTTTTGTGAGAGATTTAATCAGAATTAGTGTAAAATAATATTAATTGTCATCCTGGGTAAGCATAAGCCAAGTTAGCCAAGCTAAACCGGCTAACTGTAGGTGTTCCAGCTGGTTCCATCTGTTCGCCACATGGCTCCACACAGTACGAGGAGAAAGAGGCTTATAAAGCACTCTGTAGAAAACGTATGGGTGAAGTCACGGCCTGCCCTTGGTCTGAATTTTTATACTTTTTAAACCTTAAAATTGGATAAATAAAAGATGGTACAAGATAGGTTATCCGATGATTGAAATCTTTCAAATGTAGTAATAATTAACCTGTTTCTTAAGATAATTTTTGAACGGCAAACACGTCTATGTTCATGTTCCATCCATTGACCATCTACAGTACATCCACTTCTCTCTATTCAGGATCACGGGGGTCTGCTGGACCCCATCACAGATGTTTTTGCCTGAATACATTCATATTCCTACATATGGGGAAAAACTTGTTGTCTAGTTGTCTTGTGATGGTTTTTACAATCCACTGCATCATTGTGTTAAACATATAGCAATGTTTTTCTTTTTCATACTAATCCTGCATCATTTTTTTGTGATTTGGCAGATATTTATTAGTATATACTTTAGAAAGTATACTCTTTCATACTGAGACCACCACTGCTAGGGTAATAATAGTTGGACAATAAAGTAAACAAAACAAAAACAAAACAGTAATTTAATAATTAACAGTAATAAACATACATTTTGTTCAATCATCAATTGGATAAAAAAAATTTGTTTGTAATCACAATACCTCAATTTTTCACCTCAGCATTCTTTCTCCCAGTCAATGCAAGACCTTATTCTTTAATAATGACCCATTAAACAACGTGTTTAGTAATTTGATCTGTGAAGAAACACACAATCACCAACAACCACTAATGAGTTCCCATTTGTCTCAGAGGAAGGCAGAGACAAAGTGAGCAGTCTTCCTCCCTCTACCTTCTCCTGCTTCTACTAATTTATGTCCTTTTTTCCACTTTTATTCATAAGCTCTCTCATCTCAGGTTTTTTTCTGCGTCTCGGCCCTGCATTTGTCCATATCTCCTGCTATTCTCCTCCCTCCCGCCCTCCACTCCTCTGCCCCCACTGTTTTTCCCTCCTAAAGGACACAGGTGACTGAACCCATGACTGTCCTGGCATCAGAGGATGATACATAACAGCTCAGCCTGAAATGACAAATCCAGCCGACACTGGGCCGAGAAGAGACATATTGATTTTTCAATGATTAATAAGTGGAAAATAATTGTGTTTCATTAAGATGGATGGAGTTTCATTTAGTCCTGTCTCCTCTTCTTCACTTCAGCACAAGGCAGGCAATCAAATCTGCCAGTGCTGCAACCCGTTAGCCTGCTATGGCAACAAGGCCAGCCGTGTCTGTTTGTGTGTGTGTGTGTGTGTGTGTGTGTGTGTGAGTGACTATTGGGAAAAAGGAGAGCAATGTGAGAAGGAGATGAGAGTCTATTTCTCAATGGGGTACACATTTACTAGCAGCAATAGCTGGGTAAAATATGCAGACCCCATAGAGAGATGACACACCAGCAACAACAAGTCAACTTTTCATTCTGTGAATATTTCAACAACGCTGATTATGTTTACATACATGAAGATTTCCCTGCTGAAAACGATTTTTCTTCCTGGTTTTGGGCCAACACACTGAATATCAACACTTGGTTAGAATAACCCTTGTTAGCTCATGCACTTCTAATGGGAAACTAGAAACAGTACACCACTGGTAATGATGAAAAGCCAAATGCTGGCACAAATGTCTGTTCTTTAGAATTATACAGCCTCTCTCTGGACTCGCCCACCATTTTGTGGTTATGTAGATCACAGAAGCGGAAGAGAAAACAATTTCCTCACTGATAGTAGCTATAAAATACAGCATTAGGCTTTGCATTTGGAAACTGCGCCAACGGAGGGCTACAATTTACCTGGAAAAGCTTCTCCACTGCGTCTTAAACTATTGATTACAGCAAGTCAGAGCATGCTATGTAATTGGAGATGTGGTAAAGTGCTAACTGAGGAGATGCTAATTCAGACTGAGGGTAATACTATTTTCTGAAATAAAGACAATCATGATTCTTTTTTTTAGTTAGAAGATGACTGATCTTAATGAAAATGTCTTACCTTATTGGTACAGTAAACAATATGTTATTTATACTATTGACTTTAATAAAACCTAGCTAATGAGGACTCTGAAAGCAGTCACAGCTAACTATTGTTAAGCCAGAAAAAGTAATTAGGGGAGGAGGCTGCATGGGTGACTGAATGAATGATTGATGACTAATTTAAGTCCATTATAACAAATTAAATAGGTATATAGCAAGCATGAGGACAACTGGACTGTGAAAATACAAATGTGTGTTTCATACACACTCTAACATTTTCACTACTCAGTCACTAGTGCCAGTGTCCACTAAAGAAAGCATAATAACCTTGTTCTGAGGGATAAATCCATAGAAGAGAAGGCCTTGTTTTAAATGAAGGCATCAGCGATAGGAGGAGGGAGGGTTGTGGCAGCCAGGCCTTCCACCCCAGCATCCCTGTGTATCACTTTAATGTTCATATAATGACATCCCCTCCAAGTTTGTGTCATGGGCCATCAACAATCATAATTGTAAAGTGATTCATTGAGTGATGTTGTCAACAGTGCTACTGTCAAGAGAAACTGATACCAGCGAAAGAGAATAGGGCACTCTAATGAATATATCAATAACCAGTGACAGGTGAAGGAGTGCTCCTGACGAAATTTCAAATAAGCACTAACACCTCTCCTACCCATGCCATCATTTGTTTTTATGCAGCACACTTTGACAAGGTGAAAGTATTATATTTGCTATCTGAAAAACAAAATTGTATTATGCATCCCGAATTACATTTCAAATTGAACAAATACAGTTAATCTTCCTGGTGACATAGTTCATGGTATTTGTCTTCTAAGTTTTTTTTTAATTAAATAGTTATGTTCACTTTCATGTCTGTGCTGGACTGAATGTCATATACATGCATCCCAGTGCTTACATTCATTGGTTACGGTCTAACATGGAGCATTGAAGTTTATTACATTTAAATCTCTTATTCAATTTCACTGGTAATATGCTCGAGTTGGAAGATTTTCCTTATCTAACCACAGCTGTGATCATTGACATGTCCCTTTTTATAAAGCTAATCCTGTTCTGCCTCCTTCTCCTCTACATCTTTCAAAAATGCAAGGGAAGGTATCTCAGGATTTTTCTTATTATCTTCTCCCAGGACCCATACTGAACTGGAAGGAAAAAAAATACAGCTCCCTTTCTTTTAATCTGGTACAAAACTACTTGAATCTTAAGGAAGTGGTTTAAAATGGTTGTACTCATCTTGATTAATTCACATTGCGATCAGTGATGACAAATTTATTAGAGTGGGATGTGTGTGCAGGTTTATAACCTTAAACTGTGCCACATCTTTTCTCAACCAGAGTGTTGATGTAAATTAAACTGTCAATCTTTGTCTCAAAAAGGCTTTTTCGAATTAAATAAAGGTGATATAGAAAAAAAAGAAAGTCAAAATTAATTTAACTGCATTATGGCTTCTCATTTATACTCGTATCTATTATGCTTGTTTTATATACTATACTGGCATTTTATAGTGAAACAATATGTAAGACGCCAGAACTTTTGAGTCTGAAAGGATAGTTTACTTCTTTATTTGCTCCCATCAATGACACAAAAAGAGGAACCTGAAATTGTTGGGGACTCATTTGTTGCCTTTACCCTGTATGAGTGTTTGTGTTTGTCTTTGTGTTTACATATAATCACCTACACACATCAAAGGGGAACGCTGGCGATACATCACCCAAATGAGGTCCAGTCGAGGCCATGATCCATCACCCAATGTCTAGTCTAGCAGTGAAGGTAATGAGAAAGGAGCCTATGCAACATTGATGGGGCCTGGCTGCCAACAGCAAATGGACACTGGTATTGATGAGTAAATGAGTGAACATCTTATTCAGAGCTGTCTAGGTTTATGAAATTAAACAAAAAAAAAAAAACAAAGAAAAAAAGTCGAAGGAAATGACATGGATGCATAATTCACATAATATTTCATAAACACATTAATTTATCCTGTGTGTGTCTATATGTGCATCAAAGTGGAAGTAAATGTTCACACATACTCATCTCCTGCATACACACCTAACATCCTCACACCGTCTTGGGAATAAAAACCTGGCTGAAATGCAATTAAAGGGGCACTGTGGTGCTCTATTGTCACATCACGCAGGGGCTACCTCTCTCTGCCTACTGCATTAATAGGGTTTCAATTGCCAGCGCCCGCTTCTTAATGGCTGATTTATTTCATTTTAATACCCTTGTCAGGAGGCAAGGCCTCGTCTGAGTGTCTCATAATAGGGGGAGCGTTTCCCTTTCTCCAGCGGGAATGCTTGGCTCTAAAGATCTCCATTTGATATGTGAACTGCAGCCCTTTTGACTGAAGCAGTGAGGGCAAATTGAATGTGGGGGGATGGGATATTTGAATATAAAAAGTGTTATATATACTTATTCATAACTGCTAACTTTCTGAATATCACGTACATCCAACAGAGTGAACTGGTTTTAATATTGCTGGCTGAAGTTGCACCGAATAGTAAGTCAGGGGGTAGGGGGGAGTGAGTGGGTGGGGGTGTCATAAACTAGAATACATCATTATTTAACAAAAGGAAAACAAAAAAAGCATCATCTATGTTTTCATCTCTCTGTGTCTTCCTTTGAAGGACAATGGCAACCCCTTTTCCCAAGAGAAACTCAATTGACTGGAACCTCCGCCATTTAACACACTATTAATTGACTAATGTGCATCACATTGCTATGCAGCATAGGTAGATGAGGACCATGGGGCCTTATCAGAGTGGATTATGGGAAATTAGCTGAAGCAGCGACAAAACAGGCACATCCCTGCCTTGTCTCAGCATCAGAGGAGCTCACAATCAGTTTTGGCAGAGCGGATGTTGCTGTTTTGAGATTATTTGCACAAAGGCGATTATTCTAATCACTTAAGTCCGGCATTATGAGAAATCTGCTCTGTTAAGCATCATGTTTCCATTTCCCAAGACAACTGTGAGCAGAGGACACTCCATCATTATCATTACTCACTACATTGTTTTACCAAACCAGAGCTTGCATGATGGATGAACAAGAGAAAGACAGTGTACAGCCATAATTCTCATGAATCAATTACTCATGCTAAGGAGGCCTGTGTTACAGATCAGACATAATACAGTTAATCATACACTTTAAATGGCATTCATGGAGTCAGTTTTTTAGTGTTTTAGTGTGATAATTAATATTAACATGTACAATGCAAGGCTTTTCAAAAATGTTAGTAGTTTTGTTTTTTTCTGAATATGTCCATGTAATTGCATTATGTACATTACCGTAGCTTTTCTTGCATTTCACACAAAAATGAAGAAGACAAATGCATGTTGTCATCTTCCTCTTCCTCAACACAAGCTATTTACCGTACGTAGCCCCCAACTGAGAGCTCTAATCATAAATGTTCCATTAGCATAAGAGGCTTTAAATCTGAATGTTTCTGTTGACATGATCATCAGTTATTAAAATAAGTGAATCCCAACATTTTGAGAAGTTCAACTGATTATTAGAAAAATAAATAAATAGATAAACTCCAGTAAAGTGTGTTGTGCATATTTAACACGGGTATCGCCACACATGTGACAAATGAACATCAGGTGAATCATTATTTCTATTATACCTGCTGGAGGTGTCAATGAAGTATATCCTGATTATGGACCAGGAATCCATTCATCTCGGCACACACTTTATTCTGGCCTAACGGCTCTAATTAGCTTTCTGTCTATAGACTAATCTTTCATTCATCAATCGATTGATTTCCCTGTCTTCATTACGACAGGGCTGACATTGTGCTGCTGAGTTGAGCGCAAAGATGGCCAATTCTGTGCAAAAGGTTAAACATGTTAAGCCTGGCAACTCACAGCCAGAGAAGCCATTGGTGAGGGCAGTTTTATTAATGAATATGCCACCTCCTGTTTATTTCTTTCTTTCTTTTTTTTATTATTAGTGGGTGGGCAGTAATGACTAGATATTGAATACTTTAAACCACCTGAGTGTGTTGGCATCCTAGATGGATAGGTAGATAAATAAGTAAATAAATAAGTATGTAAATAAATAAATAAATAAATAAATGATATTATTGAGCACCATAACTATTAACTGCTATTTTGTGTGTGCATTATTTTTAAAGCCGTGCATCTTTGATGCAATTACATCAAATTAAGTGAAGCTGTTATGTCAGCTGACCAACGGTCTTGCGGAATCAGATAAAGCATCAAGACGCCTCTGTGCCACTTCTTAAACGAACGAAAAAGTCCCATGTTGTTTGGGAGATGACCATGTTTCCGCAGTTCCGCTACTATTTCCGAAGCTCGTACTTTTCCGACTATTTTCCCCCTTGTGAAAGCGCTCTGTAATCGCCGCCATGCTCCACCCACTGATACGGCATCGTGCGACGCCAGTCACGGTTGAAAGCGGAGATTACCTAGGTCTTATTTAGAAGATGTGGTTAGAATCTTCTACAGTATCAACCTTTGCTCAGAGCCGGCTGTGCCTGTCAAAGAGAAAATAAACAGATGTACATTTCTTGTTTATAACTACTCAGAATGATGGATTACAGAACACAGATAGCGGTAATTATCGGAAAACCATTAACATTCCGACACTATCCATACCCTTCCACACACTGTGTATTGGACTCTAGACATGGAATGTAGGATCTACTGTATAGGGGGAACATATGCTGAGCGGAATAAACACTTTCTTAAACCCTCTCGCCTTGCCCTTAGGTTATCTTTATCCTATATTTATTTTTACCCTCATTTTCCCTGATTCTCTATGTCTCCCTTTTCTCCACACTAAGGTGTACGGGTTTACTGTAATGCAGAGTGTATGGGAACAGCGATGGCATGCATTGTTCATGTTTGACAGCGTCTCAATAGATAATCTCTGAGAGTGTTGGATTTTGTTCAATCTATTAACCATGATGGCATATATTTAGTGCTTTCTAACTTTGCCTAGGGCTTCCGTCACCCAGCACTGGGAATGGCAGCTCGTTAAAAACAATGGGATAGCATGCTATCTGGTTGTTTTTTGAGAACTGAAAAGCATTTTGTTTACAGTGGATGAGAGACAATTTGTTTTTGATTCACAGCAATAGAGGTGTTAAAGCTTTTAGTCCGCGGTGAATGTCGGTGTACTTCGAGACCAACTGATGAACCCAAATAGATTCTATCAACAATGCAGCAAGTGTCACACGAGAAGAATCATGGAAGTCTGAGCAGAGTTTCCTCAATGGGTGAGGATTCAATATGCATCCACAGTACACGTGTCCATGGACTGCACTTAACCTCAGTCCCTGTCCTGCAGTATCCAATTCTATCTGCAAACAAACACAACCACACACCCAGTAATCTAAGAAGAATCTCATACTTCTCTGTCCTGCTTACACGATAACACAAACATAGTTGTAAAAAGATAAGGGGAAAAAAAATGTGACAATTTACCTGATGTATTTGCACTGGAGCTGTGGCGGTAATGTCACAGTATGTTTACTGAAACATGCTAGTTACTGTATGACACCAGGCATGTACATTTCAAATTCCCCCCTAAAAGTCTACATCATACAAGCATTTTAAGGAAAACTGTAAAAGACAAACAAACACACAAAAAAAACTATAAACAGTGTGTTAAACAAAATTATTAAAATGATCAGGTGATTTACAACATGTAAGTGTCAGCTTTCTGTGCTACCTGCCCATGCAAAGCAAAATAATATAAAGTATATGGAAAAATACAGGCTTAAGCTGTTTTTAGAGGAATATTGATTTTGGACATCCACTTGATAATTATTATTATTATTTTTTTTGTCAGCTGCTGTTTGGTTAGTTTTAAGAAGCAAAACTACAATTTTATGTTTGACTAATTACCATAAACTTCATGCAGATTTCATGCCTCGAAATAAGGTCAACCATGACAACAGCATAGCATACCGTGGGGTCTGTTAGTCAGTTATGCTTACATTATTTAATATAATCAGCTTTAGTTTTTAAATATTTTCTCAATCAATTCCATTTTTTTCAGAAAAAAACAACAAAAACAGCAATATTTTTGCTGAGAAGTTTTACAGACACATTTTTATTCAACAAAAATAGATTGCTTTTACATATCAGCTAAGCTAAATTGTATAGTGTAAAGTAATTTAAGTTATTACTCTTTTGATATCTTTTCATTAACTGCGTGTTGTTCTGATGCACAGCAAATGTTGTTGGAAATGAATAATTTTTATATTAACTTAAAGGTTGAGTAGGAGATCCTTTTTTGCTGGAGCTTTTAGCTCAAATTCTCTTTACACGCAGATGACAAACAATTAAATAAATTCTCTCGAATCAAAACAAGAAAAAAATATTCATCATCTGTGGAAATGCTCTAAAAACACCGTGACCCCTGGCTTGCCTCTGAAACTATTTACAGTCTTGGTTTGGCTTTGGAGGTAGGTCTGAAGGAAAGGACTCCTGCATTTTCAAACTTTCAATTCTTTGTTTTTATAATATCTCCTACCCAACCCTTAACTGCCAAAATAAGCAAAATTTTCGATTTTCATATTATAGAATCCACTTCTGGCCTGGTTTCAAATTCAATACATTTTTTTTCTTACACATACATACACATAAGGCTTCATCAACATCAGTCATTCACATTTGTAAATATTAATCTCTGAAATTTAATTGGCTGTTTTAACAAGCATTGCTAAGAGTCATCCTGTGGGCACTTTAGTTATTGCCAACAATTCAAACTTGTATATACATCATTGATCTCCAATTTTTATTTCACTTCATGAGAAATGTCTAGATTGTAGCACAATTTCATGAGATTTGGTTTGCTCACAAACAATATTGTTTGAATTAACTTTTGAATGTTACGGCACAAGACCTATGCCCTTTAGCCCGCAAACTTTTTTTCTATGTAACCTTTAAAGAGAATGTGCAGTCAAATTATTATTTTTAATAGTTTTTCAATCTACACGGTCAGTAGATAAATATTTCAAATTCTTTGAAAACTGGGTAAACGGTCTCAGACTAGTTTGTTTTACTTTCGCTTTCAATTGTTCACGGAGTAAATTGGCAGGGCTGGATAGGTTTGATTAGAAAGCTTTGAAAGGAACCTGGGGGGGAAAGTAATTCTTGTTCTAGACTATAAGATTCTTGAGTTATGAGTCAAAATGTAAATCATCTTATTATAGCACCTAGAGGCCTGCTCCAGTAATTATAATTGTCAGATGTCTTTTGGAGATCCTGAAACTATATATCAGGTTTGGTGTCTGCACAATTTATAATTTTAGGCCATAAAAAGTGAAGGGAAATAATAAAAATCCTTGCAGAAACAGTAGGGGCCAATTGCACTGTCGGTTAGCATGTGGCTCACTTAGCTGCAGTTTAATATAGTGCTACTAAACTGCATTTTGAGCTCAACCCACAGCTACGCTCCAATCTGCATTTGCTGGGAATGTCACAACAAACCCAGATTTCACTGATCTGCAGTTACACTGGCTGCTGGTCTGAAGTCTGTTATAATGGGTACATTTCCATTTGTGGGGTTCCAGGGCAGTTGCGGGGTGTAAAGCACTGATGCATGTCTCCATTATCAGGAATGTCCCCGTAAAATAAATAAATAAGTAAATAAATGAATAGATAAATAAAATTATGATTTCAACGAGGCAAAAATACATAACTGTCTTTGAAGAGGTTCTCAGAATGGCGCCAAAGAATTTGACAACATTGACAATGTTGTTCAATGACAACTATAAAATTAGCAAAAAGAAATGCAACAGCTTCTTTTTCTTTTCCTAAGGCTGACAAACAATGAATGTAGCTTCCATTTATGTATAAGAAATAAAGGACAACTGTTGAATAATGTTTTCATTAAACTATTTAAAAGGCTGCTAACATGATTATTTTATCTCAATCAAGTGTTTAGTACGGATTGTGCTTAAATCGTAAATTACTGACAGGCTCACATTAAGGGCGACTTTCAGTCAGACTGACCAGACAAGGCGCATCCAGACAGCCGAATTAAGAGCTGATGTGTGTGCTCGTGCGTGCATGTTTCCACACTGTAGTAATCTTGGGGAGAAACTGATGCAATAAATGTGTATTTTTCTGTTGGTCTTTAATTTAGAGGCAAGACGTAACATGAGCTCAAATGATGGTGCATTTTAAGAAAATTATTGTGTAGGACACATGTCTCCTTGTGGGTAAACAAGTGGCCTAGAATCGTGGTAGGAGGTATCAAGTTTAAGGAAACACAGGAAAGGGATCTAAAGTTGTTGATGTGATCTTCTTTTTTTTTTTCTTTTTTCAGGATGCAACGGTTGCACTCAAGCTAATCTCAAGCTACTGATTAAACCACTTGTGCTAACATCAGTCATGTGACTTTCTACTACATCAGACAGGTGTTTTACACCAGTTTGCACTCTAAACCTCAAATAAACTAGTGTCAGTGCAGCTGGTCCTGCAGGATTATGGCAGGGAATCCTAAAAAGGTCTGTAGTAGAAGATGGGAAGATTTGGTAAACTGTATAAATGTACTATCAGTACAGTTCGGTTATTTCTCATTTTACCACAAACCTGAGTTTTGTCATTTGCACAGCTGGATGATCTTCCATCAAATTTGCTATTTTTAATTTCCAGTTTATGTCAAGTAAATCAAGAAAGTAAATCAGAGCCAAAAACATTTACTGTGATGTTCAGACAATAGTTCCCCTGAAGTTGTCCATGAAGAGGAATTCATAAAATATAAGCGCTAACAAGCATCATACCAAAACTTTGAATGTTTATGACATCGAAAACTACTGATTAGTCAAGTGTTCATTTACAGTCTTCAGTATGAGGTTGATCGTCCAGTGAAGATTAGAGATGGCTTAACTTTAAAAACCAAAGATTAAGCTGCACTAGGTTTCACTGTAAGTTACAAAGCAACAGCTGGAAACATCACAGTCTTGTCTTCAGCTGCAGTGGTTAGTGGGTGGATAAGGAAATGAACCATCAAGATTTACTGTAATCTTTCCTCTCCATCATGTTAAGCCAATAATAACAATAAAAAAAATAACCACAAGAGTTCATCCTCTGATAACCTTACCATTTCCAGGTTACGCTTGATAAGTGCAGTCAAACATCTAACACTTGGTGAATCATATTAAAGCACCAGTTACTTTACTGTGGTTATGTGCTGCACAGAAAAAAAAAAAATCAAATTCTTTGTATAGTAATTATTTTCCCATTTATGCCAATAGCAGTGGTGTTGCATGATTAGTGGTAACTATTTACAGTAAAGACATTTGCTAATCAACCCACAGAGTTATGCTTCAGGTCTGGGAGCAATTATGTCCACACACATATCCCATATTTACACACACACACACACATACAGTCACATATAGACCCAAGCATTTACTTTCACACACACACACCCACACACATAGAGTTAGAAACACATCAATTACCAAGGCCTGCGCTTTACATTTAATCTTCTTATTGGATCCTTGTTAATGTTAACTACTTCCTTCCCCTGCAGTTTATTTTGCTTTTGTGCATGTGGCCTCTGCTCTCTGCGAGTGTTCGTGGGCCAGACCATCCATAACCTGCTCACACAGACGGACAGAGGGGGAGAACCACGCGGAGCAGCTGGCTTTTCTGAAAGCACTGTCACATTTAAATATGGCTACAAAAGTGATGCAGTTAGAGGACAGTTTTGATCACTCATTTTAGTCTTTCCCCTTCAAAACATGGAACGAGGCAGTGGATGACACAGTTCACCGGGTTCGCTCTCCTCTTATGCAATCTCATGAGAATTTTTTTAAAGTAACTTCTAAAGTGATATCTCTGAGTTAAGTACACTCCGTATCATGTTTCCACATTTAATGCACACATGTTCCCACCACTTATCAAAGAACCTGACTGCTAAACCCTTCCTTCTGGCCCCCCGTCTAATTACGTAATCAATGTCTTTTTAAAGGTATAAGCAAATCACCATCAGGGCGAGCTGCTGACCCTCTTTGCGAACCTTTGAGGCTTAGAAAAATGAGATTTGTACCAATCAGGGAGAGCTGATGCTTGACTTGGAGCTGAGGACAGAGAGTCAAGACCCCTAATTAGGACTCCTAACCCCACACTGACAGACAGATTTGTTTCTGCCTTGCCCAGTGTTTGGCCAAGATCTGCTGGGACTCCCAGATCATCAGATATGTGTTGAGAACTACCAATATCCAGCGATTGGTGTTCATTAACTGACTTGTTCAAACAAAACACAATCAAACCCTGAAAGCTCCTTAGTGCACAATCCAAATAAAAGAAATAATAGGTCTTTTCCTCTTCATTTTTACCCCACAAACACTCAGGGATATAACTCATACTGTAGGGATTATTAGCTGTAATTAAGCTACAAATACGTTGCGATAAGTAGAAAAGAGAGGAAGAATGAAATTCACTTTAAAGTAAGATAAATGATGGCATTTTTTTTAATGAACAAGCTAATATAAATTGCCAGACAATATGGAAGACAAAAGGAGACCTATAGTCTGCAAGCTGATAATAATAATTGACTTGGTGCATTTTATTTCAGACATGGGGGGCTTGCTGGATAAAGAGTGAACCCAGGATTTCAGTGCTTCTTATTAGGCATCTCTGGTATTTTCCGAGCAGCTGCCTTTGATTATTCGCAGCAGGGGCTGCCACAATACTACCATGAGATAGCATCAGCTGCTTCCAATGGCGTAGCCGGGGACAGGCAGCAAGGACAGGATGCAGATGCAAACTCATGCACACACATGCCAAGAAAAGACAAAGGCCAAGTAGTGAGGAGGAGGTAAAGGAACAGGGGGAGATGGCCTGCAGTGACTCTTCAGGGCTTCCTGTCTTTCTTCTTTTCTTTTTTTTTTTTTTTTTTTTTCAGTCCCTTGAGGCCAAACGTTCTTCCCATGGCTGGTCACGCTCATCCAGACCATTTCACAGAGGATCCAAACCTTATTTGATGTCATACATAACCACAAACCAGCTAGACCCACATCCCCTCTCTGGTAAATGCTTTTATTAAGCCACCGACTGATGCTTTTACGGAAAGTGGACTTCTTGCACTGGCAGGTCCCATAATGTAGACATGAAAGTCAGTAATTTGAAAGCTTTAGCATTATTATCAATTACTGCATGTGAAATGCATTAAGCCATGATAGTCTTTTAAGAAGATACAGATGTCTCTCTGTGTGCTGCCTTCCATAAAATCTAATCTGATTAGAGATAACATAAGGTGAGTTAGAAACAAAAGGTTTTGTGATTCATCGACTTTGCCTCAAATGTCTACCTTAATGTCAAGATAAACAACAGTGTTTAGGAAACTGATAATCAATCACACCACTAGATTATGGTACACACGTTATATAATAATTGAAAATGCTGCTCTAGCCTGATTAAAATGCCAAGCTGAGATATTCTAGCATCATGTGTTGAAGAGCGCTAAATTGAAAATAAACTTGTGCAGGGGAGGGCGGCTGTTGATATCGACACAGTGCTCATAGCCTTTTCCATTTGGGTTCAAACCGAGATGAAACTTCCCCCTGCTGCTTGCTTTACAGCAGGTGCTTCATGGTGTGTGCCTCTCTAAACTCAACCCCTTTTACCCACTGACATTTAGCAGACGCACACATTTTGATCCCCCGCTGCCACGCTGCCAAATATTGAAAGGCAACGAGGAGCATAAAGAGCACGTATTTACTTAGCGAGTGGCAAAGATATTGCACAGGAGGTGAAGAGAGTGACGGAAGAAAAAGAAAAAAAAAGAGTCTGTAGACATAGAAACCTCCATCAAAGAAGATTTGTGACCTCACATTTTAAGAGTTGTTCTTTTGTGAAAACAGTTGAGAATGAAAACTACTTGCTAGCCATTAAGCCTCTCAGTTTGCAAGAGCCATTTGGCAAATAATCAGTTTGTTATTGGTCTTAAATAGTGCCTAATTGAAACAGTGACCTCACCTAGGCACCTTCGTCCCACATTTAACCTAAACAGGAACAATCTGTTTAATTGCAGTTTAAAAAAAAAGAAAGGAAAAAAAAAAGAATGAGGTGGTGAGAGGTAATTGACCCTTGGTGCAACGAATGAATCCTCTGGGGGATCTTGCTCAAATGGATGTTTAAATGCAAACAGTAGTCAGTCCACTCACAGCAAAGGGCCAGCACCACACAGCCCCTCAGTCCCTGCTGAAATCCTATAAAATCAAATCAAAGAATCTGACATTTTCACTAACCAGAGGCCCTGGCGCTGGTTCCGCTACAATAACAAATGGACCAGCAGGACAAATTGAAATGAAAGTTGTAAATGAAGCTCACCTTAAAATGGCTGAGATCAGAGGGAGGGAGGGATGCAGGGAGAGCGAGCGAGCTGAGCGAGAGGGAGAAGATTAGTGGTTAGGTGAAAATGTTTATTTTCACACTTCAAAGTTCCTGGCTCAGTGTATGTGTTTAAGATCAACAGACCTTGTGATGAACAACCTGTTCCATGCTTGAAATACATTCTGTGAAACACAACGGTCCTCTGTAGAAAATCTGCAAAGCACTGACTGGGGAGTATTGAATTACAACTGCACTGTGCTGTGAAGCAACAAGAGAAATACAATTTTACTCTCCTTTCAAAAGATGTCTCTTTTATCAGCGTGTCTCAGCCTCGACTGGCAGACACAAATCGAGCCTTTTTATCTCTCAAAGGAAGCTGCTCAGAAACCTGCTGAATGACTTCTCCAATATGCTGAACCGCACCTCCACATCATGGCTGGTTACCACGGTTTGCAGCGTGCTCAGCAACTGGAGAGCAAACTCGACTGTAACCACTTATTTATGTTGCTGTTGTAGTGACATCTGCATTTATGCTTATTTAAATTGATGTGTATATATATCTATATGTATATATATATATATACACACATATACACTTTAATACCTTTCATGTTGTATATCTCAATTTGTTAATAGTCTGATGGAAATGTGAAATGTTTTCTCAGTTCCAAATGAAAACATTCAATAAAACTGAGAGGGGGGAGTGAAACACACTTTTTTTCTGTTACTATTTGGGTCATAATTTCCCAGAGATATTATTTATGGTCAGTTTCTGCTTAAACACACCCCCTTTTTGTGAATTCAAAAATACATCATTCAGGTTTCAGGATTAAGAATAGATCACGGGCTCATGGAACAGCTTGTCCAACTCTTTGTGCATAACTCTTCTATTTAGGAACGCAGGACTGACTTTTACATTCAGTGTTTAACAGAGATTCGGCTTCCAGTTGGCTTTGCCACTCAGCTGAAGTCACAGTGGTCTTTGCAAGCCACTTAGGGTCCTTCTTTGCTAAAGTCCTCATTTTTAATGCCAAGAGATGGCAGTATTTCACAGAATATGTATCAGCCAGCACAGCACTGGTAGATTATCAGGACACACTGCTGTATGGGTTTCCTTTTTTTTTTTCTGTTTGAAATTGGAGGGGAAAAGCTCTTTTAAGTTGTTAAAGAATAAGTGAACAGTGTATAACTTATTACATTTCTATATTCCTAACTTTTATAATTACTTCTCCCTGATGGATTAAATACCGCTAGTGGTCCTCCCTCCCCGTTTGTGCTTTATTGAGTTGTAAATATTAAACTAATGTATCCAAGTTAATGTGCTTATTATACCTGATAGTCTTTATTAGTGTGTTGAGTTTACTGATAGAGATTATCACACAAAGTTGCCTTTAATCAGACAAGACCAAATAAGTATGAAGTGTAATTGTTTATTTAGTAAGAAGAAATGCATTTGTGGGACCATTTTTGCAAATATGTTTTCATAATTGAGATTAATATGTTGTCATCACCTTCAGATTAAAATTTGAAATGAATGCAAAGCATCCTCCTCTTGTTCTGCATCCTCCATGAGCATGGTGCTGTCTGATAGGAGCTTCATGCTCGCTGCCTATTAGTCAGTATCATCCAGACTTGTGACTCACTTATTTGTGCCCTTGAATGAGATGTTTGTGATCCATGCATTTAGATGCAGCTGCTCAGATGAAAGGGGAGGAAATCAAATCTAAGTAAACAAGTTGCACCAAATGTTTCGTCAGCTGTCACGATGTGAAAGGAGGGTAGCTCGATGAGAGGAGAGACTTTCTCCTGTCTGTCTCTCTGTATGCTTGTAGAAAACCAGAAAAAATGTTTTGTGAAAGTGTAACAATATCATGATGTCTGTATGTGGGAAGGGACACACACACAAAAAAGAAGCTTGTTTTCCAAGGATTCACTGCTCTTCAGTTCAGTCATCTCTTCATTTCTTGGCACTGATCACTTTAATTTATCTGGAGTTTTGTTCTTCTTGTTTCTGTATTTTATTAATGAAGAAAAGGTAAAGTATGCAAACATACTACTAATTTGTTCTCAGGTTTTTATTTTATTTATTTGTTTTTTCTATGTGAATGAATGTGGTGTGCCCCATTCCAAACAAAGCTGACTTTGCATCATGTGTGTATGAACCCACATTAATGCATTCACCAAATGGCATACATTACAGTATGATGTGCATGAGTTCCCCTTTTTTATATGTTTTTTTTCCCCTACTTCTTGTGTCCTGAGCACATATCTGTATGTGCTTGTGTGTGTTAGAAGTCAGGCCTAGGTCTTTGTAATGAGCAGCCTGGGTTGTTTCTGGTTCAGCTGCTCCTCTCTCTTATTTCACGCTGCGCTGCTCTTCAACTCTAGTCTCCCAGTGACTACAGTCCTGGCTCTCTATCCTCCTTTCCACTCCGTAGTCTACTAGCTATCTTCTTATTTGTGTCTTTTCTCATCCTCTTCATCTACTTTGAGTTCCCTTTTTTGATCATGAATGTTAATTCTGTCCCCATTTCTGCCCATTATGGTTTCACTCTGTGTTGTACCACCTAACGGTATCAGATGGATAATAGTGAAGGGATGGGGGAGAGGGAGCTAAAAGAGCATGCATGAATGGTCAGTGCTGCTCCATACCATTCATTCCAGTCAGCAAAGGGAACTACCCTCCAATGTTCCACCTCTGCTCCCCAATTTCCCTTTAGAAGAGCCACCACCACCTCCTCTGCAGGCCTCTGAGGGGCAAAAAAGAGGCTGAGCTGCATTGGTTAAGAGTGGTTTTTACAAGATGTTGCTACACACACTGCATCTGCATGTGTTCACACAGTCTGCATTGCCTGGCCTCTCTTCTGTCCTGCTTCCCTTCCTGTGCATCCACCTTTTACTCTCTTCTATTTACTTATTTCATTTTTTTTTTTTTTTTACCTTGACTATAAGCTCAGTTTAAATCATTTGGCATTTGGTAGGTTCACATTATCCATCCAGTGCATTTGCCCTCTGAAGCTTGTGCAGTCTGTGAAAAGGTGCTCCTTCCCTGTAGTCCTGCACACACACATGTTTCATGGTTGCACTGAGGAAAGGACAGCATGCACCAATGTGCTGTATTATTATAATGGTGATAAAAGAGAGGGGAAATGCGATTATGCCTTGACTTATTTTTCTTCTTTTGAGAGGGAGAAGAAAGGATGTTCCACAGAGGCTCCAATAAAAGCAGGCTTCCCTGAGTGGAGGCAGCAACGACATGTTTTTGAACTCTGAGGAAAGAAAGCTTCCAGGCCACTCTTTTGAAAGGTCGGGAATCTGTCAGTTCCTGGTATAAAGGTGTGCTGTGGAATTTAAAACTTTGTGAATGACATTATGGGGGCAGCTTCTTACAACTGTAAACTGTAGGTTTTTTTTCTTTCTGTTTTTTCTTTTTTTAAATTGACCAAAGGCGATAAATCTATTAAACATAGTGTTTGATTTATATACAATAAAATATCAATTTAAAAAAAAAAAAAAATCTTATATGCATGGCACAGTTCATTGAAGGCCAAAAGAAATACTTGTACTTTCTAAAGGTCTGTAGGATTAATGTCATAACTGACGGGTTTGATTTTTGTCCTTACAGATTTGTCCTGATAAATATCAATGAAAGAACAAATGTTAAAGTATTTTAATGTCGAAC
>JBAMYA010000013.1:4688368-4711354 GCA_037176975.1 Arrhamphus sclerolepis
AAAGTATTTTAATGTCGAACAAAAATCCCAAAATGTTGCAGAAACAGTTTTCTCATTCTGAATATCAATTGGTGGTCTTTAACAGCTAATTCAGATTCATTTAATAATATCAGCAATGATTCTAATGTTATTTTTTTAATCTGTTCTAAAAGGCATTTTTAAAGCATAATTTGGTTTAATAACTACATCTAATCAAGTAGTTAACTGAAAGAGCTATAGGTAAAATGCTTTGTGATTGCTTGGACAGCAACATCTGACAATTTAAGCGACAAAACCAACAGATATTATTTTGTAAATGCTGATTTAGCGGTGTTCTGTGTCAGATGCCTTACTTGGGTGCAGAAGTCTTTACCCCTTGTCCTCTGTGACAGCAGTGTTCAGATGATGAATCAATTTACACCACAACTATGGATATTAGAGCAGGTGATAAATATAATCGTCTCTGGCGATCACCTTCCAAAGTAGCCGTGTAACTGTTTTCAGCACCGTGAAATCCTTTATCAAGCCGTCGCTGGTTGACAGAAACAATTATCCAGAGAGGGAGGTAAATGAATAAAATTAGCACTTGGAGCGCCTTTGCACATTTGTGCCGGTGGCTATCACCATGTGACGACTTTGCAAACTCTTATCATGAGCACAACACCAGGGATGGCGTGGGGTTTGCATCACATGTGAACCTGCACCCATTTCACGATGGAACTCAATGTAACATTTACCTGCATCGTCAGTTCTTGGTTTCATCACTCAGTTGTGCTGGGGCATTCACAGGGCTCTTCAGAACGTGTGAATGTACGTGCACGTGTGCTCGGCAGGCCCTGAGCACAGAGGAACCTCGGTTCACATACTTGACATACATTTTTATTGCAACAGGAAACACTTAGGCCAAATGCTTGCATGTTCAGAGGTGACTTGCGGTTTTGAGACAGGGCATTCCTTTCCAATCACTGCCTGGGAGCCGAGAGAAGGAGGGTGGTGGGGGTTGATGTTGGTGGTGGTGGTGGTGGTGGTGGTGGGAGGGGGACTATTAAATGAGGTCATAATTGTTTCCTCCCTCCATTTCTTCATCCCATCCACACACATACCCTCTCCAGTCTTCACCCCCACCTCTTTCACTGGTCCCCTGCATAGCATTTCCTGTTAGGACGGCGACCAGACAGCCTTTATTTAGCCTGTTCTCATTTCCCTAAATTAATACCCTTTGCCCACATCTATGGCGAGAGGTCTTGTTTTCAAAACCTCATAAAAGTTGATAAATGTTTTGCACTTTGTTCCACTGGAAAAAGCTGAGCCTGGAGTGTCGGTCAATGTGGAGTGTGAGTTTGGACCTTGTTTTTTTAATGCTCGAAGGACCTATAACATATACTGTGCACTCTTCTTTCAAAGACATTGACACGTTTCAGGGAAGCACCTCACACCTATCACAGAACCAGTACATTTAAGGGTACTCAGAATCACAGCAATGTTCTTCAATAGGAAATAAGATGAGCATATTAAATGTTCAGAGAGACATAAGTGATTTTAGAATCCATTTTTCTGCTTGCAGAAAGTGATTTCGTAGACATTCAGCTGTCTCAGGTCACACCTATAACTCATGCAATACTCATGAAGCTCTATTAAGATTACACAGTCCTCCAAATGCATATCTGTTTTTTTGTTTTTTTTTTGGAAAATATGTAGAAATGTTTAGAGAATGTCTGGATTCTGCAATGGTTAATTTAATTTAATTTTTTTTTTTTAAAAGACTAGTAAAAGTTGCTTGGTTCAGTTGTGTTCACTTATTCTTGTGTACATTTTGCAGCTGCTCATCTTGTGTTGTTTGTCTGCTCAAACAGTGTTATTGAATACATTTGTTTCATTAATATCCTTTGTTTAGATTTGCCGTGACTCAGTTAGTCTGTTGTCCGACCTTCCAGTCAAATGTGTTTAAAATACATCTCTTATAAGACAGTGCTACTGGTTATCTCCTTAACTCTTCGAAAATCTAATTTTTCTCTGGGCTAGCATTAAAATGCTTAATGACTGATAAGTGCATCTTGGACTGTGTGTGTGTGGTTTCTCCTTCAGCTGGATTGAGATAAGAAACATTGCTAATGCTTAAAAAAAAAAAGGAAAAGAAAAGAAAAGAAAAAAAATCCCTTTTCCACTGGGGCAGTGATAACTTCCCAGCTCTCTATTCGCTGCTTGCTTGGCATCATTATGAATAACCGTCCTAATAGAATATGTCAGTGGTAGCACTCAGAATTTTGACACAATGAAGCAGCTTCTTCCCCCTGAAAAGGTAGCAGCAGCACAATGATACCAACTGCAGACGAATCTTTAGGCTAAATTACGGGTTTTCTGTTGCAAACTGAGAGTTTGGGCTGGCATCTTGGCAGCTTTGCAGCCAAAGAATGAGCAACAGTGAGAGGAGAGAAGAATTTGGATAAGCAGTATAGGATATCCAAGAAAAATACAACTTCTATGGTTAAGCCAGGAATAATGACTTTATTGAATTTGACTGTGGTGCATTATAGTCTTGCATTCTTCAATGATTAACTTCTCCCTTTTAATGTTTTCTTTTCTTATTATTTCATGTTTCCCTGTAAGACATTCATCTCTGGACGCAGACATAAAAATAAGGTTTCTCAAAGGCAATCAGTAATTGACCTCAAGGTTTTATTTCGCTACGCTTCAGTTCCAGCAGAAATTGTACATCACTAATTTTGCGTATAAATGTACTTTGAACTCAGTTGGCAACTTAAACATGATTTTTGCCCAAAACTGATGCCCCGACTCACTTGGTTCACTGTTTTGAATATATATGTCTTATTCAGTTGTTTCATGTCCCTGAAACAAGTATAGTAGCTCATCAAAATCCAGCTCTGTTGCCAGCTCTGAAGGCGATGCCTTCGCACTCAGCAAGTGCATTATGTGTTAAATCTAAGATGCCCCCCGCTTTATTTAAATTATATATGCACTCACAAGCACGCACTCTGATCTCACCAGTGTCCTTGTGGCACCACATAAACACTTCCTGCATGCTCTCATCAGAACCCAACGTAATGCTGCTCATCTAACACACCCGCTCAGTCCCCTGACAAACACACATTCACTCACACTGAGGCAGAGTCCCTTAGCCATGACATCTAGGACTGTGCTATAATTACAAGGCAGATGAACACATGGCGACAAAGCGGTCTCTGGAGGGGAGCGGAGCGACAGAGGTAATGATCTCTGGAACAAAGAAGGAGACCTGGGAGAGCAGGTTCAATAGTCAACCACAGGGCCACACAAAAACCACAGACGTGTCCTTGAAACTTTTTGGGAAGCCAGAGATGCTCTCCACCGCTCTCCTGCGCAACATGTGTCTTCCTGTTTATGTGAACGTGTGTTTTAGTTTGCTTGTGAGTCTGAGTGCAAACTCCTGAGTGGTTGTGTGAGAGCGGGTTGCGTTCAAAGGCAGACGTGTCCTCGGGGGAGGAAAACCCTAGAAATTGGTTATTGTATCACTGAGGCTATTTACCTATTTTGGGGATTAACATATTTAATTCCCCCCTGTTAATCCCGTTGGAGTTAATGCCCTCGCATTTCCAATTATCTGACTAAGTGTAACGCAGAGGGAGTCAAGGCTTCATCTCTTGCCTGTAACTGGGTTTAGCATGCAGGTCGCAGAGCTGTAGCTACAGTGTGTGGTGTCTTCAAAGGCAGCTTGTTTATGCAATGGTTTAATTGACTTACTAGACCGACTTTGTGTTCTGACATTTTCTTGACTTTTCTTAACTTTATTTAAACTGGCGAGATCAGGCTGCAGTTGAGGAATAAAATCTTGTTTTTGGTCTCTTTGTGCAGAAAAAAGTGAGACGCGTGCATAACACAGAGACATACTGTACTTCTGTAGTTGCTGCTGTGGGCTCTTGTTCAGTTTGCTGTTGGTGCTGATACATCATGCCTTTAATGAGTTTGAAAATGGCTTCCATAATCATCCTCCTCCCTTAGTTTCATGTAAAAACAAACAAACAAACAAAACAAAACAAAACAAAAACAGCAGCAGCATTGAAGCTGATTAACGCGAGAATATCGTGACTGGTGATTGTGTTTAAACGTTGGTCCATATCAAAGACACATAAGAAGCTAGTTAAATTGATGGTCATCCAAATTAGTGCAGAATAATTCACAATTTACATGTCACTGTGCAAGGGGCAGGTTTTCGCAAAAGATGCCGTTTTTTTCCTGCACAATCACACAAAGTCTTTTTTTTTTAACAACTCCGAGAGCTCCTCATTCTCCAACTTTACGCTTCTAAGCAGAGAGAACACAAGCAAAACCCTTCACCAGTTCAATAACATAAATAAACACACAGCACATGCAAATATACAATACTGGTGATAAAAAAAAGAAAAGAAGAGAAAATCCCAACCAAAGCAAAGATGAAAAAGAAATGTACTACTGATAGCACAGGCAGTTTCTTGGAAACACAGAGCAGAATGCGACATGCTTGTTTTTAATACTCAGTGACTTTTGAAGCTGTTTTATTCCAACCCTCCTGTAAAATATACATTTACTTCAGTTATTTTCAACATTTCAGGTAAAAGATGTGTTATTTTTCACCTCAATGGTTTTTTATTTAGACTTTAGATTTTGAAAAAGAAAAAGAAATATGGTCAAATAAACACTAGTAATTGCAATGAGTCTGTTATATTTTTGCAACATATTTCTGCAGGCGATTGAATCAGTTATTCCCTTAATTTCCTTCATCTGTATGTTTTTGGGTTTTTTTTTCTTCTTTTTTCATGATTTAAGACAAGTTTATGAATTAAAACCTTTACGTCTGTGAGTGCATTCTTTTACATACTGAGACAATGAAAAGTATCAACAAAAGCTTTTAGCCACACCTCATAACGCCACACAACACAGCTGAATGTGAACGCACGCCTGTCGGATCAAACTGGAACAATGAAAGTATTAAAAAGTGGCTGCATTATGCTTATTGCTATTCTAGTTTAATTTCCAGTACCTCTGGAGCAGTTTAGCACTGAGCACAATTCTAAAAATCTGTAATTATTTCAGAATGACAAAGACTGATAAGCACATGGAGACACTTTTCCTGGCTCACGCGTATTTTGATTGGTCTATTTCCTGGACGGTTTTCCACACAACTCTTGCTGCACAAAACTCCACACATTTCTAACATATCAGCCTGGTATCAACACTACTTTTCCCACAATTTTCTATAACTTATCTCAATACCTCAAGTCTTTAATGCATGTTTGAGCCATAATAGGATTCAGGATCTGAAAGTGCACAGCACCTCAAACTGTCACGACGAAACTTAACATCTCAGATTCTCTATGGTAGATACGATGATCATTACCTATGCTTGTGTAAATAATGGATTATGTTGTCTTTCAATTACTCACCATCTATGCATCCATCTATGTTTTTCTTTATACGCCCGTGTTAATAGGTGTAGATGTGGGAAGTGCAGCAAAATGCCAGATGATTCAGTAAAAGTCTGCAGCCAAGAAAGAAAAATGGATGCCGCTGCCAAACTACTTTTGACTCCATCGCTGCCAACAATTGAGGCTGTCTTGGCATGATAATCAGAGATATTGATTGCTTTACTTATCACCTTTGGTTGAATCTGACAAGCTTGTAGTGTTGGAATAATACCAATTTTCATCTTTAGTCTTCTTGCAAATGCAGGGGTATATTGGGCCTTGTTCATGAAACAGTCCTCCGTGAAGTGTCTTGAACAAAGAAAAACATCTGCTCTGCTGCTGGCCTCGAAAACAAACTGCATCCGTTGAGCCACTGTTGGCCAACTTTCCATCACAGCCAAGAACACATTTGTTTGGAGAAATATTGGAAACACAAGTAAAACGCTTACTAAGAAGTACTAGAAGATCCAGCGGGAAGGAAAATCTGCTCAGTCGTTGCTGCACAGTCATGAACTTCCATTTTTAAAATGATCACTGTAGTTCTTTCTCTTGTGGATGTGCGTTACCTGGAGAATAGACTGTTAAAGTTAATTCCCACCTCTATGACATCATAGAGAGCCAATGATGGAAACAAACAAACAAAAAAATCTCTGGATGAAGATATTCTCAATCCCACTATAACTGGATTATTTTGTATACAGTAACGCTGCAACATATGCCTACCTAGTTCTTTTTTTTTAGTCTTGCAGTCATGTCCAAGATGATATAAGTTTGCTTCTCATTGTGTTTTGTATACTTAAATGTTTCCCTAAATTGTAGTATGTTAAGCCCTCTAATTCTCCTGCTAAAATGAAACAACCACCAACTGTAGGTTAAAAAAGAAAGAAAGAAAAATCAAACATTGGTGCAGATTGAGAACGCTGAAGAACCAAAATATCTACACATATTCAACAAAATGTGCATATGTGGATGGTAAATCTGATGTAGTCACACATTTTACCGAGTCTCAGGCAGAACACACAGCTCATTGTAGGTTATCACATATTGGACATTATTTCTGTGTGCCGTTATGTCAGACTGACTTTCCTCTCTCAAAAGACATTTATTTTCTCACAAACACTGCTATAAATAAATAAGTAGCATACAGAATGTGCTTTTATTAAAATTATTCATACTGGCACATGCAAGTATAATGTGTGTGCATTGAAGCTGTTGTGTGCACTGCCTCTGAACATATGTGACTGCCCTTGTTCCTGCACAGACTTCCAAATTCATCATCTCAAAAAGAGCACGAGTTACAAAGCGCTTCCTACATACTCAGTGCATGGCCCTTTTTATGTGTCATAGGCTCTGCTGAGTGCTTTCTTCATTAATCCAGTAATTACACAAAGGCTGCACAGTGCAAAGTTGTAAACCTTTAAGATGTTTTCTTTACGCTCTCGCACATTCACCATAATTGCTGTGTGCCAGTTCCTGCATGCCGAGCGCAGACGGACAGCATGTGCATCTGTCAAGTCCGATTAAAGTCCCAAAATTCTGCATCATTTAGGATCTGTTTTGTTTGAAATATCTCAAGCGAAAAAGTGAAATGTCAAGCTTGATCTAAAACATGCTTATTCTGTCTTCAAGGAATTTTTTTTTCAACATCTGCAAATCTTGAAAGCAACCAAAATTTAGAGACACTTTTGTCTCAGCCAATATCAAAAGACTATTCAGCCTCAGAGCCATTACCCATAAGCCCTCCATTGTAGATGAAGACATTCCCTGTCACGGGTCTCCAGTACACTGGCACCATCTACAAAACCACCATCCAGCTTACTAATCATTAATGAATGCATCGGATTCATTGATGTGACAGTTAACACCATAACGTACCAGCTCGTGGTATGTTGGAGTCATTTCATTTCTTGGACATGTTGTTTTTTTGCGCTGATAAGATGTAGTACGCTTTCATAGTCACGAAAACCTTGTAATGGGTTTAAGAACGACAGTTGATGAATTATTTGACTGTAGCAATATTGGTAAATATCCAAGCAATATTAACTTTTATTATGAACTTAGAAAAACACACAAACAGACCAACCATAATAAACAATTTTCCATGAAAAACACTAAAATCTATTTATTAAAAAAAGAAAGAAAAATCATAAAAAAGAGATCATAAACAAAATCCCAATAAGACAAAGTATCAAAGCAAAATGTCTGGTTCTACTTGAGATGAGGCATCAGAGGCGGGTTTTCAATCGCATTTTAAAACTTTATAAAAGTTTTAGCAGTTGTAGTTTGATCTATGAATTGGTGAGTTTAAAAACTTTTAGGTCTTTTCCTATATTTCAGTTTTTGTTCATACAGAGAAAATGTGTATCTGCATGCATAACTTAATGAAAATATACTCACCGCTCTATCAGATGTGGGTGTTATGGAAACAAAAAACAAACAAACAAAAAAAAAAAAACAACCACACATGAAATGCACAAAGAAGTTTGCCAAACTGATGGACAGTTTGGCAAGGACTGTTGGATGTTCTGTGTTTTGCGGATTGTTGGATAATCATCCAACCAGATATCTATCAGGCACTGAATCTCCTCACAACTTGACATTTGTCTGTCATTCATCCTCGCATAACTATCTGTGATTAAGGAGAGCGTTCATCCTGTGAGAACAAAGGTCCACCGCTAATCCAATGCCTCAGGTCATGTGTTTCTAGGCTTTTGGCCGTGTTTCGGTTTAATACTCTTTCTCACCAGGAAGACAACACCAGCATTTGCTACATGAGTCAAATCGGAACCGATTCTTCTTCTAAGTCTTGATCTGTTGTTTAAAGGCATCTGGTTGGCTCATGTCAGTCTTCTAGATGTGATCAGTCCTATAACAAACAGGAAGCCAATGAGGGAAGCCAACAGTGGTGTTATATGATCATTTTTTTTGTTCCAGTTTTAAAAAAAAAGCAGCTGCTTTGTGTACCAGCTGCAAAAGACAAAGACTGCTCAGTTCTTTACCGACATACAAATTCCAGTATCCACTCCAGCAGGATAGGCACAAATAACTTTCAAAATCACTAGGAGCAATAGTTGTTTTCCTTAACTAAAAGTCTTGATAGAAAAAATATTGATGATCTTGTTGTCAAGTACAAAAGACCTGTGGACTCCCACACCGAAACTTTCAACAGGAGATCATTTATATGAAGCTAAGGGTCCAAGAAAGGTAAAGTTCTAGTTAGACTTGGTATTAACATTCATCCGAGGTGATCTGATCCCAACTGCTCAAGTGGGTCTGTTTGGAGGAACATATGTCTCCATAGTCTCCATAGTCCGCACACCCTTCATATAGATTTAATTCTTCACCTTTATTCCACAGATGAACCCTACATTTAACAAGAATAAGAAAACATCCCAAAACATGGAAGATAACAAAGAGCTTCTGATAAATGGGACGTGCCTTAGAACTAAGGAAGGTAAATCATAACAACACAGACTAATTTATGATGTTGAAGTTGCGTGTTGCAAAAATGGTTGTTTCAGACATCGTTTTGTGAATTATTAAATCTTTCCACCTACATAGAAGGTGTCAGTTTTGTCAGTTGATTGTTGTCGTGGCCCAGGACACATCACATTTACACCAGTAAAACAATGTGACCTCGTGTGGTTCACCTCTAAATGTGGTTTCAGTGAATGGAGTGAGTGTGTCCTTGGTGGGTTTAAATCATTCAGGGCAGATGTTCATTTTGCACCTTAACAGGGTCTAAGAGTGTTTTCTGCAAAGTCTGATTGTCCAAATAACTCTTACTGACTAACCACTGACAAACCAACACTACTGAATGCAACAAGTAATGATAATTGTTATTTATTAATCATTTTTATTCATTATTACTACTCCAATATTATTTGATTAATTCAAAATCCCATGAGTTAGAGTACTGTAATATTTGATAAACCGCTCTGCAGCCGAAAGCGATTTTGATTTCTCAGGCTCTGAATTGACAACTTTCCTCCCCAGATGTTTACAGACAGTTGTTAAAAGAAGAGGGGATGCTAGTACACCATGGTAAACATCACCTTCTTGCAACTTCTTTTGGAGATGTGTTGCCACCATCAAAGTCAAAACGAGCTAATACTTTCCAGGAAACAGTGAAATCTCATTTTCATCATCTGATGTGTTCTTTGTATTCTGTTTGGAATAAAATATACATTTATGTTATTTGCATATTGCATTCTGTTTTTATTTCCATTTTACACAGCTTCCCAGCTTCTTTGGAACTGAGGTTGTACAAGAAGACACACATTTGAGTCACTCTGGACAAATTCTCTGTCTTGCAGCCACATAAAGATCTCTTTATCTGCCCTCTGGAGTGACAAGGCCAATCCAGCATTTCTCCCCTCCATCAGCACTTGTTGTACTCCAAACTACTCCTGATAAAGAAAGGCCCCAGTCTTTCATTGGACAAGTTTGGGTCTTCCTCCTCCTCCCTCCCGTCCTCTTCTTGCTCCTCTCCCCCTTCACGTCCTGCACGGTTGTGACAATCGAGTCATTATGCCATATTCAACCCACCACCCACCCACACACACACACACACACACACACACACACCTACCTCACCCCAACTTTGCACTGCCATCAGTCCTTTCCTATCACCCCTCCCCTCTCACTGAGCTACTATGAGCTATATTACTTTGACCCCAGCCCATCAATCTGCTTCAATTGGATAATGATCTGTAATCACGTTCTTTCAGGGGAGTCTATAAAACGAGCCAGGGCCTCAGCACCCCTCCTGAGAGGGCTCCTTCTGTTCCCTCATGACCCCCCCAATACACACATATACATACACACACACACATTTGATCCAGGCGATTCTCCTTTCAGCTTTCAGGCCCCCACTAAATACCCTCGCACATGGGCAGCCGCTGCGACCGTCGGTAGACCTTGTAAAGGGAGTGGGAGAGGGCGGGGGAATTGATGGCTCCGCTGTGGATTTTTCATGGACTTCGCTCCCCAATGGAAAAGGTCTAAGAGGGACAAGCTGGAGCCCAGCAGGAGGGAGAGGGGACACAGGGGGAAGAGAGCAGAGAATGAGGGGGTGCTAAAAAACCAGGCTCAGTTCCTACTAAAGCTGCACCCCGCCCCTCACATTAAAGCTGACCCTCCATTAGGTCGTTTTGTACAACAGCCTTGTAATCGATAGAGCCTTATAACAGAACAGGGGGAACCGCGAGGGGTGGGGTTAGATGGTATTAGGGAGAGTGTGGAGGCAATGAACACCATAGGTGTCATGAAAAGAGTAGACAGAGGAGGATAAAGAGAGAGATTAGGATAAGGTTGATGGACAGGGAGAAAGAGGCAATGACTGGAGAGGTAAATGAATGAAGTGAAATGGAAAGTAAATGAAGCCATGAGCTTTGCTTCCTCCTACTGTGTCTTAGACTCTTCTTTCAGCTTAATTGGGTTTCAAGAAAAAAAAAAATCTTAACGTTACAAAAAGGAAAATGAAAAAAAAGTGGAAAAATCAAAACTGCACTTGAAGATTAAAACAGAAAAAACAAACAAAAAAACAGAATAGCTAATAACGATATCGTACCAAATTCTTCTCTATTTTGTCACAGACGTTCCTCTTCAGCTTGTTTGGAGAGGGAAATGACTTAATGTGTGCTACTGTATGAGATCTTAAGTGGTGTTATCCCATGTGGAGATAAGATCTGACGGGGGAGAACGAACACAAGGGGCTGTTTTCACAGCATATTGCACATTTCCAAGTCAAAACTGACCCAGCTTGCCACCTCAGTTAACAGTTATCAATTGTTTTGTGGGCTTTCCATTGTGACCGGTGGCATGGCAAGCTGCGCTTCCCTTCGTGCAAAACACACATGCACATTTTGAGCACAGTTCAGGAGGCGAGTGGAGCAGCTTGACCGCAGTTTAAAACGCCATCAGTTCAGCAGGGGCTTTTGTGGAATATCTTCTGCGCCCTTGAATATACATAAAAAGGCTGTGGAGTTTTAAGGGCCATTCAATAAACTGATGAATGGAGTATTTTCGCTCTCTCCCTCTATGAAGTGAGGGGCCTGTCTTGTATGTCATTATTCTGTCCACCCATTCTTTTGCAGGTTTAGGGCTCTCACATGTGGAGCATATGTTTATTGAAAGGGTGGCACCATGCAAGGCAGGCACAGATGGAGTCACCCTCCCTGTCAATGGGCAGACAATGGAAAATGGAAATCAAAGTTAAAGGGGTGCATCCAGACCCATTTAGTCCATACAAAAGACGCTTGTACGAGGCAGGGCATACGGGAGGAAGGGTGGGGAGAGGAGGGTGTAGGAACACGGCTACAAGAGTCCATCCTCAGCTGGCCTCTCCATCACTGAGGTGATAGAGATACGCTGATGTTAGACACCCCAGCGCTTCTACTGTCGCCCTAGTTGATGCATTGCACTAAGGGAAAATTGAATTCTTCCATTTGTTTTTAAAGTCCTTGTTTAAAGTGCACTTTCTCACCTAAAATTGCATCTCACGCTTAACAGCACTGAATAAAAACTCAGCTGGCCTCTCTCTAGTTTTAACACAAAATGCACACGAACAACTGCATTTATTGCAAACAGTTCAGTGCATTTACAAGACATGGAAAGAGAGTGCAAAGTAGCCTAATGCAAACCACCAAAAATCCAATCTTTTGTTTTAAGTAGGTCTGAGTAATTTACTCTATAACAATATGAGTAATTATTTTTTAAAAGATTTTATGTCGATAAAAGTTTAATGGTTGGAACAGACGTGTCTGCTTGTTTTTCTTATAACATTTAGGTGTGACTACCTCAAATCAGCGAATAAAAGCATTAATAGAGGAAGCAAAATAAGGTGGAGGAGGAAGCGGCGAACAGTCCATCCTGTTGTTGTGGTGGATGTTTGCTTTGAACACAGCTCTGATGTAACCTATAAAACAGTATGTGTTGTTTTAAGAGACAGTGATTTCACTCTCATTAACGATAACGACACTCTACTGTACTCTACAGGCGTATGACAGCTTTGCCTTTAATGCTGTGCTTACTGTATCCTCGCCAACAGTATTGTCATTTTTAAAACCCGTCTGCGTGAGGGGCAGGTGAATCTCATGCATCAAAGATGTTTCATTTTCTAGTAAAATGACTTTATTAACATATCTGCCTTTGGGTGAAATATTAACATTGTCAAATATTTGAGATCTGGGAGCTACTTTCTCTCATGTGTATAACTCATTGTACAATATTTAGCATAGGCTTTTGTGGCATTCAGGTATGTTTGGTGTAGTCTTCACATTTAGAAATGGAGTCTGCCTGTGTCTAACCGACATTAATCCTTTCTTTGATGTTTTTGTGTCATGAAGTGCCGTTGAGGGGGTTTCCACCGTCTGTGGTGACAGGCTATAATGAACCTCAGACTGACCTTTCACCTCCTCGCTGTGGCACCGTCACCAACTGAGGGCTGACACAGAGAATCTGCTTGTGTGGTGCAGCACATCCGCAAGCATGTCCAAGCTTTCCTTCCCTCCATAAGCAATGCAGGATCATGTTTTTTCATCATCAAACAAACCAAATACTGGGGCCATAGAGAATGCATTTCACTGTCAAGACGAATTAAACTCTCCATGAAACTGTATTTTGCATTTCTATACATTCAAACTCCAATGAAATCTTTTTGCTTGGGCCAGATTTTATTATTCAGCATATTGAAATGATCTGCAGCTGGAGAGAATTTGCCTTAGATGCCCTTCTGTTTTTGCTATTTAGCGTCGTGTATGTGATCATCCAGGGGCCGCGTCATGGCTGCTGATGCGTAATACCCTTTGACATAATTGTGCTGTCGATCTACAGTACTTCTAATACATGAATAGCTTGTGACTGCACGTGTTAAGTCTTCTGACGTTTTGGACATCACATCAGATTTTACATCTCTTTTGTCTCTTTTACTATTGGTAATATTTACATTAATAAAACTCAGGTTATGACTCTATTATATACATGACTATTATATTTCACAATAAGGAAATGAGAAGTGTGTGCATGGTGTACTGACATTGCTGCTGGACATGTAGATTATGGTGGTGAGTAGAAATCTTAGTTTCAATGTACTATATGGTGAACGTAAATTACATTTACTCACTGAAGAAATCAATTAGTCATTAGTGGGAAGTAATGTGTAATAACATTTTTATGCAATACGTTTTGTGACCTTTATGAACTTGCAGCTATCCATTCTGGTCTGCAGTTTCTGATCTATAATGGGATGTGATTTTTCTTCTCTCATTATTCCTCCGTTTTTCTCGTTCTGCCAAGAGTCTCTCTTTTGGGAAACTCAACACAGACACTTGGCTGATTTACGCTGCACAGTGTGCAAATGAGGCCCTGTGTTCACTGCCTAACCCAGCTTAGATGCGGCTTCCTAAGTGCAAAATCTTCTAGATTTCTGCAGTCACTCCTCATTTTTCTACAAAATGAACATCCAATTATAGTTTAAGACGTACGTGGAGGAGACTGACCATCTAGCGTGACCTGATAATCATGTGATTTTCTTACACGTGATGTCTGCATAGATCTTTCACCTCTTTGGTCCTCGCAGACATTCACAAAAAATACAGGCATCCTATGTAAGCCTGGTAGATGGATCACATCATAGTTTAGGGTGAAAAGATACATAGCATCTTTCTTTAAATTAAAAACAATTTTATCATTACATTTTAATTGTGTTTGGATGACTTTACTGTGGTGTATTTACTATATGAATTGTAAACAGTTCAGAAACACCCAAGGACACAGAGACATACACAAAGCCGCAATATGCCAGAACTGCTCATGCCAAGCCCGTGCAATAACTGCCTAATTGATCCAGCTTGTTGTGGGTCCAGCCCGCCTCCTCTCAGTGACTTATCCTATCAATCCAGGCTCTTGTCCGAAATGACACGTCCCATAACAAATTACTGCTAATCAAATAACCATCATAGTGTCATTACATGGGCGGAACCGCGGTATTATTGCTCAGCATGGTACTACATGTGTGTGTGTGTGTGTGAAAGAAAGGATATCTGAGAGTTCATAAAGACTCATTGTTACGCTGTTATTATCCTGCTTGCCATTTAGCACCTGAGTCACTCTGTGAGACTGAAACGTGAGAAATAGAACCTCTGACATGTGCGTTTAGAATCTAAAAACGAAAAAAATCTCAAGTGGTAACTTAAAACTTTCTAAAAACATAAGAGGCAGCCTTTGTAGTGGTGTACACATTTAGGATTTTTATAACATCTCACAGCCTTGAACCGCTGCATTGTTTCCTTCACAAACTTGGATCTATGGGTTTTTGGAACTCCACGCTCATTCCCATTACTAAGCCGTTCATTTGCAGCAGTCCCATTTAGCTTCCTCATTCTCATGTAATGTCCATGTTCCTCCGACAAGAGACCACTGTGGAGGCCCATGTTCTCCACATGAGTCCAGCCCTTCTCCTTCCATTCTGCAGCCAAATCTATCACTTTCTCCCACTGCCTTCCTCTCACATCTCTTCTTCCACCACCTCCTCTACCATTCCAGAGCTGAGAGCAGATGGTGTTTTAATAAAGTCCAGTAGGAATAGGACTGTGAGTAAACAATGCAGCACATGCCAACTCAGTAATTGCTGGGCACTATTACAACCCCTGTGTCTGGCAAGCGAAGGAAGGATGAGAGGCAGAGAGGATGGAAAAAAGAGAGAGAGAAGGAGTATGCGGCTGACATATAGTGAGAGGACAAATCAGGAGTGAGAAAATAGGAAAGTGAGGGAAAACCAGAAGAGGAAAAGGCAGGAGATGAAGGGGAAAGAGGGTGCGTGGAGGGGGTGGGAGGGATACTCACATATACACCTAGCAGCTGGAGCCAGAAAAGCGCAGCTGGTTGAGGTGCAGGAAGGCCACAGGGAGGAGGGGGCTGTGCAGAGCTGGGTTGGGCCGATCTATGCTGTGCTGGGCTGGTCGAGGCCAGCGGGTGCAGCGCTCGGCCTATAGCCTCCAGGCTTTGGGATCTGAGCCCAGTCTCTTAGTCCCATGCATTGCTCTGTGGTCTCCACAGATGACACATGGCCAATGCAGTCCCCTGTCAAACCCCAAGTCAGTGGTCAGACACATTGTGGAGGCGGTGGACTCAAGCAGGAAGAAAGTTAAAGCTCCGGTTCCCTGCAGCTGTTTAACCTCACCTCACAATTAAGCTTAAAGAAAAAAAAGTGTTTTTTTTTTTTTGGCTCTTTCATTGATTTTAGATGTACCCTACCTTTAACACTAGCACAAAACGTAGGGACACAGTGCACCTGTATAGATGCAGTATTGTTGGCATGTGATCCCATTTCCACTGAGCCTTCAACACATGACAAAGAGGTCCTTGCAAGTCTCCAGAGAGCTTTCTCATGATGCAGAATTAGCCTCGTTCCCTCCAGGGGTGTCAATCAGAAAGCATCTCTTTGCAAGTCTGACAGCTCCACAACTTTACGTCACACACCTGTTTGGCTCAAGTACTCAGTCACAGGAAAAATGTTAATTGAAAGATGACAAAGCTATACGAGGGAGGAATCACACCTGTCAGCTGTTTAAACATGTCTAACACAAGATGAAATGATTTAATTAAAATCAGTTTCGGATATTTAAGCATTGTGTAAGTAAGAGGAAGTATCTCAAAACAGTAAAAAAGTAAAGTGATAATATTTCATTTATATCTGGGTAGAACTTAAGTATCCTCCAACAGCCATGTAGTTAGGGGTTCTCATCAAAGACAATTAAATAAAATGGCTTTTAAAAAAAGAAAAAAAAAAAAAAAGGCTGAGATTAAATGACCAGTCTCCTTAACCTTGAAGTTCACCATCTGCATGAATAATGAATGATTCTTAACCTTCTGTTTTAATGCTGATTGAAGTAGAGAGAGAATATCACATATTTGTAATTAGGGGCTGCTGGATAAGGTTTAAGCTCGGGCCTCATTATGCTTAATTATGAGGACTCTTATTAATTATGCAGGTGGAGGTATGCTGGTGATTTGGAAGAAGAACAAAAATGTCTGCTCCGTGGAAAACTTTTTTTTTTTAACTCAGAGTAATTATTTTGATGAATTTCAGTTGAATCATGTCATCAATTCAAATCTAATTTCTTGTCGATGGGATTTTATGTGAAATTGAGAGGATATTTATGAGTCCAACACTAGACTTGTTGCATCTTCATCTGATGCATGATCTCAGGCAAGACCAGGGTATATAAAACTAATTCATATGGAAGTTAACACAAACACAGCGCCTGAGGCCATCACCCAAATACTACATCAAACACCCTCCTGACAGGTTTGCTGATGATCACAAACAAGGCTTCATGTCGAAACACAACTTCTCTCCTATGACATCTTGAACTTCTGTCCAACCAAGTCTTCTCACATACTTCCAGGGCTTGAGAATTTGCCTTTGTCCCTCAAGGCACCACTGCTGAGAGACAGAAAGAGTGAAAGATAACTTGGAGGATCAGAGAGAGTGAAATATGAACTACTCTCTTCTGGAGCAAGATTAGTAAGGCAAGTCTTCACCACAAGGACAGTCCCCATGGGCCTGGCATATTTGTGCACATACTCAACCACACAGCACTCCCACCTAGCACTCCAAACTTCTGTCAGGTCTTACCTCAGACATCTTCCTTACATCCAGTTTGCCAGCAGGTTTGGTTTCAGACCATTAATCTTGACCGAGACTTCAGGAGAGGAGCGGCCGGGGAATTCACTGGAGGTGAAAGAGGTGGGAAAGTGGGTCAGAGGACTTAGACCGAAGCAAAGGCAGCTGCCCCTTTCCAACCTTGGTTTTCCTCCAGAATTCTCCGCACGGCCTCTGCTCCTCTCAGGTGTGTGGAGGTGAAGGACCTCTGAGAGGTCAGCATAGTCGCTTTGGCTCTTCTATCGGGGTGTGTTTATCAAACGCACGCCTTAATCAGGTCACATGGAATTAAGAATTAAAATAAAGACTACCAGTCTTGTGATACTGATATTTAAAGGGCTTTTTTGTTCCCCAAATTTGCAGTCGTGTTTTTTTTTTCTTTAAGCCCTGAACAACCCTCAAGACAGGTTTGTGTATAGTTTTAAAATTTTAGTACAGGCACTGTTTTCTTTTCTTTCCATTACCTTCTTTCTAAATTTTTCCCAGGGAAATATTTCTGATTACACGTCACCTCTCACTAACTGTATTGTTTCTCGGTAACAAATTTCCTTTAACAAAAAAAAAAATTGAAATGTTAGCTATCAAGAAGATCAATTCAAGAAGCATAAACAACACATACAAACAAAATAAAACACATGTCTTTGTTGACCAATCACTTTTACTGCATGGACATGCTCAAGCATTGACTGGTAAACACTAATTCCCAAGGCGTTCTGTCCTCTTCTATGTATCACGGCGCCACAGGAAATAGCATTACCAGGTGAATTAAAAGATCTGAAGACAAATCAAAGAAGAAGATAAAACAGAAGATTGGTGGCCAATGAAAACACACACACAAACAGCTCTAAACACAAAGCACAGAGCAAACCATAGCACCATAAATCAGAGTCGCAACAGCTAAGATCCCACCACTTAGTGTGCCTCTTCTTTTTATACAAGTCCAAAAAGAAGAAAAAAAAATCTTACTCATTGGCCCAAGACTATAAGATCAAACTATGCTGAAGAATGATACCTAATGGGTTTCATATTTTTGTCAGATAAGACCAAGATACATTTTTTCCACTTGATTGCAGATGGCCAGGACTGTTACAGTAAACACATAGTCTCAACAGTGGAGCATGGAGGTGAGAGTGTAGTGATATGGAGCTGAATAAAAGCCAAATGTTTGATAGGCTATATATACAGCACTCTATGTGGATATACCAAAATACTGGTTTACAGAGGCTAGTTTTCAGGAGATTTGTAATATGACATCATGAAACCAGTTCAAAACACACCGTCAAAGTCACACAAGATTTTATGAATGAAAAGGTGACTTTGCCAAGTACGTCTCCTGACTTTTATGCACATGACAGTTAAGTATTTTAAAGAGGAAGGCAGGTTGACACGACTCCTTCAGCAAAAGAGAAAAGAATAGCAAATTATCAAAAACATGTGGCATTGAATGTGACTGAATCATCCAGGTGATTTGCAGAGTTGTTTTAATATAATGCTAATACGTCAGTCAACTACAAAACGGTTCTATCAGCTTCTGATCCTAATACATTGCCTCTTAGAAGGACATGGGAGGCAGGCTAAGGCCTTTCCTTCTCAGAGGAGGAATGGAATGGAATTCTTAGAAACATGAAAAGCCTTTCACAAGAACTACGAACAACATTGGTCCAGTTCAAGATCTTGAACAGGGCACACTGGACATCTTCTAGGTTACATGGGGTAATACTACTGAACACCGCTGCATGTTAGATGTGCCAGGAGAGTAACGGCACACTTTTGCATACGCTCTGGGAATGCCCCAAAGTCCAGAGATACTGGTCTGTTATTCATACTGTGACAGAGAAAGTTGTTGGTCAGGGCATCTCTTTTACGAATAGGCTTTATGTGCTTGGGGACCCCTCTGTTTTGAGTTGCTTGCCCTCGTCCCTTGCACAATGGGCTCAGACTGTTATCATGTTGGGCAGGAAAGTTTTGATGAAAGAGTGGAAGGCCCCAACAATTCCAACTTATTGCCAGTGGCATACCTCTCTCAGTCAACTAGCAGCATTTGAAAGGTTGTCTAATAGAATACTTAACAGAATGGATCACTTTAATGACAAGTGGGCCCGCTACTTCTTCCACATAGGCCTTTGACGTATCCAGCTCATTGTGTTTACCTCTTTAACCTGTTAGGAATGATGTAACCTTCCACATGTGTTTCATTGGCATCTTATTATTGCTGTTCTTATCTAGATAATTTTCTTCTGGTTTGCTAGTTTTAGGTTCCCTTTGTTTTGTTTTTTGTTTGTTGTGTTCTGTTTTTGTCCTTTCATTTTTGTCCTTTTCTTTTTTGATTATTTGAGCACCCACTTGTTGTCAGTATACATGCTTGTATGTGTGTACTTGTTAATCTCTGAAAAAGAAAATACATTTCAAGTCACAAAAAAATATAATGCTTTAATATGATTACACATATTACTATTTTAATGTGCAAATTCTGTTAGAGTGGATAATTTCCTTATATTTATGTTTCAGTGAGAAATATGGCACAAATACTACTGTAGTATTTCAAGCAGGAAGACTTGTATTACTTATACTCCTTCCAAATGAACTCCAAGCATCCAGGTGGAGGCTGGAATGTATACTATATACCAATAAGTGTGTTAAAATATTACCTTCACACCTCATCTATCATGAGTGAAATTCCATGGGTCACCTTTTTAAAAATTAATTTCATTCTTTGACCTGTTATGAGTGGACGCGCCAACACGTGTCAACTTAAATTGAGTTAAATTGCACTTTTGACTTCACGGATCACATTTTCAATTACCTCCAAACACTGCTTGGTGTGTATGAGTACGCATTTGCGTTCACAGGTGTGAGAGAGAGTAGATCACGTTGCCGCATTCGGCAACATCTACTTTTTTTAATGGGACAAATGTTATGGAAAAGTGAGATTTAATGAGCTATGTTAAACAGCAAGAAGGTAATGGAGTACAGGGAGAAATATCCAGCAGCTGATGTGCGGTAGTCGACTGACTGCCACGATGTGTCTGTTGTGGCAAATTTGAACGAGTGAGAATTAATGCAAGAATAAAATGACAAATGCTTCTGAAACTTAGCTGAAGTGTGCACACACATGTGGTTCAAATTTGCTGACTTTAATTGCCAATCTGTTTGCATATGATGATATATGTTATCAGTCTCTCCATTAGATGTTTTCTTTGAAAGTTCTTCAAGTATTTACAGTGCAATGAGTGATAGTTTGTGCAGCGTACCCTGGCTGCAGACAGGTACATTGAGTGCCAAATCAGAATAAACACAGAGCTGCAACCTTGTTTTTCCCCCCTCAAGAGACGGAAAATTAGCAGACACTATAAGATCTTTGAGTGAAAACATCAAGTTGAAAGAATGTACAATGCCACTGTGAGAAAGTGTAGTAAATCTTTTTTTTTTTCTTTTCATATATTAAGGCTGGCTGTATATAGCTGGCTCTCTGTTATCCCACTGTGAGCCTATGCTAAGGAAATACCAAGAAGACACCAGTCTCTTTCCTTTTGGCTTTGTAAATATTAACAGAAAAGACTCTAATTTATTTTGGATTAGTATCAGCAGGAGACATATCCACATGTCCCGGCTCTAAGGTAAATATAAATATTAGCAATAGCAGAGACAACATTTGACTCCTTGTTATTTTCACAAGGATTATGAGCTCTGCACAAGCTGTCTAGTTACGTTGCATTGTCATAAAGTAAATCCACAGAAATTTCTTTTATAGAATGGCTTTAGTGCAGAAATACATCAATTAAGGTCATAAATTTTAGGCTTTTCTCTATGGATTTCCTGACATCCCTTGTATAGATATATTTGAATCATTGCCCTAAGGGTACTGCCGTGTGATTAAATGCTAAATAGTAACAATTATTAGGAAGACAAAAGCTTAAGTTGGAAAAACACAAATAATCTCGCAAGCAAACAAAAACTGACCTTGTGTCTATTATATAAGAAAGAGGAATAAGAATAAGATATTTCACTACATGCTTCGCATACACAGGTAAAAGTAAAACAAGTTGTGTCAGATGTTTAAAATTGGAAAAATTAAAAGATAGAAGCCGATTGTAAAAGTAATGGCAGGCACAAAAGGAGAGTGTCATATAATTACAGGGCTCAGTCAGTGAAGTAAGCCAGAATGCTAATGTTGACTTACCACATAACCTTTCAACTGCTCTCCCCCCACTACCCCCACTTTTGGAAGAGGTGAAAATGTAGCTGCCTTTTTCCTGAGGGTGAACTGTCTTCACAGGCTTTACTGAGAAAAAGGAAGAAAAGTCGCTCAGTGATAGGTATGAGAGTGCATCTAGATCCCTTCATGCCGTGTCGACTACATCCTGAGGTGAAGAGGACACAATGAATAATTAAGTGGGAGTGCCTTGCAGTTTTATTATGTCAGTATTATCTCCATGTTGAAAGTGTCACTTTTGCATGTTGAGTAAAGGACAGGATCATTTTCATCAGTTCAAGCGAGTAAGTGAATAACAGTTTAATGGTATAGCCACAATGCCTTAAGGGGTAAATGAACTGTACCACATTTTTTATACTTTCTATGGTTTTATTACAGTCAGTTCTCCCATTTTGATAATGAAAGCATTAAAAAAAACACCCATGAAAGAAGAGTTGGAGCAATAATGCATTTATGAATAAAAATGTTTCTATATTTTGTACATAATGATTAATGACTCTCATTTAATGGTATAGTTCCTAAAATAAAAGCAAAGGTTTTGGTAAACATCTCAGTTGTTGGTAGTTGTTTCGCTACCTTGACATGGTTGCTGTCAGTGCCAACCAAACTGTAGTACAAGCTCAGAAGCTTTGCCATGTGGATGTGATTTAACCAGGGCATTTTTTTTTTAATGCCACAAATCAAATAAAAGGTTCAGCTTTGAGGGTAGAAAATAAACCCAGAACTGATCTGAATTACAATGGGGAAAAAAAGAAAGAAGCAAGGAAATGGAAGACAAAATCTGAATGTGATAGTTACGGCGCTATACGCATTTCCCTTAATTACAAGGTATTAGTGTCATCAGTGGGGCCATTGGCAGGAAATGCTGGACGACTCACCACACTGGAACAAACACACATCAATGTCTATTAATTCATTTATAATCATATTTGAATGGACCCTCACCACTCTGCCATATTTGTCTTTCACTCCACAGTTTTGAATGAGCATTCATGAATCATGGAGGAACCAAAACCAATGGATAGTGATTATTGAATATATGTTCATAGGGAAAAGTTTGGCACGTTGCTGATTTCTGTGATATGGTGACACAAGCACATTGAAAAGGACTGCACAAGCATACGATAAATCATAAATCACAATTCTGATGCCCTGAATTCAATTTTACATTGCAGAGGAAACCACAAGATAATAACATACAATTTCAGAAAATCCATGAGGGTATCAATATATATATATATATATATATATATACATCAGATATGTTGGACATAGCATTTCAATAAATGTCAGTCATTTAAAGCCTGCATTGTCATATGTATATACACAATATAGTATGAAACTATTTTACAATATTCTAACCATATAGACACATTTACTGAAGGACTTTTTCCTGATGGATTAGATGAGAAGATTGTGTAATTGATAATCTTTACTCAAAAACAGACATGAGCATGAAAGGTTTTGGGAAACTTAGCTTAACTTACACCTCCAAGAAGGCAGATTTCTCTTGGAGATCATCAGCATTTCCATGCTCATATGAGAGTGTCTTTGGCAGGTTTGTTACAATTGCTTGCTGGGGTCCATTCCAGCTTTTATCAGGGGCGAGGCGGGATACCTTAGACAAGGGAGGTCCACCATAACTCCACACAGAGAGAAACAACCTTACATTTTATATACATACATAT
>JBAMYA010000013.1:4720536-4742175 GCA_037176975.1 Arrhamphus sclerolepis
CAGAAAAGGAGAGTCAAAAAACAACTGTTGAAAAAAACAAAGGGGGTGGGGAAATGGGGAAAAACCTGTGAACTTTTTTTTTTTTTTTTTTTTTTTTTTTTTGAAACCACAGACAAGGCTAAGCCGAAAGAGGAATAATAAACCTCACTCTTAATTCCACTGTGAGGCTACTGGTGGAACTGCTCACTTCAACTTCCCCACAGCCCTAATTGGATAGTGAAGGATGATCAAACTTCATGTAGCCTCCATGGCTCAGAATAGGAGTCATCTTGTGGCAATAGTCATAAAAATGAGTATAAGGAAAGAAAAATTTGACACAAGTCAATAACATGACTGATGTCCTCTCAATTTCTAATATCAAAAAGATAATTTTACACTGTTTGCACTTTGAAATTTCTTTTATAATTTCAAGAAAATGGTTCACAAAGTACATGCAAAAACGTTCAACCTCGTCTGTTTGAAAGCATTTCTCAAAATGCATCTAAGAGTATTGAGCCGGTGTACTATATACTGCGTTTTGGCAGTCACGCTGCACCAGGCTGTACTCAGCATGGAGAAAATGAACTTCTGAAACCCATGCTGACAGTTTTGGACCCTACTGCTCCTGATTTCACCAGCACCATAACCAGTCTTGGCAACCAATAAGCCCCCAGTACAAATTAGCTAGCTGTCAGCGGGGTGCAAAGATTGCTTTTCCATGACAGGAAGAAGATAGAGGAAGGCTCAGTTTATCAAGGCAAAGGCCTTCGTGGACAGTTTCTTGGACATTTTACTGAAGCCTCCAGTTGTTTCTCTCATTGTTTTTTTTTTTTTGGTTTGTTTGTTTCTGCTCTCTAATATATCTCTTCCTCAATCTCTCCCTCACACAATCCTTCCTCACTCCAAACAGTGTTGCTCAGGTTTTCCCTCTGAGCAGGGTGATTGCTTGCAGCTGGGGTGCATTGAGAACATTTTAATATTATGCAGAAGATTAGAGCAAACTAACTACATTATTCTCCAATTACACTCATTTCATCCAACTGATGTCTTTATATCCTTCCCCTTGCCTCGATTAGCCTAATGTGGAAATGGAAGGGGGGGAATGTGCTTAGGACTGTACTGATTGTTCCTCCGTTGCCTATTATTTCAGTGTGCCATTAAAAGGGAGGCGTCTTTTATAGTGACTGTAAATAAAACGATTAGGGGCAGATCCAGCCGGGTGCCGAGGAAGATTTCATTCCAGGGATCTGCTTATCAACATTCTTGGAAGGTTTTGAAGGATTGCAAGGGCCCAGCAGTGACGAGAAGCTACCTTCCCCCCACCTTCATCCCACAACGTCGCTCTGTCTCTCTGAATCCGCATTACAGTAGCAAATCTCACACTTGCTTTGCATTCTTGTCATAAAATAAATAAATCAATTACATTCCCACACACATGCACAGCTTCTGTCACAACACAGGTTAAAATCGTTTCGTCTCACATGCCTGTAAGCCTGCTTAATATCCCGCCAAGCATGCCCAAATTATTAGAAAGTACATGAGTGACAATTGTCAGCCAATGCTGGTGATCCGCACACATGGTTATTAAATGCCACCAGCTTGAATGTGGAAAAGGAAAAGCTCTTTCACTTCATAAACCCCTTGCTGAGCAGAAGGCTGTCTGAATTGTGGGTGTTCTATACAAAGCGAATGTAGCAAACAGCAGTGAAGAAGACCTCAAACCAGAGAACTCCTCCAGCACTGTTATTTCAAGGCTTTAATTTCTACATATGCAACAAGTCCATAAGCCATACTTAGTAGCATGCAGCTTCTTTCTGAAATTATTCAAGGACATTTGGAGTGCTTGGGCCTTTTATCCTGCACAGATGCCTGGAAACTTGATACATGACCAGCTATCAGAAATTATACTACATCAGTTTATCCAGCAAAGTTGCCTTAAGCATGGATAATGTTTGAGAGGTCTAATAGTAAAAAAAAAATCTAATGGTGGATCTTATGGAATAAGTACAGTATATCATAATAAACAGAATGTTTAAAGTAAGAGGCTGAAACTTGAACTGCTGTTCAAGCAAAGTTGTTTTGTTTTTTTTTTCCCCTAGCACAGCTGAGCAAAGACTATGTACATACAGACTGTCATCTTACTTTACTTCCATGCCTTTTACTGCCTTTGGAGAAAAATAGAGTTCATCAAGCACATGCCACCACAAAATGGCAAAATACCACCACTGACCTGTTAATGAGTAATCTCTTTTTTTCGTTCACCAGAGTGGATCCATTTTATAACATGTTCTTCTTTCAATCAACTTCTACTGAAAAAAATGTAATAATTAAAATAATATGATTATTGGAGTAAATTTGTATGGAATACTATGTTCTGCCAACACACAGTGCTGGTAAACCCCGTCTTTTAAGGAAAGAGAAGAGTTAAATGTGACGTTTCACACTCTGTGTGTGTGTTGCTCTTCGAATTTACCTGATTTTGAAGCAACACTAATATGTTTTTCAACTGCACAGAAGTGAAGTTTGTTCTCTTATGTGCCTTGTTAGACTTTGACCAGATCATGTAAACTAGTGCCAAAAAAACAATTATTCTTTCATATTTTCAAATCATTGAAATAATGATTTCCTGCAATTACACACTGCTGTGCATTGAAACCCCTTTCAGCTATACTGAAGCAGTCTTGTGATGTTTGTCTTTTTCATTTCTTTTTTTCTCTCTCCATCCTTCTCCTTCTTTTTGGTTCCTTGGATTGACTGTCTTTTGTGTTGGAAAGCAGGGACGTGCAGTGTTGATTTCAGTTGCATGGCAGCTGTTTCATCGCTCTCAGCGTGTTTGTCTATGGTGGCATTCCTCAATTCCATTCAGCACACAAGAGGATCCCCCCGGGCCGGGCATATCCGAGCATCCTCTGCTCCTCCGCCATCCCAGTTATGGACCAGGTAAACATGATCTCTTACCTAAATACATCACTCTGTCCACATCCACACAAATGAAGAAATACACACATGTAACCTCAAATGCGGTGACACAAGTATCCTCATGCACACCAGAGTGCACAAGATGCTTGCACTAGATGCAAACGCTGTGTGCGCCACAAAGCACCACCTCCACACTCAGTGCTTTCTCCTATCACATTGCAGTAAATCCAGTTAAGAAGCTCTGTGGGGAAAGAAAATAACAGATACAGTTACCAGGTCTGGAAAGGTTTGACCTAAGCTGTATCATCATGTACCAATCCTATTGTCTGATGAAAAGTTTGAATATGACAGATCCACAAAGCCTTTTAGCGTGTCAATGCTGGTTATTTATTACAGTGATATTTTCCACTAAGAGATCTGAAAATGTTTCTCAGACATTTTGTTTCTTTTTAAATGACCAACAGGAAACCCCTTTGAGTCAGACATAAACTGTATTTCAAACCCAAACAAGTTTAAACAACCAAATTTGGTTCTGGACCTACACGACTCTGTCTAGAATTGTTGGTCTTTTTATTTAAGTCCAGTTGGGAAAAGAAAAAAAAAAAAGCTACTTCTGTGTGAAACTGAAGGTTATGTTTTATTGTTAAGAGGATGGGCTCTTGAGAGCCGTGACAGATCCTTTTGTTTATTGGAAGTAAAACGACTCTGACCACAAATCCCTCTGGAACTGGAGGAAAGCCTGATGCTTTGACCTTTTGCAAATGAATCTGTGCAAGCTTGAGCACTTCAGGTAATTACAAAGCAAAACTGCTTTGACAGGATCTATCTGGACTAAATTACTAACAGTATATCAGAACAAAACAATGCAGTTTGTACTCACTCTTTCAGCAGCAGGATGTTTCAGACCCCACGAACAGCAAACTCTTGGTGCCGTGAAGCTTGTCCGTAAAATGGAGCGCATGACAGCTTATGGAGACTGATGAATTGTACCCATTCCTTCTGTGTGAGTCATTATGAACACGAAAGTAAGGAAAGACGATGGCAAGATGAGGAAAGTTAGTGAGGGGGAAAAGTGAGTGGGGGTGGAATGGAAGTGAAAAAAGGATAGATATTTCTAAATGGATATCAAACTACCTTTCACTCAGGTCATGAGTGTTAGAGGCCCTCACAGCCAGAGCTGTGGAGCTGCACAACCAGGGATTTCCTGCAGAGGCTACGTAGTGGAACCAAAATCGCTGTTGCCACTTAGATATCGCTGCAGTGCATAAGTCTTAAAGCAGGAACTCATCATGCACCGTGCGTGCCTTTCTGCTGCAGGGGCACTTTGGCCAGAGGCGAAATTTGTCTCAAGATTTTTCATGAACTGTTTGATTCACTGGATAGTTCCAGACACCGTTAATGTGTCATGCGTTCTACCTTCACCTTCTACAGTGTGATTAGACAGCATTACTCATCAGCTGAAAAAATAATGTTCTACGGGTGAAAGTTAAACCCCACTTCCAAAGATGACTAGATGCTGAATCTTTTGATGATATTTTGTAGTGTAGATGCTAGGATATTATCCAATCCAATCCAACTTTATTTGTTAAGCACTTTAAAAACAACAGCAGCTGACCAAATCCTGTACAGAGTAATAAATAAAACATCATAAGTAAAAGACAAAACAGTCCAAAAAGACATAAGATGTTTAAAATAATAAAATAAATTAAAACACAATAAAAGACATAAAACATGAGTAAAAGTAACAGTCATTGAAACAAGACAATAAAATAGGCTAAAAGAAAGGATGAATTTAAAAGAAAGTCCAATGTCTTGCTACGTGTCAAAGGCCAAGGAGAAGAGGTGGGTTTTGACAAAGGATTTAAATCAGACAGAAGGAGGTTTGTCTGATGTGCTGGGGTAGATCTTACATAATTTTGGGGCTGCAACAGCAAAGGCCTGATCCCCTCTGAGCTTCCGCTTGGTTTTAGGTCCACTGATCAGCTGACCTGAGACAGCGATTGGGTGTGTAGGGGTGTAGAAGCTCAGAGAGGTACAGCGGGGCAAGACCACTAAGGCACTTAAGAGCAAATAAAAGAATTTCAAAATGAATCCTAAAATGAACAGGCAGCCAGTGGAGTGAAGCTAAAACGGGTTATGTGCTTGTGTTTGCATGTTGAGGACCTTTTTTAATTGTTCCACAATTTCTTAGATGCACTTAGCTGAAGATGGGTCAATCTCTGCCCGTTTTTACATCCAAAATACTCCTTGCAGTCATGTCACTGACATGTTGCAAATCAGCCTAATTAGGATAATGACTTTTGCAAATCATTGCATTCTGTCTTTACTGATGTTTTACACTACGTCCCAACTTTTTTTAGAATTGAGGTTGTAGTTGCATTTCTGAAATCAGGTACCCGCAGGCAAATCTATTTTTCTATATGAATAAAATATCTTCACATTGTTGATTTTTGTCCTTTTTTTGTTGTCTCTCAACTTTAATGTTGAATTTTATCAAAAGACTGGATACTTTGCTTCATACATGTAGCTCTGAAGTGTGATCACAAAAGTCCCATCTGGATATATCTGCATCTAGATACATTAACATCATACTTTATTAAGACTTTTTTAATTGTATGCTTTGCTTGTTGCCTCTCATGATACATTACTATAAATTTAACACAATGCCATTTATGATATACTGGCCTTAGACTGTACACGTGATGGATAAAGCCAAGTGGGAAATGCACGATCATCAAAGGCCATGAGTCACTGACCTCAGGACATCACTGCTTCTAATAAATCACTTCTAACTTCTACCTTTAAATACTAAGTCAATGTTTTTCTTTCTTCACCCTGCCCCAGTGAGCCACACCAGCTTCTTCGTTAGAGCCACTCCTTCTTATTGAGATAAAAGTCTTCATGAAAACCTGCCTTTGTACATTTGGCTTTCCAGAATAACTTTCTAGCTACATTATTGTCTCCAGATATAATTTTATTCCAGAAGGGGCTACAATTCTCAAACTACTACTGTATGTAGTTTGTAATGTCACAGAAGGCTCTTCCATTCAGTTTTTTTCACTGCATGATCCTGCATTTTTCAGTTGGAGCCTGCTGCTCTAAGAGTACTGGTGTGTTAGTATTAGTCTGTATCACTGTTTGTTGCCTCCACCAAGGAGGTTATATTTTTGCCGGCATTGGTTTGTCTGTTTGTTTGTTTGCAACATAACTCAAAAAATTATGGATGGATTTTCATTAAAAATTCAGGATATGTCCAAATTGAGACAGCGAACAAATGATAAAAAATTGGGGTGATCTGGATCACTGTCTGGATCCAGGAATTTTATAAAGGGTTCTTTATCATTGCAAGATAGGGCCATTTTCAGGATGTGTGTATATATCATGACAACATCAATAATGTGTAAAAGTATGATTCGGATCCTGGCAATATTCTGGATACTAAGGTCCGGAACATGAAAAAAGTTGAGAGTTATCATCTTTTTAACACTGTGAGGTAACAAATAAAGATACAGAAAATGTAACACCAAATTGTAGCTGACACAAGAGGTGGAGGTCTGAGCTCCCTGAGTGCTTTTCTAGTTGTTGTTTTGTTTTTTTGTTTTTTTTATTCAAATCTCACATTTTAATCTCAACCTTAATTACATATAGTGTTGAGAAGGATAACACAATATCAGCAGACATGGGAATTGTGGGCAGTTGACATGAATGTAAAAAAGAAAAAGAAAAAAATAAGATAGCTCTCACAAAATCTGATTTTCTTAGGATAGTTATTGTGGCCAGTGAGATTTTAAGATATGGATATTATAATATTTGATTCAAATTTTTTATAAGCCCTAACCCTGTGCTTTTGTTTTTTTTTTTAATTTTTGCTTAAAAACACAAAAAAGAGATTGTCCAGCAACTTTCTGTGTTATAAGGAGTTCCATTCAGGCTGTTAAAACAGCATGACATCTTCAGTGCCTTGATTGTGAAAATAACAAGAGAATAAATAAGAAGCTGTGCTTTTGTTGTACAAACATAGAGATAATGAAAATACAAGATTCTGTGTCTCAAAAAGAATGGCCCCTCAAAGTGTAAAACATGAATATTCAGACTTCATTAGACTTAGTTTTTGGTCAGAATGCAAAATTGTTTTCAACTGGGACATTCAAAGCCTGTTAAACCAGAAAACGTGAGTCACGCTTGATAGGAAAGGTTCTGAGATACCAGTCAAAGCTGACATCAACAGAAGACGCAGTTACACTCTATCAATCAAAAAATAATGATGTGTTGTCTCGGCTGGCATATGGCAGCGGCTCTGCTATTTAGTTTGGTAAGACGCTTGCAGTGGAAACTATGATAAAATAGCTTTGCTCACCTTCCCCCTGTTCACGCTGTAACCTCCTCTCCTTGTGTTAGACCAGTTAAAAACAGATCATATTTCCACAGGTGGCTTTGACACGAACTCACCCTGGAATGTTGAGCTACATAAATCTCTGTAATTGCATGATATCGATCAGCTAACTGAAGCTACAACTGTTGAGGGTGACGCCCTTTTTTCCTCCATTTTTTCCCCTTTTTCTCGATACCATTTTTCTTGCTTTTATCTGACATTGAAAAGGGAGCGCTGATCACTTGCTCGTACATGCACATACACACACACATCTGCACATCCTGATACATCCCTGTCTAGCAGGACTCCTGACACATCAGTGCAGTGCAAAAAAAAGAGAGAATGTCAGAGATATTTTGAATGTTCTGTCTTTGACTGCATATATTGAAAGTATTCAAAGAGACTCTGAGTCTCATGATATCAGTGCCCTTTAATCGATGGGACAATGTCAAGACTTTAAAAACTTCTGCAATGTGACAACTTGACTAAGGAAAGAGAGACAAGTCTTTTCATCTAGACTTCCAGGACATGTGCTCTGCTGTCTTTTCGTGCATGTCTTCACTCAAGTGTATAGAACAATGCCAAAATCTTAAAAAAAAAAAAAAAAAAAAGGAAGAAGAAGAAGGAGAAAATCCAACCACATAAAGCATCCTTGGCAGAGTTGGGTTGTTTGTCTCTGTGTTTACATATAAATGGTATACATGTGGACCTCATAAGGTATCTCTTTGGGATTCTTCTCATGGAAGCTGCACGGACAAAGATCTTGAACCAATCAGCTATTCACCTCACTTTCTCTGCTAGCTTTTCATGATCTCTAATAAAACAAAGGAAATGAAGACATATGCCTTTCTTTGTAGAGCTTGACAATATTGGAACTCTAAATGCTTGCATGCAATTTGACTTTTGGCCATTTTTTTTTATTATTATTGTTATTTGGGCTCTTTATAGTGAAGCTTGGCTAAACTTGCAGGTTTTATTCTCAATGGTTTAATCCCCACCTCTGGAAACACATGAACACATGTCCTTCCTGGTCTCTATTAAGTTCTGTTTGTTTGTGTCTTTTTTTCCCTTTTTTTTTTCCAGTACTCTCATCATCACAACTGTTTAAGTTAATGAAGAAAAGGAACCCAATAAAATACGAGGGCTGCAAAACACATCTTACACTTCTGAAATTGTGTGCATTTCAAAACAAAACCTATAATAAAAATATAAAAAAATATATATATAAGTATGAGGTACACCATACAATGCCTAACCTGCACGGAAATAGTTTCATGTCCGCTTAATAATAAGCCAGAGTCTGGATGCATCGTAAACAAAGTAACATAGATCCTTTAGTTCATTCGTCTGCCAAAACCTCAGGTTGCTAAGAGTGACATCACCCACCCCAGACACGTATCCATCTCTCCCCTCAGGGCCTGGGGCGGAGAGTTGGGAGGAAGGTGGGATGGTAGCCAGAGAGAGAGGAATTGGGGGGGGTTTCAGGTCGACTGGTAAGGGGGCGGGGTTGCAGGTCTCCCTATCTGCCAGGTGTGCTTTTCACGCAACACACACATTATCTAACCTTCCACGGTGGTGTCGGCCGAGCGGTGAAAAATGACGAGGCCAGACACTGGAGCCGGCTTGACAAAGAGCTGCTGTGGCTGCGGTCAAGGGTTCCCACACACCCCACAGTGGTGAGATGAACATGCACTCATACTGTGCACTATGTGACGGGGGGCTGTCTGGTTTTTCTGGTGAGTCACCAGAAACTGTTATATGAGGCGGATTCTCATGTGACAAATAAGTCAGGAAGATTTCATCTTTATTCAAGATAAAATCTGATAAAAAAAAAAAAAAAAAAGTCATACACAATTTTAAACATATTTTCAATGTGTATTCCTATCCCCTATCCTCACGTTCTTGGCGATTACCATCTTAGAACTGAATGAATATTTATGTGGGAAACTTTTTTCTTTTTTAAGTTGATGGCCTGAAATAGAAGGGGGGGGCAGCTCCCTGGGTTTTTGTGTCTTGTGTGATGCTACCAACATTAAATCAGGAGCAGAAGATATGTAGAGGCGCTCTAGCGATGGGACAAACATCCCTGGGTCACCATACCAATGGTTCCCTGCTGTTAATTACAGCTTGGCTGGTGCGTATAAGCCAGTGAAGATTATCTGAGGATATAGCAGATTATCTCCGGATGTGAGCTCTTTGAAAAACATAAATGTTCTATCTCTTCTTTCCTCTTTTTCAGTCAGCCTACTGAGTAGTCTGTGAAACTGGAGTTTTTCACATGGTGTCATTTATGGTTAAGTAAGAAAACGGTGATTGGTTAAGGCCACCGGGGTAGTGGTCTAAACTGACATTTCTTCATTTTTTACTTGTTATTGCTATTATTACTTTCTTTTTCTTTCCAGGAATAGAATTTTAACTTCCTCAAGTTAATCAGAAGATTTTTGATTAAAAGAAAAACATTTTCTGAGTTCTGCATTACCTTATGTGTTCTCTTTGACAAAAATAAGTCAATAATTATGGCTTATTTTATATCCGCTATAGACCAAAACAAGAGTTAAAACGCCTTAATATTACTGGACTGCATGATATGGTTTTGTTTTTACAATTTGGAGTCTTTTGCTCAATAATAACAAAAGTTCTAGAATTGAAATATTTTTAAATTGATTTAAACCACTCATGGAGTTTCATTTGTATAGCTCGGTATGTTTCTTGTTGCAGCAGGATAAATCTGCTTTGACCCGGTCTTTTATTTCTGAAGTAAACACAATAATTAATGCGGAAATAACAAAGTTAGAGAAAAGAAAAAAAGTGGATTAGCAGAAAAATGCACAAGCCCTGGTCCTGCACGTGATTTAAATTGCATATTTTCCAAACATGGATGGGAACGCATTGCCCAAAGTAAAAACTGAATGCCTTTCTTCACAGGGATTCTGCCAATTACAAAAAGATGCTTTCCAGTGCATTTTCTTTCTTTCAGTCATTCAAAGTTCACATGAACAACACTGCTGTTTGGCATTTAAATTTACTGATCTCAAATTGTCACTCATTTGTTGCTGGGTGTTGATTGTCACATTTATTGTTTATGTCAGAGCATTTCTATCAGTGACCAAAGGCAAAACATGGAACTTTGGAAATGCAGAGTTAGCGATAATTAATTTATATGTGAAGACAAAATGAAAGATTGCCAATGCCGATAATTTCCCCCCAATCTTGTTTGCTGTGCGTGCATATTCCTGCATTCATGTTTTTCTACAATTGCTGAGTTAGAATTACTGCATCCATCCTATAGCTAATCCATTTACATGGAGAAGTGAGTCTCAGCATGAGCTCATCAGCTAAACATCCCCTCTAAACAAATGGTGATACAATTGGCTTTCTGCTTTATCTTGAACAAAAGGCTTCTATGGTTACATCCTCTTGGTTACAGAAACATGACACAGTGTTTTTACTCCAACACTTTCGACTGATTCCAGATTGTCCTCGCCAGGGGCTCCAGTATAATTGGTAATTTGTCTACAGCTACCTTTTAGAATTTTTACAACTTTTTGAAGGAATGCAGTCGCACAAAAGGCCACTGTGGCATCACTATACAGGACAAAAAGCCTCTGGAGGTTTATTCATCCCCATGGTGCATCAGTGTGAAGTTACAGTAATGTTGAAGGGGTTGGGTTACATGGATAATAATGACAGCCAATGGTCTTTTTGGTTGTCCTAATGTCCAAGGAATTCCCCTGTTCTCTGGCTTTTTGTTGAAGTTTCTTTCAATTGTTGTCACCTTTGGGTATTGAAAGAAAATACTCTGTTGAAATGTACTGAAATTACCTTGAAATTTATGAGATTGTGCAGTTTTATCCAAATGTCACAATTGTCTAATTGTAATTTTTCAAATATATTTGGTTTCATAGTATTATTTGATAGGTCACAATCTCTAAAACCTGGAGGAAAGATCAGAACTGAATAACAGAACATCATAACTAATCTGGTCTAATGGGCTCTGTGAAGGAGGACCACGGGAATCAGCAACAAGCTATTGCTCTGCCTATTACTGACCTTGAGCCTCCACTTGGCTGATACGTCCTGTCATCCTTCTATACAAATCTCCCTGATATCTCCTCCGTGCACGCTTACATTCAGAGGCAGGCAGCGGCCTGAACTTGCTCTGTCACTCTGCCATACCCGGATTCCTACAAAGGAAAGAAGGGGCCCCCACAGGGACCCAAATAGCTAAAGCAAAGGGTCATCCATCAAGTCAGGCTCAGTGGGGACATAGGGTGGAAAGGCAAAGGAGAGATGAACAACATAAGGGAGGGAGAAGTAACAGGGAGAGACAGAAACAGGCAGTGGGAGGGGGAGACTAAGAAAGAAACAGATTGAAACACAATGAAGAAAGAGGAAGAGGCAGAGCTGGGCTCCCTATTTGTTTAGGGTTGTCTCAGTTATTGTGTTGCCATGGCAGAAGGGTCTGGGGTGCCTCTCGGACACCAGGGGCTGCCGTTCTTTGCTGATGGCCCCTGCGACTGAGCATATGTCATGAGTCTAGCGCGAGCGAGGGCGCTGCCTCTGCTGGGGCACACGTCATTAGCACCATCTGCGACAGTACCCACCCGTGAGGTCTCGATGCAGGCAAATACGCTGGTGTAGTTGTTTTGCAAAAAGGGTGCAAAATTAGGGAGGAAAGGGCACTACTTTTATATATGTTTGTTTTTATGATTTGTTTTTTTCCTGGGTCACTGCTGCTGATGAGGACCTTGTATCAGTGGAGGTTCAGAGAGGTGTAAAACCTGCATAGTGTTTGTGTGTGGGTGTGAAAATAAGGGGACTGTGAGATTGGGGGTACACGTGTGCATTTATGTGGGAGTGGCTTCAAATCAACATAATGCCCTGCAAACGTACCAGTGGGTCCAGGATACCAGTATGGCAATGATTACAGCCTTTTGGGAGGGAGGGCAAGACTGGCCCAGAGTCCGCTTGCTGCAGTTGTGTTACGTCCAGATAGAGGAAATGCTGGAATAATAAGAACAGGAAGGGTAAATGGCCTATCAAACACACCCCTCTCTGACCTCCCCTGAGCCCGGCCGACTAGGATGAAAGATCCAGCCACTTTCTTCTACTTAATGGTTTCCTCAGTAATCAGCGTAGCGGAAGTGCTCCAGTCCGGGGTGATTAGCCAGGGCTAGGATTCCTTAATCGCTGCAAACCTGTTCTCATGCTTTGAAAAAAATGAGAGAGTGGGAAGGAGGGAAGAGGAAACAAGGGTGATAACAGGACTGTGAGAGGGAGTAGAGATGTTTGGATATGAAAGGATTTTTGTTTTTGGTGGGGGGGGGGGGGGTTAAACTGAGAAGTTAGAGTTGACTTTTTCAATACACAAACATACACAGTTTAATTAATTGTGTTATTCAAGGTTGGTCGGGAAAGGCATTTCAGGTTTTCAATAAGGTCATGATCCACAGCGCTTAATCAAAGGGAGAGAAGACATTAATAAAATGATTGGTAATCTGACTGAACTTCCCCACCCCCCAGCCCCCCACCCATAGAAATGACTCACTGCAGCAAATACTCACCATATTCATCCAGGATGGATTTTATTTGTACTTCTCTTGCTAATCCATTAGCAGTGTTTTGAATGAGACAACATGATTTACACCCCCCTACTGTGTTGTGAGGGATTTGTTTTCATCACTGGCTGTTGATTCTAATTTATAGAATAATTAATAACTCAGCCATGCCAAGGATTAACAGCATTAGACCTTTAAAATACTGTGTCTTCCTTTACTAATGACATCTCAGTGTTTTTCATTTGATTTTTATCACAGCAGTATAGTCTTTCAGGAGTTGTACCATTAGATAGGGTGGCATATTTCTCAGACTGTAAAATGAGAGCCTATCTGTGGGCCAGAGGTGACTGATTATGGGGTCAGAGCATTTAGCTGAACCACAGAAATGGCAGAACGCATGACTCACTATTAGAAGCAACAAACTCTTTGTTCCCACAGGTCTGTGCTCAATTCAAAGACTGGCTTCAGCATTTTCCCTCCTTTTTGGTTCACAGGAGTCATCTCTGACAGCTAACCACAGACTGCTGATACTCAGAGATTTAAAAAAGAATCACAACAGACAGGTTTTTTTTGGTCTTTTTTAAGTGTGCCAGTGAACCCACATATCTGTTTTAAACTAAAATGATACAATATAAGGTCCTAGGCCAGTTGTCAGTATATTTTTACACTGGAAGTGTTGATTCCAGTTTGTTGCCTGGCTACGTTTTTGGTTTTCCATTAAAGAAAAGAGAAAAAAAAAGGTCTTGATTTTTAACCCCTGTTCAATGCATGTGACATTTGACAGACTGAAAGAGTCACAGATGTTTACTTTGGGATTAACTGATTGTACTGCTTAGTTGAGCATAAAAAGCATTTCCAAGTAATCACTTGATAAAGTTGTTGACTTTATTAACTCACAATTTCACACGAAAAATGAGGGGTAAAGAAAATCAGTCCAAACAGTTTGTTCATAGTTTAGCCATCAGGAGCTGCAAATACGAAGAGCTAAAAAATAAATAAATAAATAGAAAAAGCGCTGATGAGAATATAGTGATTTTGATTTTTTGAGTGCATTTCCTTGTTGCAAATTCAAAAAGTGGTCAGGTCATTGAGTGGCGGCATGACGCCTCAGATATGTAACGTCTCTGCTGTGATTCGAAATGATTTTCTTCCCAATGTGCAAGTTTATAAAAGCTGAAATTTCCAGTCTGTCATTCTTTTTCTTTAAATCTTCTGATCTTCTTGTAGAATATAAACCAAGCACAGTTCTGAGATCTTTAGGTTCCAGTCAGCTGATAGAACCCTGATTTAGGACCAAACACACCGAAAATGCATTTAGCTACTATGCTGTACACAGATGGAATAAACTTCCTCTTGATATCAAAGGTTCTCCAACTCTAGATGTATTTTAAGTTAAACTGAAAACACTGCTGTTTTCCCATGCATTTGCTTTTTCCTCTTAAATGAATTTATTTAATCTTAATGCCTTATAAAGCACTTTGAGTTGCCTTTGTTTATAAAATGTACTATACAAATAAACTTGCCTTGCCAAATGACCCTGTTCTCTGTTGTATTACACAGATTTTAAAGACGACTTCTTAAAATGAAAGACTAGCACGTAATGATTATTTATTGAAATAAGTATTATACACTGGTAACAATAACTTTCTGATATTTTGTTAGCATAGTATCAGTTAATAGTAGCAGTGTTTCTGTGCTCTCCTTTCCCTTTTTTTCTTTTTCAAATGCAGCATTCCCCATGCATTTACTTTACCTTTCTAACGTTCCCTGTTTGTCTTAATCACGTTTAGTTCTCCAGTCAACAATGACTTTCCACAGTGACAACATTCTTCAAACATACCTCGATACACAAGCGGTGTGGGGATTTGTTTTCATTCAGGAATTTCCCCAACACCGATGCTACTTTCTATGTTCCCACTAAGTCATACCTGCTTGCCCCTTTCATTGTCATCCTCACTGTTTCTGAGTGATCACATTACAACTACTGGGCTCCAAAATCTCTTTTGTAATGTGAACATGCTCACAAACAGGTATCTTATGTGTCCACTAATGTGCATGATGATCAGCAATCCCACCTGGGCTTGTCTCTCAGCTGCTAAAGGGACCTGACATTTTGCAATGCAACTTCTCATGTGTCAAGCTTTAAAATCTCCCTGTCCTGACTTTTAACACGGCTTTCTGCAGAAATACGCACGTACAGGGGCACATTCGTACACAAGTGAATTTACAGGCAAACAAGTACACGCAGTAAACTCACACCCCACCCTACCCTCCAGGCTCAAATGTATGCGCAGGCAGACCATGATGATTTTAGAGCAGTTGTAATGTGTTTAAGAGACTGCTTTCACTCCTGTCTCTTCCATGTGTTAGTCCTGGGGGCTGTGTGTCTCTAAATCCATTTTTCTCATACCTGTACATACCTCTAGCTTATGACCTCTACATACACACCAATCGCCCCCTTATTTTAGCCTTTCCCTTGCACATGTTACTAACAATAACCATGTTGCCTGTATGCACATGTCATATCAAATCATCCTTATCTTATATTACAAAACTTCAAAAAATGCCCCTGAGCTGACAGCCAAAGTGAGGATGTGAAAGGTGAAGAAGGAAAATTGAGAATCTATTAGGCTGTCCACAGATATTTTTCCTAAACAGCTTTAAGATCTTTCTTGAGAATTTCTTTTTTCATTTTCCACCTGGTGTAAGGGATCCCAGCACAGTGAGCCTCCTGCACCCAGCAGGCGATAGTTTGACCTGTAAAAGTTCCGTTTTGCAGTGACCCTTTGCCACTTCAATAGATAACAGAAAGATTCATGGAACACGACCATGAGAGCAAGATGACAGACACGCTGAAGACTGCACAAAGCAGATAAGATGGGACCAAAGATGGCAGACATCAAGATAAGAAGGGAGAGCTCGACATACACACCAGGCGTTTTTGTCTCACCATCCTGTAGTCAGTGAGCTGTCAGTGATCCTCCTTGCCTGCTCTATCGGTAGAACCCCGCAAGCAATAGCATTTCAAATAGCCTTATAAATCAAGAGTTTTGTTGTGTCATCCTGCCACTCCCATTAAGACAGAGGAGAGAAAACCATATTCTTTTGCAGCCAATAAGATTTATATTACGCTGTTCATCCCCTACTGAACCATAACATTAGGCTTAATCTCAAGAAGTAGCTAAAATTTGATGAAAGCATATCCATGGTTGATCTAACTTTCAAAAAATAAAATGTAGCAAAGCTTTTATTGTCAGTCCCTGATCATTTAGTCTCCCGTCTAGTATGTTAAAAACTTCTTTTGCCCCAGATGATTACTCAAATGTACGAAAAAGACAACTCTGAGCAAGCCTACTGATCTTCAGTATCTAGAAGGGAGTGGATTTAAAGGCATAAACACAACTTGGAGGTATGAAATATGTTACTGTTTGTTTGCTTTTGTTTCTCATAAAGATCTACATCCTACTGACAGATATATAAACTGTACAAATGCCTTCTATTAACTTAAATGTATAGCTTCATCCCGGAGCAAAGTGATCATAACCTGGCTGTGCGAAGCACAATGAAAATCAGTGTTTGATTCAAGTATAAGCAACTCAAAAAAAAAACTTTTAAGTATGGTGTGTTAAAGTGAGTCACTTTGTGTTTTATGTCAGAGCAGTGCTGCAGCCAGACAACTTCTCCTAATGATAGACAGATGGCAAAGGAAATTCTTTCTATGCCGCTGTGCTTTGTGTCACCTTGAAAACTTCTTTTTTCCCCCCATCCAGCCCTCTGCACCTGCTGCAAAACAGTGTTTCCCGCAAAGTGAGTCACCCATACTACTTGTAAGTCACGGTTGCTGGGAATAAATATATCACGCATAGAGGGGTAATCATGAGTTCTTATCGCAGGATCCCCCGAGACTGATCCCTGGCGTGTGACATGGCTGTCAAAACACTGACGGATTGTTTTACCAACACACTCACACACTCAGCTGCATGTATCTCACAGCTGAATGCAAACACATGTTTGCAAGTACACACATGCACACAAAATCACACTGACAGACTGTTTTATCAACTCCATGGGCTTGACTGACATCTATTCTCCTGGGTATCCCCCCAGTGCTATGCTTTTTGAGGTAAATAGTCTAACAATTTTGCGTTGCAAGTTTTGTTATTCAATAACTTTTTCTTTTTTTTTTTATGGCACTGTTTGCAACCTATATATACAAATATAGATTAGGGATAAATATATATATTACTGATTAAAATCATTTCTGCTGCTTTTATGCTTAAGAAGCATGTTTATTTAGGATGACTGTAAAACAAGCTCACATAAGAACAGCAACCAGGTGCCTGCCATTCTATTAGCCAAATCATGATCGTTTGAACATGTCAAAACTCCACTAACCCTATTAAAGCACATTGACATACGACAGTTAATTTTGCTGCCGTATGTCACTATGGTGAATATATTGGTTAAATGCTTCCTGGGACAGATGCTACTTTTAGGCTAACCAGTAGTAATTGGTGATCCAATTTGGTTGGAGTGGCCTTGCTTTGGCCAATGTCGCTGGCCTGAAGCTGTGAGGGGGATGGGCAGAGTTACAGACACACTGGGATGCTTCATCATGTGTAGTTTTGCCAGGGCGTTCAAAACAGTTTCTGGACCGCAGCAGGTAGACCAACTTCGGAGCCAATGACCGTGAGCCAATGAGCCAATGACCGTGATTGTGACCGTTTGTTGTGATGCTTTCTGACTCTGTGTTGCTTAATGCTCTCTCGACATATTGTTTTCTATCTCATGATGAGATGTTGAAGAAATGATAGTAGTAGTGGATGAATTAACCAGAGAAACATCAGTATGACTGCAAAAACAAAGATTACTCTAAAAATGTAGTTTCGAAATTAGAAAGGTGACCAAGTCATCATCAGATTGTGTGTACCCCAACTTACCTGATCATTTATGTATTGTGAGCACTAACAATGATCTTAAGTATTATTATTACAAGACAGGTTGAAGCCACATGTACACACCTGCCTGTCGTGTGGGTAGTTTTGCTCTGTGTCTACTGTACAGTGGGTACCTAGTCAGTATATAAGATGTTTTGGTCGCCTGTCAGCGTGTGAATGGTTGTGAAGCTGCCTACGTAGGAGAGCTGAACCAACAATGTATATGACATAGATGGGGACCCTGCCTTGTAAGCTCTGGCATAGCCTGATATACAGACTCCCAGAGATGCAACTATTAGGAAGTTCTAAGAAATGGAGCCTAGTAATAAAGTTTGTGCATGAGTAATAAGTCAAGGAAGCAAGAGTTTGAATGTTTACAAGCTCCTGGTGACAGGGAAATACAGGTAGATTTAGGTGGAAAGCTGGTTGTTCCTTGAGAAATAGTTTGTACTAGTTTAAGGCCTGACATAGTTTAGTAGTCGGTGGATATTTTATTTTATTGTGCTGGCAGTTCCCTGGGAAGATTCAGTAGAGGAAGCTTACGAAAGAAAAATGCTTAAATATGCAGACTTGGGGGCAAAATCTGAGCAGCGAGGATGGAAAGTTAGGGTTTGTCCAGTGGAAGTTGGATGTAGCGGTAGATCAACATTTTCATTATTTGGGGAACTGGGAATATGGGCAGAGTTTGAGGAAGTCGGTAAAAAACAAATGTCAGATGAGGCTACAAGATGCAGTCAGTGGATCTGGATTAGGAGAAATGATGTTAGATGGGGACCAAAATAAAATAAAAAAAAAGGCTAGTTTTAGTAAACTTCTTCTGTTCATGAGAAAGAGGGAGACAGAAGGCATACAGAGATGGAGTCCACCAATCAGACCTCAGAAGGGGAAACCCAGGAAGAGGAAGCTTATTGAAGGAAGTGGCTGTGGCCTGTTTGAATGTCTTTGTCTGGGACCATGCTGGTAATACGCTTGCGTGCTTGTAGGGGTGTTAGCATTGTCACTACCTGGAGCTTGCATGTACGGAGCCTGGGTCTTTTGAAAGTGGCAAAGCTATTTTGGCTGTGGTAACCATTTTGTAGGCAGGAGAATGGAGGTAGCTATTTTTGCAGTTTAGGTAATGGAAGTTGTTGTGCTGGTGGGGAGCAGTGAGACATTAGGGGAGGGACCCTGAGATGCCAGGAATCTCTGGTTAGCCTCTTGGAGGTGTTGTGGGACTAACTAAACAAAACACAGAGGAAAGGAGGTTCCCACCTGAAGACCCAGAGACATGTCAGTTATTGTTGCTGACAAAGTAGATGTTTTATTAAGTCAATGTCTTTTATTGAGTGCTAATCTTTTTTGGGGGGCAGAAATTTCTTGTGTTTATCCTAACTGCGTGGGGATGAGAACCACAGCAAATAACTGGTTCACTTTGGTAGCATTTTATTTCCTTCTACATATTTCATGCCACTGCTTCTTTGTCGCTTTCAAACAGGGTAGAAAGTTAGATTGCCGACATGGCATAATGACTGTTGTTCAACATTTATCAATTCCAAGTCACATAAGATATGCTTCTCTTGCTCCAATGACATGTCTGAACCACAAAAAAAAATCAAGCAAAAGGAAGCTCAGTGCTGCAGAAAGGAACGTGCACTACCACCTAATTTCTGTTTGGGTGATATGACCATTTGGGGAACTTGTTTCTGTGTTGTTAGTGACTTTTTCTCTTTTCCTCTGTTTGATGGTGGGGTCTTTCTTCCTGTAATCTCAACACAAACAACATAAAGGTTGTGGATTTTTTTTCTTTCTTTTCTGTTTGTTGGTGGCTTTTAACTGCAACGGTGGTGGGATTACAAAATAAATTTGAAGTATTCTGTTAAAAGTGTAAAGTTTTTACTTAATTTCATTACAGCATAAATGGGAAAGTGGAAAAAAGGTAGCGGCTCTCTGGATTTAAGAGCAATGATAATGACTGAAATGGGCAAACAGCTGATACTGTACAATAACACACTGAGAAATCAGGCTCACAAACAATTTTCACAAACAGCAGTAGTGTACAGTGACCAATACATTCCCTCAAGGCCGTCTTAAAGGAATAATCTGTAAATTAGGACATGGAAAAACACTCTAATGATGCCCTGAAAATCATTTGACATCTTAGCCTGACATGTTTTGGAATGGCCTTTGGACTTTACTTTGTTGCATTATACATTAACTCTTACCCTAAGTATTACATTTGCAATCTAGGGGCAAATAATTCCAATTGTGGGTGGGTGCTGGGATGGGATGGTTGATTACTATGCCCTAGCAATTCCATATCACAGCACTTGAGAGTTATCATCTGAGTGGCCGTAAGCTCTGTAGCAATTCATAGTTGTGTGCGCTCATCTCATATTGCAGCAGCTGAAGTTTTTACTTTTTATTTATTTACTTTTTTCTGCAACACACACATTGCACAGACACAAACACACATAATCACACATATGTCTCATCCCAGCACTTTTTTTTGATGATACATAAAATGGCGTAAGGTTGCATCTTGCTATGTGTGCACATGCATGCTCATGTGTGTATATATGTGTGTGTGTGTGTGTGAAGAAGGGCCCCTCCACCTGTGCTGGTTGGGAGTTAATCCGGTTAGGTCCCTGTCTCATCTCCGTGGTTCAGCGGTTTGGTAGAAGCTCGACACTGCCCTGCGGGGGCCTCAGGCGTCTCTCCAGCCCAACGCCTTGGCTTAAGCGTGGCGCAGTAAGGAGATGAGGCCGGCTCGGCCCTCGTTACAGAAATTAGATGGATCAGGGAGTAAACATAACCAGCTTTTTATATGATCCCAGGCTCAGAGCAGACAGAGAGCGGAGAAAATGGAGGGGAGGGAGGGGAGGGAGGAAGAGAAGGCGAGATTCCTACTCTAATTACTTCACGGGTCACTGCTCCTGCAGGCAGATGTCAAAATCCAACACTTTCTGATGTGAGGAGAGTGCTAGAGAATGGGAAGGTTGGAATTGGAAGGAAGAGGAAGGAATATCGGAAGACAAATGAAGACAGGAAGACGACTCAGATTAAGAATGAGGGGGAAGTTAAAAAAAAGAGTTTTATGAAAGAATAATTTAGTGACATGGAGAGAGTAGCTAACAAAAGCAGAATGGATAATCATAAAATATGGAGGGAGAATGAATGAAAGTAGGAAGTGGGGATGGGTGTGGAGAAACAGGGAAACCAAGGAGATGAAGGAAGAAGGCGATGGAGGACGTATTGAGGGGGTGTAACACATTGTCAGAAGAGTGGGAGAATGTGGCAGTGATGACACAGATTGGTTGTGGAATGGCGCTGACCTGGGATGCCCTGTGTCTGGCAGAAAGGTAGCAGACATGGCCTTTCAGATTTGCCACAGGCCCTCTGGCTCACTGAAGGAAAAAAAAAAAAAAAAGAAAAGAAAAGAGTACTGACATTCAAATAAAACAGCAAACTGGCACTACCACGCCAGGAGTGATGTTGTGGCTCTTAGTCTCTGAGTGGTGATGTGTCAATGTCAAATTAACAGATTATCTCCAGTTTCCTGGGATAGCTTGATAATGTTTTATTTTTACAGATTCAGATACAGATGTGAATTTTGATAAGCCACACTGTACCTTGTCAAAATTCAAAGGCATGTTTTTTTTTTAAACCAAGAAACATATTTACTGTATTTACTGTCTATTTTTAGGTTTGATTAATAAAATCTTCATATACAGTGACCAAGACCTTTATTTTCCTTTGAGATACAGATTACAGGCACACGCACACACACACACACACACACACACACACACACACACACACACACACACACACACATACATATATAACCGGAATCTCCAAAAAAAACAAGCGCGACAGAGCACACATCTGCACTCCA
>JBAMYA010000013.1:4747734-4761392 GCA_037176975.1 Arrhamphus sclerolepis
ACCTCCTTGAAAGAGGGAAAGGCAGTCTCTGTTTCATCTTTCCCTCTGTCTCTGTGTATCAGCATTTCATTTATTCAATGCTGATCCAGTGAAACACAGACACACACACACACACACACACACACACACACACACACACACACATGTACATATAGAATCGGAATCATAATTGCTTTATTGCCATTTCTGTGAAGATGAACACAGATTGGGATTGTAGTGGTGGTTAATGGAAGTAATAATGAAATAGAATAAAATAAAAATAATTAAGAGTATATAGAATCAAAATAAGAGATAAAGAAATGTATTTTAAAATGTACAATGTATAAGAACAAAGTGTGCAAATAACAGATGTATAAGCAGTATGAAAAATATGTAACTTACCACATTTATATACTAAAAAAGGAAATATTTTCACATGACATCCTCTGCATGAAAGTCCATTTCTATATTTAGGAAAGAACTCTTCACCATGAAACAATAGCATCCTACCCCCCCTCCAATGGTGCATAACCTCCTAACAACAATTCTATTCAGCTCATATAAAACTGACACTCTGATGATATCTTGGAAAGCAAATTTTGCCATAAAAGAGATGCAATGGACTTCTAACGATATTATTGTTTTGATGTGATACATTGACAGTGCCAAGAATTCTCAAAAGCAGCTGGAAAAAGAAAACTGCAAAATCTGTTCAGCTGGCTGTCAAGCAAGTACTAATCCATGAAACGATGTCCCTCCATACCATTTATCCTTCCATATGATTCTGAAAGCAAAATGTATTGTTTTAAACTCACTCTGAGAATGTATGCATAAAGCCTGTCAACATCCAAATGTACTATAGTTTTAAAGAGAGAAGAAACAAAGCCTCCGCACAGCTCATTCAAACACTTCCATACAGAGAAAGCGAGTATTATCGCAGGTGTTTAGGAATCAAGGGAAAATGTGAATATAGCTTGAGTCACTGGTGTTGATTTATGTTGATTTAAATGCAATTTTTACTAAATACAGCAGCTATATTGTCGTGCAAACCTACTGAGAGAATGTGATGCCACAGCAGAGTGCACAACATGAACATTAACAAACAAAAGTGATACTTTTCTCTGACTGATCCTTCTGAAAAGATTTAAATGTAATCTTGACATCATATTCAGGCTTTATGCTCAAACTAAAGCTTTTCATTTCAACATTATCCTGCTTTATTATTGTCATGGGATGTCATACTGTAAAGTGCAATGCACTCTGGGAAAAGAGAAATGTGTTAAGCACACCAAGAATGCTATGATTGTATTTACAGTGAATTACTGTAAGCTTTACTACAAACTAAATAAATTTAACACAGGATATACAGACTGACTTAAACAGAGTTTACATATGTTAAATATACAACAAATTGCTTGAACCTATTACCAGTAGTACGTTGTAAAATTTTAAATTGACAAGAATGCAGTAATGAACTGCACATTTATTTCTAACAATGCACTGTGATTCTACAACACATCAGGAAGCTGTAAGCAGTGCAGCATTTTGGCAAAGCTGCTCCCAGTTAACACACGCAGACCTACAGAGAACCTGTGTTTGTGAGCGGGTTGGTTTGTTGGTTGTGGGTCAGTGTTGTACAGGACTCTCTGAGGCCAGATTGAGGCTGATTTGGTCTCAGTGAATATGTTTCGCTTCCCCCTCAGTGAAGCAGGCATGCCCTCAGGTCCTGATTTCCTCCTGATTTGTGGGCTGCCTCTGTCAAAACTAGGCACCATTCAGGCCTCTACAAGACATGCAATGCACACACTCACTCACACACACATCCCTGGATGTACACAGATAGATAGATAGATAGATAGATAGATAGATAGATAGATAGATAGATAGATAGATAGACGGATAGATGGATAGATAGATAGGTGGATAGGTGGATAGGTGGATAGATGGATGGAAGAGAAACTATATACCAGCAGATGGAATCCCTTCGGCTATGACTTCTAAGCCCAGGTCTCCAGGGACTCCTGGTATTTTCATTTCAATGGACCCTAAATATTCATATATTTCGCTCTCCCTGGCTTTAAAGCCTTTTGCTGGCCGCTTTTGCCGTGCGGTCTCTCAAACTGGCAAACCAGCCAATAGAAGCACCACAAACAGAGCCCCAACATTGACCATCGAGTTGGTGATTAACGGTCTTAGACTCGCACACGTAAAAATATCTTCCACATACACACGCACCACGCTAGATGCCAACAATGTGCTTTTGTTTTAAGGAAAGCTCTCTTGTTAAATCAAATATCAGGGCCGTCTCTCAAGCCAGCCTTTGTATGTCTATTCAGCTCTCTCCTCGCTGGCCTCTCGGCCCCCAACGGCCTATTCATAAGTGTTAAGAGAACCCTCTGACATCGCTGGATTAACATATATTAAAAGGTTAAATGAAAGTGCCATTATTGTGGTTGGAGAGTGAAAGCGACCCGTGGGATATTATGCAACCTACTTGAAGCTATGAATGGCTAATGCTAAAGAGCACTTTATTATGGCAGCGTACTTCATTGATGGTGTCTATCATAAGTGGGAAATCTCCTCTTGAAAGGCTGTTCAAGTAACTGCTGCAAGCATAAAGCCAAGAAAGTGAGGCTGGTGCTGTGAGGAATCCATAATGTACTGTGGTTAAAAAAAATAAATAAATAAAATAAACAAACAAACAACAACAACAAAAAAAAAACACAACAGTGACTGAACATTCAAATCAACAAAATAAAACATCATTTTTGTTTTTGACACATACAGACCACATAATTTTGCAAGCAGATTCAGAGTATATCACTTTTTAGAGTTTTTAGTTTTTAGTGTTTTTTTATTACATTATGATTTTGCATAAAATGCAACATTGTATCAATAATAAAGTGAAACTTATACATGTACATCAATATGTATGTACATGACATGAACATAGAGTCACATTTAAGACCACAGAAACTGATTGACAGTCCACTGAAATAAAAAAAAGAGCTTCATATAATGTAGTTTATTTATTTTCCTCTTGTTTTATTCATTTGAAACAGTTGCACCAAAATATGGTATATCCATATAAACCTTTTAAGTATATAATGTTACCATTTTATGATGACCAGTGTACACATCTGTAGTCCAAACTCAGAAATATTGTTCTCACTTTTTGAAAATCTGTGCAACTTTAAGAATGCTGCAGTGGCAACACGTATGGATGTGGCTGCAGGTGTCAATGACGGTGTAATGGATCTGTGACGGGGATTTCCACAATCTGACGCTGTTGACATAGATCCGAAGATCAGATGAAAGTGAGAAAGCTACTGTCTTGTGTCATCTCAACGAGAATGGATCTGGTTACTGCCTCTGTCTATGAAAAGAACCACTGGTTATTTCCACAGCTGTCTCAGAATTCAGAAGTTGATTTTTTTTAAAAGATGATCTTGTTGTAAAATGCATGTTTTAAATCAGTTGACAAACAGTAGAGTTTATCATCTGAATTACCTAATATACACTCACCAGTCACTTTATTAGGTACGCCTTGCTTTTTACTACATTGGACCCTTGTTTGCCTCCAGAACTGACGAAATTCTTCATGGTTTAGATTCAACAAGGTGCTGAGACTTTGGTTGACATGGAAATCAGCTGCTGCAGATTCATGGACATTAATAGTGCATTATCTTGCTTGAAGTCGCAATCAGAAGATGGTTATAAAGGGATGGAAATGGTCAGCAGCAATACTTAGGTATGCTGTTGTGTTTAAACAATTCTTAATTGGTACTAAGGGGCCTAAAATGTGCCAAAAAACATTTTTCCAGTCTCCCATTGTCCAATTATCTGTTATTAGCTGACAAGAATGACACCCGGTGTGGTCTTGCTACTGCAGACGATCTATTTCAAAGTTCAATGTGCATAAAGAGGTGGTATTCTGGTTGGAACAAAATGATTATTTGAGTTTCTGTTGCCTTTCTGCCATATCAAACCAGTCTGCCCATTCACCTCTGACCTCTGACATCAACAAGACATTTTCATCCACACTACTGCAGCTTACTGCACAGTTTCTCTCTTTCTGACCATTCTCTGTAAGGGATGGTTGGGTTGGTTGTTTGAGAAAATCCCAGTATCTCAGCAGTTTCTCTAACCAGCCTGTCTGGTACCAAACAACCATGTCACTTTCAAAGTCACTTAAATCCCCTTTCTCCCCATTCTGATGGTCGCTTTGAACTCCTTGTGTTAACCATGTCACATGCTGTGGGATCTCTCTCTCTCTCAGAGAGAGAGAGAGAGAGAGAAAGAAATGAATGGGAGATGGACTTGATAGGCTGCAGACAGCCGTTGGTGTAATGTCAAAATGGGTGCATATGTTGGCACATAATTGTATATGAGTGCAGGGCATCCATCTTCAGCTTGCTGCGTCGTCTCTGTCAGAGGAGAATTGACACTGATGAGAGCCAATTGGATGGAGACAGCGTCCATCCAGTCAGAGGCCTCATCATTATGGCTGCAGTCCTTTTGATCATCCCCTTTTGCCTCTGTATTTCTCTTTTCTTCTGTCAGTTTGTCCATCTCCGTCTGTGCTGTCTCTTTTCGATTCACCAAAACCAGATGAGTGGTCGCCTTTTTGGCATGACACAAACCCTTTTGTCTTTTTCAGTTTTTCCACCTCACTGATGCCCTCTTCCATTCCAACTCTCCCCCTACCTACCTACCAAGGCACACACACTACTACATGCCCTCCTCTTTCCCTGATAAGACACATACAGTCCTGCTGTGTCATTTGGTGGAAAACTGCAAAAGTAAAGATATTAGCTTGGTGATAGTCACATTTTTATTCAATCCAGGCTAAAAAGCAGTTATTTAACATGTTGTGGAATAGACTTATTATTACCAAAAGCTAGATGAACTACAACTATCACGTTTGTCTCTTAAATTCAGTATAAAACTACAACCAACAGCTGTTTAACATATATTACACGGAGCCAGAACAAAGAAGCAAACCTGGCTGTTAGCTCTAGTTCTAGAAATAAAGAAACTCATGAATATCCAGAAAGTCAAAGTACCCAAGTGTTGAAGTATGTGACACCTGTCAAGAGAACCCAGAGGTTAAAGGTGAAATCCACCATTCTTCCCACTGATGGGGGCAGAGCAGGTAATCCAAGCTAGATTAAGTAATCAGCTGAACTTTGTAGTCCATTGGGAAACTTGCAATTAGAATTGATGGGTATGCAGTCAAATCTGTCTTCTGTCAGATGGCAAAGCTTTCTAACTGTGATATTTAAAAAATAAAATCACTCTCCGAAGTCAAATAGTAAATCTGAGGAGAGAGATAATTATTAGATCATTTCTGTTATGAGAAAAAATACCAAAGCTGTCTGCATCATGCTGACTAGACTCATTTGGTTTACTATAACTTATATATCACTGAAATCACGTCACATATTAAAAGAAACAGTTTCTCAGACCAAAATAGTTGGAAAGATTACATTTTTGATTGAGGTCTTTGGTTTTGTCACTGGCAGCCTCCTTCTGTGGAATGCAAATATGTCTGCAGATTATCGTGGTGTAGTTTGTCAGTGGCTCCTGTTGTGGATTTTTACAACAAATGTTGGAGAAAAATGAATAAAGTATAAGCAAAGTCAGTCCGTATAAACTGATAATAAAAAATATCATGCCGGCTTGATTAACCTGCCATATTTTTAATGTTTATATAGAGCATAACTAGAAACACCACAGTCTCTAGATACGGTTGAGACGTGAATATGCTACCATTGTCCTTTTTCTTTTTTAGAAATAAAGTCTACTTTGTGCAAAACAAATTGTGAAAACCTTCTTTTTTAAGATTTATCCTTTCCGGAGCTCTTTCACAGGTAAAGAAAGAAAGGAAGAAAAAAGGCTGTTCTCCCGTGTCAGTTCCTGATCATGTGACCATACTGATGAGGAGGTGTTGACAGAAAATTCCTTTAAAATGCGTGTGTAATACACAAGACCCAGTCTTGTGAAAGGTGATACGTTGTGAAACTCCTTGCAGAACCTTAAGAAGAATGGGGCACAAATTGTAATTTAAAAACTACAGATTAAAAAAAAAAAAAAAGAATTAAACAATATTGTTGCTTTTATTCTCTTTTTTTTCCTCTTTCCTTACAGCCATAGGGCATGAGCGATTGTCCCCCGTTGGTCCCAGGGTCCCGGTGGTGAAGGCCCACCCTACAGTCATGCCCCCAGACACAGAGTCTGATGAGGAGCTCAAGGCCGTGAAGCTTTCCCTAAAAGCTCAGGGGAATGTACAAACACACACAAAGAGCCAGACAGGCAAGCACAAATGCATGCAGAAAAGCGAGTGGGCACACGTACAATCAGGAAGAAACGTACAGTATACACATGAGCACACAAACAGAAAACACAAAAGCAGGTGGATGCGCTCACTGAGTGGCACGCCCAAACACACACAGATGCTGGCAAAGTATCAAAAACATAGCAAACCTTGGACCAACTCAAACACAGACCTGCTGGTACTCCTTGGCAGAGAAACACGCAGCTCACATCAAAAATATAACTATGGTGTAAGAAATAAACCCTTTACCAAATCAATATTTTTACTTTTCCGTTCATATTTAATCTTTATTTACCCATATGTCACAATGGGTTTGACATCTCTTTTATAGAGGCCAAGGAGACGACGCAACGAAACTGGCATGAATGAAAACAATATTGCGAGATCATGAGGGAGATGAAGTGAGGTCAGGTTGGTCTGTCTATCACCACTATTAATCATTAGAAGCTAGCCTATACTGTAGAATATAAACCCTGCTACTATTTCAGTTACATTCAGGTGCTTAATGATTTTTTGGCTGTTCAAAAAAAAAACAAAAAAAAAAAAGCAACTTTGTTGTGATGTCTTTCATGAAGTCCACATTTAAGAAGTAGAAGTGGCAAGAAGGGATAACACATACCATAGACTCACATATGTTAGTGTATTATGTGTTAACTAGGGAGCATAGCACTGTGTCTTGTCTTATGTCTTGCATTGATGTTGTTGTGCAAATAAAACAAAATGACCCTCACAATGTGATATATTTAAAAGACATTTATTGGGTTTAATCTGACTCCAAACTGGGTCTGTGAATAATCTGGAGCGAGACAGAATTGTATTATAACTGCTGACAAAATTTTCCATCTTCAGCAAATTGCCTCGAATTGTTGCCCCTAGGCCTTGATGCAACCACGAAATATGTGCACCTCAGTGGGACCAATTTTTGAAATTCTCCAAACAAACATGATGCAGCATAGAATGAAAAGTCATCTGTTATTGAAACAAAGAGCTTAATCCTGCCTACCACTAACTAGGTCTTCTAAGAGTAAACCCCTCACCTCTGAGTTGGCTAACTAGCCATCAGTCCTGCCTGTTGGCTACACACCTGCCCAACAGGACTTAGAGGCAGACATGGGCCCCATGAGGATACACACACACACAAACATAAATACACACATGTGCACATATATGTATGGTTAAGCCCAAGTGTGTGTATTCACCTCTTATAAACCCAGTCATAAGTCGCTCAAACACAGAGACGTGTGTGTAAATCTCTGCGTACGTGGATGCACACACTCAGAGACGCAGAACCAGCCTGTGTGTCACCCGCTGACCATTTGTCTGTTTGTCTATTAAATGCCAGGTGCTAAAGAAACACTGTGTGTGCTAAAGAAAATTAGTAATATTAGGAATGTGCCTTCATCATTTGCAGTGAATTTCCTGCCACTAATGAGATAAAAAACAATGCTGTCAGTCAACAGACAGAGGAAAACCATTTCCATTTTTTTCCCTTCTCTCCATAATCAAGTCACTGCTTTAATAATCGGAAAAACAGCAGGGAATGGCAGCACTGTTTAATTACATTTTGAATATCATAGAGTTTTTTTACACTCAAAAATGTCATTTCACATAATGTTGGAATTATATTAACAACATATGAGATATAATTTCATATTGGGTATGAAATTATAATTTCCTTGTGGATACGACAACAAAATAGGATAATAACTGCTGCATAAACAAACTAATTTAATTGATGAGAATTCCACCAAAATTGGTCGGCGAGAAATCTCCTCCTCATTTGTTCCTCATCAATTGATTTTCATCCTCTCTTCCTTCACACTTACACCTCTCTTCTGTCCTCTGATTCCTCTCCACCTCCCCTATTGGTAACCTCTTCTACCCCCACCCTCCCAATATCCCTCACCCCCCACCCCCCCAGTGTAGGACTGTCGGTGTGGATGATGGTGGTGGTGACCAGAAGAGGGCAGACATACTGTATTTAATCTCATGTCCCATTGTACATATTCTTTCTTTCACCTGCCCTTCTGTAGCTCATCCTCTTCTGATCTGGTGTCTGACTTCATCTCACTGAAATAGACGCTGAGAGTCAGCAATGACTTTTCATCTCTGGGTGAAAAATATTTCTAACACTCGTCTGTATGTTTCTCACATAATTTCTATATATAATGATGGAGTATGAGATACATTTCTCTCTCTCTCTCTCTCTCCCTCCCTCTCTCTGTGTGGAAGCAACTGAATAAATAGTAAGGTATTGATGTTAAAATTTTTATGAATAGTTTATCTGTGCATATGTTCTGCCTGCAGGGTAGATTTCAGCAAATAAATAAATACAATTGTGGTGCAAATCGGGAGTTTTTGTATACCCTAACTCTGGTGTTTAGATCATTTTAATTGTTTTGCAAATATTTTGCATATTAATTAGCACACACACATAGAAAAATAAAGACAAAATTGTAAAAGCTTATTTTACTAGGAATGTTTAAAAGGTATCCTTTAGTCCCAACACTGAACTGTTTCAAATCATCATTAGGGTGCTGAAGTGGATCAGGTGGTACAGAAGGGTGACCAAGATGGTCTGTAAATGCCCCTGAACCTGTGTGTTATTGATTCAACTGTTCTTAGCTATTAATAATGTATTAAAACTGCAACAGGGTACACAGGAGTCACATATTTGATATGTATAAATAAAACTCATTGGTCTGGTTTTAACTTGATTAACCTTTTGGATCTCTGTAGTCCTTTAATTCTAAAATGTAAAAGTCAGAAGACACTGAATATTTTTGTAGAATCCAACATTGTGCCTTCTGTGTGTGTGTGTGTTTTCTGCTGAACTGCAGCAACATATTTACATAAAATAAAATCACATTTAAAATGATATCTTACCCTTCCTGCAGTAGATTTGTCATTCCTGATTTCATTCTCTACAGAAGATTAGACTATTTCCCTCACAAAGAACGTCTGATAAACTGATCTGTTGCTGCACTTTTTTTGATACCTTTGTATCTGAGAGTTCCTTAAAGATCTTATTAGATTATTCCTCCTAAAATCACATTGTAAGATCATTCTATGACTGGTTAGTTGACAATTTCACAAAAGACTCAACAAATGTTACGCCATAGTAATTGCTGGACTCATTGTCATGTCATTGTCTGCTTTGAGTAACCACTTCTATGTTGTTGGGTTTTTTTTTAAGAAAACATTATGTAAATTTTCCTGCCTGATGCTCAAATACCTTTATTTGTTTACACATTTGACTTTGTGTAAACAGGTGGAAGAGCCATTTTAAAGATTTATTTTTTTTTTTTTCCAGTGGCTCTAATGGCCTTTACTGGCAGTGAAGAGACAGGAAACATTTGCAGAGACTTGAGGAGTCATGCAGCAAAGAGTCACCGGCTGAGCATCAAACCTGCGACAGCTCCAGGAGGACTACAGGCTTCATTCATAGGCTGTCTGCTCAAACAAGTAAGCTATCTGGTGGCTCACACAAAGCAGTATGATATACTCTGGAACTGAGGCTGTGCACTGTATCAGTGATGCAGTGAACTGCTACAGCAACAAATGCAGTGCCGATTTCAGGTGAACACACGCATGAATGAAAATCACATCCTAAATATTCACTGTACAGTAGATACAGTCTCACCACTGCAAGAAAGAACAGCTTTTATCTTTGTTTGTATTTGTCCTGTTGAAAGATATCCCATTAGCCCCATGAAGCCCTAGCAATATTCTTTCATTTTGTCCTGGAAATGAGAAACCTCACATCTAGAGATGTGTGGTTTTCACTGTATGGCAATGCCTGATTTTTAGAGTCGTAATGACGGGCTGATACATAGAGACACCACATCGTTAACACATCACTTTTGCATGTGTGTGGGTGTGTGTGTGTGTGTGTGTGTGTGTGTGTGTGTGTGTGTGTGTGTGTAAATGTAGTCAACCACTGCTTGACAGAGACTCCCATGCGCTTACTCATCCAGGAAAGGGCAGGGCTACAAACAGCCCTGGACATTATTACATATCGATTCAAGCCCCTCCTCCTTTCCTCTTTGCTTTATCTGATCAGAAGGAGTCACAATGGCTCTCTCTTTCTTTCTCTCTCTGTCTATCTCTCCCACATGTGTATCTCCGTCTCCGCTAGCTGTCTATCTTTTTTCTCTGTTTTTCTGGAACCTCCCTCTCGTGTATTTTAGAACTTGGGTGCCCAAGGCCTTTGCACACCTCATCCTTAAATCAAACCCCTTCCTTGTTCTCGAAAGTCAGTGATGCTAATGTCGCAGGGCTCGCTAGCCCACTGATGAAATGTAAATGGGCAGTAATGAGCACAATCAGAGCTTCTTGAGGGGGAAACTGCCATAACCCACCACACATTTCCGTCTTTCCATCACTCCATCCCTGATAGACAGGCCAAAGTCCCGGGGTGGATATGTGACTGACAGGGCCTTGTGCCTGTGCTGGGAAGGGGGACCCCAGTGGGCCTCTGGTGAGCCTCTTCATGAGTGACCACGGGGATGAGGATAGCAATGGTGGCTTGGGTCTTGCTGGCCATTCTAAACTGGTCCATTAATTACACAAAACCCTTAGAGAAAATTAACAGGCAAATTTAATAACGGAGGAGGAGGAGGTGGTTTGTGTGCACGTGTGTGTGTGTGTGTGTGTGTGTGTGAAGGATTGTATCCATACACCGTGGCACCATCCACCCCCCGCTATTGTGAGAGAGAAATGCTCCAAGCTTATTGTCACCGCTGACACTCATCTAACAAGGCTTTCTGACAATTAAGGTCAATGATTTAGGACCCAACAACAGGTTTAGTGAGGGCTGTAAACTGACACACTCTGGGCAATAAATTGCCACATTTGATGTAAAGTCATTCCTCTGCAATTATAAACTCTAGTCTTAAAGTTACTTTAATTGGGGATTTATGACAAACTATGAAGGATGATTCTCTCTGTAGAGGTTTGATGATATCTGAAAGACTTCATAAAAAAATCTGATGCTCTGTTGTTATATTATAAATATCTATTATTCATAAAGCCTTTACAATTATTGTCGGCTTTCAGTATTTCCAGTGGCAATAACGTACTTGCATTATGTTTTGTTTTTTGTTTTTTTTTAAACAGATTAATCAAAAATGACAAATCAGCACTTTGTCGAGGCTTATTTTTGAGAGCTGATGTGGGCTTTTCATGTTGAAGCTTCAGTGCCAAGTCGATACGAGTAGCAGAAGGAGAACAACGTCACTGGTCTGCATCATTTCTATACCAAATTATAATTAACATTATAAATGCTGTGGGGTGTGTGATCACTTGATGCTACATACAAAGAGATGAAAATATGATATCATGTAGTTACTCTTTGGTACAAGATATCAGGTTTGTGAAATTTGAGCTAAAACTACCTCTGAAGTTGTTTCCACTTCCACCGTGCTCATCAACTCTTTAAAAACACAAAAACATGAGCTTCAAATTTTTTTTTTTTTTTTAACCAACTTTCTTCCAAGCTGATATTCAAAATTTGACATAGTAGCTAAAAGGTAACAGGCATAAATTGCCTCCAGTAGGTAAACAAATTCAAAGCCACTTGCATCAGAAAAGAAACCTTGGCGACTTTTAGCTTTAACAGGAAAATTATATCATTACGACATTAACGTCAATGCTGCAGTGTAAGCAAACACAGTCACTTCCAGCTATCTTTAGTTCATTTGAACATTTCATTCTTCAGAGATAAGTAGGTGTGTAATTTAGGTCGAAGCATATGCTTTATTGGGTTTATTTTAAATGCGAATACCCCAAATCTCCTACAGAAGATCCAGTTGCCTTGTGTTTGACATTTAAAATAGAAGACAGGAAACAGCTGGAAGTGAAAGCCCATCCAGTGAGAATGTGAAATGTGAGGCGGCTTTTGAACATCTTCATGAATTCAGGGAGGATGCATTTAAAAATCTTCTAAATCACTCCATATCATCCAAAATGAGCTATGGGAAAAACAACGTTTCACTTATTGAGGAATAAATTAACTGCTTTTTATATTTTGGAAACTCTTGAATGTAAATTTGCAGAACAGCATCGACATCCAATCACATGGTCTTTATGCAGGATCTCACGATGCTCCACTTTGACTTCCATGTGTGTCTCTGCCATACTAGGATTTCAACCATGAGGTAAAGTTTCCAAACAATATGATTGTGCTTTGGGACATTTGTAAAACAAAATGCAAGTCGTAAGAGCAAGTGAAAATCCCAAGGTGTCATCACTGCATTAAAATCTTTTTTTTCTTCCTTTCATGTATATTGTTTCACTGCTACCTCACTTTCTCTCATGCACTGTAACATTCAGGCAGAAAAAATGCTAATGCATACTTAAGTGGTACTACTACAATGTGCTGGAAAATAGAAGCAAAACCATCAACTTAGCATATACCAAACTACCACATATGTGTGTGTGTGCATGTAGATATGGAAAAGAGGAGTGAAGAGTTTGGGGTTGCGTTGGCCCACTTCTTCTCCTTCTCCGCTGTATTCCCTCTTCCTCTGTGGTGCTGTCAGTCTCCCTTGGGTCGGATCACTGCTGCTGCAATAGGTAGGCCGAGGCTATCAAAGTACATGTTTTAACTTTTTACGACTTTACAGGTTGGCTTTGTTCTCGTTTTCTCTCTGTTGTGTGGGCTCTCCTGGGCCCTGGATTGGGGAGTCTCTCTGGGTGCTGGCAAGTGGCTTTGGGCTATTAAAAAAAATGCTGGTTATCTTCTGGGAGAAGTAAAGGAGCTTTTCAAATTGAAGTGAGAGCTTACGACCGAATACGGAGTTTGAAGGGGAAGGCAGGGTGGAGGACTGGTAACGATGAGGATCATTTCTGAACATATGTGAGTGTGTATATACTGTACTGGTGTGCTTAATGCGGGGGAACACAATCTCTTGAATATTAGTGTTTTGCAATCTACTGTGTGACCAGGGGCGTGTGTGTATATATATATATATATGTATATACGTATATATACATATGTATTTATATATATATATATATATATATATATATAAATACATATATATTTGTATATATGTATATTTATTTTTATCCTAACTTTTTCTAAAAGCCCCAGTCCACCCCTGTACCCTGTGAATGCTCACATACATGACTTCACACAAACACATGTAGACACCAGCTTCATCACCTCCCCCTCCACACACACTCACTCACGCAAACACACAAACACACCACTACTAACACGTCCCCCAACTGAAAAAACAAAACAAAAAAAACAACCAAAGTAAAAAAAAAAAACCACACAGGTTGATTTGACCTTAATTTAAAGGTCAAAATGTACGAACAATCCAACAAGGTGTTG
>JBAMYA010000013.1:4764282-4781680 GCA_037176975.1 Arrhamphus sclerolepis
AGCCGCACACATTTACATCCTTCATATGGTCTTCGGGTCAGTTTGACCTGCATACACAGAGAGACACAGAAACATGCACGCACACAAACACACACACACACACACAGAGGAACAGCAGGGCCCACACCTGAAGGAAATCAGAGATGTTGAATGCAGACTGTCAGCGGGCTTAGTTGATAGACTATCTGTAGCAACGTACAGGGCTGTTATCTGGAGGATGGAAGAGAAACCAGGATTTACCTGCTGATGAAAAACAAAAAGGCCATTTTCTTTCTGCAGCAAATCTAAATTAAAGTGGCCCTTTGTGTCAGAGTTGATTGGGAAACAGTTGTGATATGGGTGATGCGTGACAGGGGACAGGCGACATGAATGCATATACACTGCTGTACATCAATTCGCGCGCAGGCGAAGGGAATATTCAAAATATATTCATGGAATGTTCAGAGCTATTTCAGCAAGGGATCACATAATATTACTTCCACACAGTGATAAGATAAGGTATTTTTCATATTTTCATGTATTTTCATTCATTTCCCATTTTGCGGAAGTAGGAGGAAGAGTTTAGCCTTAGGCAAGATTAATAAGCATTTAAAACGGTTTCACTGCTAACCGGCAAATCACAGTGTGTGTTTCAGGGTATTGTTCACCACTGAGTGGTCATGAATGACATAAATAGATTGCCCTGGTATACATCAGCAGCCAGCTACTGAAGGCAGGAACAAATAAATAACTAAACACAAGTACTGTACCTATAGAACTTCACTTATATGTGTATGCAAATGCAATTTGGCACTCACATAAGCTTAACTTTAAAAGAAAAAAAACACAAAAAAAACACACACACACACACTAAACACACACCATGCAGCTTATATTCCATCTTCCGTCTGAGCTATAATTAAATGAAAACCTGCCTTCCGGTGGCTTTTTCTCTCCAAAGAAAGAATTCAAAACACTTAACCCCCATTAGATAGCAAATGACAAGGAATCCAAAAATGGTACCTGCAGCTGTGACCAAGACCAGGTTAATGTCAAAACATAAACCTCCAAATGTAAACGAAAATATACAGAAGGACACCAACTGCAACGTATCTATAGAAATCCATAAATTTAAAAATCAAGAGCATTGAATCACCCTTGCTATATAGGCTATTTATATATAAATGTGTGTGTGTGTGTGCAGTGGAACATGTGCCCATATATTGCATCTGTAACATGGTTTAATAGCTGACGTTCAAACAAGCAAGTTCAGCCGGCATAATTGAAGCCCTCCCCAAACTGTGTTTTTATTTTGCTCCCCAGTTCTGAAATATAATCAGTTTTCCTAATTTTATTGCATTTCCTAATGATGCTCGCCCAGAGCAATTGTTCTGTGTGTTCCTTAGCAAACAGCGCGTGTCAGCTCACTGAGATTAATCTTGATTACTTTAGCCCTTGATGAAGTAGGCTACAATAATGCTTTAATTGGGGAATATTACCACATAGAGGGGGAAAAAAACTGTGATAGATAGACCAGGAGATGGATGTTTGACTCAAAACTGCACTAATTGCAATGCAGTTTGGAGTGATTAACTTTGGATGGATCAGTGACTGTGGCGGAACACTGAACATAAACAACAAATAGGGTCCCACATCCATAACTGCGGTGCACCGTAGTCATTGACAGGATGTCATTACTGCACTATTGACTGAAATGATGACATCAATTTTTATTATCAATTCACCCTTATTTATTTGCATGTTTTCATCCTTTTAATTTCTTTTGGGGTTTGTAATTTACTGGTTTAAGAAGCTGTTCAAAATAATTTGTGCAGCTTTTGTAATGCAAAGATTTCTGTGTTTTATTAAGAATGTAAAAAGAGATTGTTCAGTCAGTTTTATCACTCATTTTATAGACATGTCCATTACTCACACTGCCTGGACAGGTTTTGCAATTAATATTGGACCACTGACTGTGGGATGAGATATCTGCATATTTGGGCATTCTTGAACTTGTTTTATAGTCCATCCACACATGAAAACTGGACTCTCACAGTCCATTTCTTAGGGTCAGTAATTTCTTTGTAAACTGTCCCTTGGAACTGCTCATTAGCTGATTATCACGGTGAGGTCAGTTGTAATTTTGGAAATAGAATTTTCCTTGGGCAGTCCACTTCATCCTTTATCAATCATTTGAATGATAAAAGACTGCTCCTCTGTTCTAATTGTGATTGTTTTTACCGTGCCCTCACAGATCATCTCGCAGCCTGGCGTCCACATGTGAAGTTAACTAAGTTATGCAAATACTGCATTTGAATAGGTGCATTTGAACGTTCCATATGAGAGTCGGAGCATCATTGAAGATGCTGATGAGCTGATGATTCATGTGCTGCTGGAAAAGTCTTTATACTTTCTTGAAATGACCATCAGTTTTGGAGCGGTAAAAGAAGTCGCTGTCAGAAAAAATGCTTTTGCATTCAGATTCTCACTTAGAGGTTAAGAATTAAATCATCAAAACTTCCAATGATCTTGTGCGCTCATTAAGTGGATTTTTACACAATTTTGGATCCTTTGATTCGAAATCAGAAAAGCAAGCCCTGAAACAGAAATTATTATTTTAAGGTTAATTATGAAATGCAAATAAAAAAAATAAATAAATAAACATAATAATATTTATTTTTAATTTGAAAATAGAAAATAATAGAGAAAAAAAAAGGAAAATGCTGTTCTGGAATAACACTCCCCACATACACGCACAAAAAAAAACAAAAACAAAAAAAACCTGTTATGTGTATTATTTCAGATTTTGTGGAAGCATTTTGGCCATATCAAGGATTTGACATCATTAAAAGGACTATGTCCTCTAAAAAAAACTCACATTTTGCACTATGACCAAAGTAAGTCAGTATTTACCAGATCTTACTTATACAGTTTTTGTTTTTTTTTCTTCTTCTGCGTTTGGATGTTGGTCATGCATTATGTTTGCATTATCTGGTATTATTCTCCACAACCAGTTTTAAAGAAGAAAAGAATATTGGATAACATTCACATCAAACAAAGTTGGCTTGTTTATATGACGTCAGTAGTGCAACTACAAAGAGGCTCTAGTGATTTTCAGTTAGTAAAAAGTGGTTTTGTCTTTACTCCATGTTAGCAAAATTGTTAATGTAATCTCTAGGTGTTAGAAGAATTAGATTTTATTAGTGTGCCAGGACAAAGCTTAAGTTTTCTGCTTGTGTCTATAATTAATTGCAGCAGCATTTTCTAGCACTTCTATTTTTCAGAGTGCTGGTAATGCTGCCACTCTCTCGAAGCCTAAATGACTGAAAAACTTCATATTTATGAATTAAATAAGTTCAGGACCGTCACTCATGACCTCATTACCTGCACGTGTAGTGCATAATGAACCCCCCCAAAAATACGAGTCCAGGGCCTGTCATGTCAGCACCTACAGAGACTGCAGTATACACCCTCGGGGCAATACCCATTTTTGCCCATGCAGCTCTCCTGTTATTCTGCCCCATCTTCACTCGCATGGTATTGTACATGACACGGGTGAGTACACACACACATGCACACACACACACTGCAATATTTGTTCCACACCACACTGTCGGAGAGACCCAATCTGCTTGGTCGGGACAGTTGTCTTGTGTGGTGTTGTACGCTGACCAGACATATGCTGACCCCTTATGATTTTTTTTTTTTTTTTTTTGTGCTGACTTCCTCATCAGTGCCTCTTTGTGTCATGACTATGTTGAGTTTTATTAAGGGGGTGACACAAAGGGTGGTGGGGAGGTTCCTAACATCATCATGAAGAGAAACCCACAAAGTCCTTTTTTTGGTTTGACCTCTTTAAAGATGTGATATATATTTAAGGAGGATAAGGTTAAGCTGACCTACACAAACTACCATACGCAAACCCACAAACACACACTTGTGTACAGAAATGACTGCATGCAAGTAGCATCTAAGTAGATATTGCATGTTTGAAATTCACAGTTGTCCTTCACTTCAAGCTCAGTCTTGATCTAATCCCTATGACTGACACCTGGCAGCATGTCTGTGACTCGAGTTAAAGGGAAACATGCACGCTCACACCTCCAACAAGCTTGACACCTGCTCTCTCCCTGCTTGTTGAAGAGAAGAAGTTTGGATGGGAGACGGGGTGTGGGAATGGTGTAAGTGTGTGGACATTGGTTCTGTCTAGTCCGAGGTGTGAATCTGTCTCTGTGTAACACACAGTGGCACACAAAGAGAAACACTGGCCTTTGTGTACTCACAAGTACATGGTATGTTCACACACAGACATCTGTGACTGTTAACATGCCACCAAATATTCATATATGTGTTCGTATTCACACATGCACACAAATCGACCAACAGTCCTGTTTGTTCTTGCTTAGGACCAGGAGGTCACCCCCGGACAGTACATTTACACAAACCATCCATGATGCAACGTCAAATCCTGCTGCAGCGTGGCTTTGCTTGTCAGAAAGACCTTTCTCTGAGAGGCCTGACAAGATGCAGAAGGATCAGTCACGCCGTAACGGAAAGATAACGTCACCAGAATCTGTTATGACATATTGAGGAGGGGTAGAAAAAAACAGTGACATATTCCACAAAAGCTTCATTTGAAGCAGGAGCTGTACAGTAATTTATTGAGCCTAATGTAAGAAGACAACAAGCAAAAAAAAATAAAAAAATCAATACAATTTTTTATGACATTTTCATCTCCCATGGCCAGCATATATGTAATATTATACACATAAAAGCAATGCTAATAAGGTTTGGCTTCTAAAAGGCTAGAACAATGGAAGATGAGGCTGATAGAGAGCCTATCGATAGCTCGATTTAGGCTGTCTACAGTGCAATAAACTATTTTTGTTGTTGCGTGTTTGTTTGTTTTATTTTGTGGATATGATCAGAAGAACAGATGCAGTAGGTGCAGTCTAAAATCATACAGCATGTCATCTACATCCCACACGAGGAATTACAGAGAACCGTGGTATCTTGAGTCTGCATACACAATGGGGTTGGAGGGTGAAGCTTATTAATAAATAATGAAAAGAAAAAAAAAAGGTGTGTTTGTGTTTTTAGATTGCAAAAATTATTGAATGTCATTGTAATTCATCTATGAAGCACAGTTGTGCTTGTTTGAGATTTGTTGCCCGTGTTTGTATCGTCTATGAATGAAATACTGAACACACATTACTGCAGCATGTGCATTTGTTGTTTATAAGTGTAGTTTTCTCATAGAATTAGAGCTCATTTAATTAATCTCCCGACTTCCCTTCCTATGAAGTTCCAATGGCAGATTTGGCTCACAGGCGTTTTTTTTTTTTCTTTTTTTTTTTGACAGTTGACAGTCACTCCTTGCTGGCTTGTTAGAACTCATAACAGCAAGCACAAACACGCACAGAAGCAGCAGCAGAGCCAACTGTACACTAAACAAAGCCGCTTGTCATAGTAATGATGAGAGCGGACTCCATTATGTTCTTTTGAGTTTATTTCTCTGATTTACCACAGTCAAAGCGATGCATGCCTGGGACAGTCTCCAAGGTTGCTGTCAGGGGTAATTTAATGTCCTTGGCTTTAGCGTCTTTCTGGGAGCCTGTCACATCAGCTCAGCACTGACTGGCGTACCAGCAGGGACCTCTGGCTTTGTGATTATTAATAGAATATTGATACCGCCAAAAACACTGTGGAGGGATGCTCATGTCTTCTCCCGTCTTCTTCGTTTGCAGGACCTTAACCTATCTATCTCCTTCCCATCTTTCTTCTATAAGTTTGTTGTCTCCTTTATTCTTAACTTCATCAAACCTGACACTTATAAATTATCAATTAGAAAAGCAAACAATACAGGTGTAATTCAATTAGTAGCTGTTTTTCTTTTGTTTGTTTGTTTGGTTTTTTTTCATGAACTGGCACACATGGACAGAAATTTGCGGATGAAGAAACACACTGAAGTAAACAATTATGTCACAAGTCTTGCATAAGCCACTGTGCTTGTACCTTCATGTGGGTTTTAGTTAGAAATAGTGATTCAGCAATGAAGCAACTTGGAGCTCATCCAGCTATCATTTTTCATGTTTCCACCACAGTTAAGCAAACCAGTACTGGCATGACCACACTAGTGCTTTAATTTTCTCATGTTACTCAACTGATGTTGGTTTTACTTTCCCAGGCTTGTCTTTAATCTCAGAAAGTGTCAGTTAAATGTAGAATACTTTCAACTCCATGCTGGGGTTACACATTCACATTTGCATATTGGCTCAGAATTGACATTTTTCAGACTCTCCATATTTTCCGTTGTTGGATGCCATTTAAGTGTTGCAGGCTGAAAACATCAGCGCATATTTAAACTCTGAATGCTACTAGCAGAATTTTTGCTAATCTTTTTTTTTTACTTTTAGAAAAGTGAAAGAAAATTCAGACTCCCTCATCACATTTTCATTAAAAAATACCCAACATGTGCTCAAATACAAATATAACATGTACAGAAATGAACTTTTTCAATACGTTCTTCATAACGAAGTGACTGAGAAAAGAGCTATCATGTCTTTTCGGTGTAGCATTCAGTGTAAATACCATCGAGGCTCTGAAAGCAACAAAATTCTACCTCTCAGTTATTGTATTCACATAACATAAAACTACTTGATCAATTCTAATACATTTTATCACAAGGAACATTGATTTTGATGTAAACATAATCATGAAAGAGCATCAGAATAAATTGGCCTGACAAGATAGAGTTCATTATCAGGCAAAACACTTGGGAATGTGTTACTCTAATTAATTTTCTCTAATGAACTCAATGTTTTTGTTAAGACTGGAAATACCTCAGTGTCACTTAGTTTACTGTGAGACTTTGTAGTTTCATCTGGTTATGCAGGGAAGATTATTGCCATGTTCTGGTGCATGTTCATGTGTAATCAGCAAATGAATGATAACTTTTAGAATCTCAAATCTGACAGCATGACTGAAAAAGCTTGCATTACACTTATTGTATTATAGATTTACTTTTCGTGTGCAGTGCAATGCTTCCAGGGCCTCTCGATTTTGGGGCACAAGTTTCACAGTTAAGGTCCAGTCAGTGCAGTCCTCTCTCTGCATGCACCCTCCGTCGTTGCCATACCAGGCATTGGCATAAGAAACTATTTTCAATAATTGATTCTGCACTCTAATTGAACAGCAAGACTGAACGGCATAGCTCATTACTTTACCCATTAGTTAATTATCGGAGAAGTAGGACAAGTCAATAAAAGTGAAGGCAGTAAATTCTGATACTAATTAGCCGAGTTTCCTTCGAGACATATTTAAAGGCAGATTAGTTACCTGAATGTCCCGTGACGGAGTTGGCGGGGGCTGGTGGTGGTGGTGGTGGGGTGTTTGGTGGATATGGGGTAGGTGACTCTGAGACGGGAGAGTCGGTTAAGGTTAGCTGCTTGAAATCATTAAAACAGGAGAGTTGAGAGACACAGCAGTGTAATGAAGCTCCCCAACAGACAAACTTTTCATCCACGGGGGGATTTGAAGTGAGGTGAACAAAGATGAACACTGGGGGCGGAGGGAGTGGATACGTCTAAATTATGACTTCGGCTGTCCTCTTTTAAGTTAAAATTTTGCCAAAGAAAATTGAATAAAATTTATAAAATACAAATATAAATGTACAGAGAATTTTTTTTTGTGATGGGAGCAAATGATACATTTTTTTGAAGTATTAGGCTGGATTGTGCCCTTGACACATTGCTCCAAATTGATTAATGAGGGGAATTGATTAAAACAGTTTATTCCCTTTCATTATGAACCTCTCTGCCTCTATTTGTTTTCATGGCTAACGCTGCCAATAATAACCGTTTGACACACTGGGCCCACTGCGAATAGCCGTGACTGGGTTCATGCTCTCCTAACAGGGGGGCTTTACAATGGTGTAGCACAGATGCCCCAGCAGCCAATGAGAAGGCAGGAAAAAGGGCTGTGTGAAGCAAGCGCTACAGCGCCTTTTTCACATGCAAATGCTACAATGTGATAATAAACACCTGACATGGAGCATGACTGAATTATCCTGCCTGTTTAATCAAAGACACTCCGTACAGCCGCTCCAAGCCCTCTGTTGCCTCACTCTGTGTCGCCTCCTCCTTCGTCCTCTACGGAACATTTTTATCACCTTCTCTTCTTTTCTGTCTTTTTTTTCTTTCTTTACATGTTATAATACTTCTTTTTCCTCTTTCTTCTCTTTCTGTAACCTTCCCTCACTTATCCTTCCCTTCATCTCCAGAGCTTTCTCACCCCCGTCACTCAGCTGTTTTCACAGTCATACATTATCACTTTTTCCATCAATTGGCTTTAGCTAGCTAAGTTTTGTGAGGAGCCATTGGCAGGGGGCCCCTTGAGGATAAGGAAACGACAGAAGGCGGCCTTTATTTACCTCTGTGGCCCCTACCGTGTCATCTGCTTAATCATGTGGCTAATCGACAACACTTTCTCCCTGCTCGCCCGCACCAGGACAATGGGGAACCTCATTCATATTTTATACAATAGAGTGTTTAAGTCATTCCACGCGTCTGAGGAGGAGGATATTGTGTTTCATTGTGAAGGATTCCACAGGGACCTCCTCCCTGCCCACCCAGACCTCCCTATCGGCCCTCCTTCTTCCAACTAGCATATGCTTGGCATTTTTGGTGTTAAGCAGGCGGGCCCGGCCAGTGCAGCTGGCTGGATGCAAAGAGCCTCAGCCTGGTATCAAAGAATTAATTCCCATGATTAATTCAAATGGTTCATTCTGCTTTATCATGGCTTAAGAAAAAATAACCCAGACAAATATGTAGTCCACTGAAGAATGAATTGCATGGAAGTGTGTTTAATTATGCAACAGGGTGTATAATGGGGGATCTTTTCCCAGCACTAATCTCCTTGCCACCTCCACTTTAGAGAGCATGGTGTCAGATGCTGGGCACCATGTGTTGCCTCTGTTCTCTCTAAAAGGGGATTTATCCCACATAACGGATCACTGTTTGCTGTATATGTTATGTGTCTGTTGCTGCTTAACCACTCAACAAAGCCTCTCAAAATGACATTGCAGTAGATGGCTTGGCATTGGCTTAAGTCTTATATAACTGCAAACTGTTCTTTTGGTGTGAGCAGTCAATATCCAGTCACTCGGTCTTCCACATCAGTTTCCATCTCTCACTGTCTGTGCTCCTCCCTGCTTCTTTAAAAGATTAACCAGGGTCATTAAGGACACAGAGAAGGTTCATTTTGTCATTATGATCAGCAAATTAATCATGGTGGGGGGATGCCATTTAATGACACACTTCCCTGGACTGATTACTCGTGTTCTTGCTAATTACATTGGTTAACTACAGTGCACCTATGATGGCCCTTCTGGTATTTGGGCTCTCAAGTCCATGGGCCTCCTAAAAGACACTCTCACATGCTTTATTTTCCCCTCGAAGGAAATTAAAGAACATAAAAGAAACAGCTGTGTACGACGTGGTGTCCTGACAAGCCCATTACTGCCACGTCTCCCCGTGCCACGGAAGAAACTTAACTGGCTCCTATAACCTTAAAATGAGGGAACGCCACTCACCACAGTTTTACTGTTGCAGCGCTGCGGCAGCTCTCCCCCTTATCTCTCACTTCTTGTCTAAATGAAAGAAGCACAAAAGCTCAGTGTCATTAAAAACCACCACCATTAGAGCTGGCTGGCTTCATTTGTCCTCCATTATTACTGAAGAAGGCTCAGTCATCAGAGCCTCAGAGCTGAGGAGGGGGTTATAGGGAGCAGAATACAGGTTACACAGAGGGACACAACCCAGTTAATAAGGGAGGGAATCATGGGGCAGGTAAGGGTCAAACTGGACACTTCCTAGCATGCAGCAAAGAGCGATTCATCTGAATGGAAATGTCAGTGGAGACCATCAGGTCAACAGCTCCAGGCTAACTTGGACCTGGGTGTGACTCCTGACACTCAACAGTGGACAGGGGCCAGATAATGGCTTTAGGACCCTGATGGTTATCTCCTCAACTCTGGCTTATTTTCATTCCCCTCCTCCCTTGCCCCTCCTTCCACCCCCCAGTGCAAGCCCCCCCTCCCTCTCTAACGACAACTGAGGAGGGGTTAAATGGTCTAATTCCACAGAGGTTTTTGGTGGAGAAGATACGTGACAGATGTAATGTGATAAACTCGATGCTGGCGTTACTTAGAAAGAGCAACTCAGACGGCAGCGACATGAATGGGGATGGTGTTTCCTTTGTGATGTGTGCCAGTACTATTTATAGGTGGTGTGTAAACAACAAGAAGTCCTGCCTTATGACTATCATAATTGGTAGCTTCATTTATTTATTTTAAGATCACAAACTAAAACTAAGGATTTTTTTTTTCATCTCCCTTTTGACAAATGGACTGATCTGAGGTTTAAGGCTACTGAAATGATTAACTTATATGAAACAAATAATTAATTTATAACATTTCAATCATCCTTCTTTAATGTAAATGGCCAAAGCCTGCTCCAATTTAAGTGCTACACATATCTTTTATTTCATGATCAAAACGCTTTTACCTTGAAAGAGTGAAAATATTTTTCTGATATTTTAAATGTGGGACATTTAAAAAAAACAAAAAAAACAGGAATTCATACCCTTTTTTAAAAATAGAAAACAACACAGAAATACATTTTCTACATCTTCATGTCAAAATCTGTTGAAGTATTTGGGTTCCTTTGATTTTTTTTTTCTTGCTCATATTGAGATGGCTTAGAGGAGATCCTGAAAAGACCTTTTGAAATGGACCAGAGCTGGCAGTCCAGCTATTTGGTAACCCCCTCTATTTCCTCAGCCTGTTTTACAATCTCATTAAATCGGCCCTTTGTTTTGCCACTTTCCAAGCTCTGATCTCTGGCTTAGGACGAGTCAAGAGGCCGAGACAGTTTGAAAAAGGCTCCCTCCGCCACAAAGAAGCCGCTTGTTCGCAATCATTCCACTCTTCAACACCACCCAGACAAAAAGGAGAGCTAGAGAGCAAGAGGGTCATTCACTGGCGCGATATCGTGAGAACTTAATGAAAGTTTTATAACTCTTGAAATGTTTATGACCTTCTCACTCAACAGCTTGTCGCACCAATTAATCCCCGATTCTGACAAGAGCCAATGATCTCAACTGGTTGTACCAGGAAAAACAAAGCAGGAATATAATAAAGGAAACTATTTCTAATAAACTGCTGATATGGACAGGATAAACTAGGAAAATAGATGTGTTAACATTGCTGTTAACTTTTTAATCAGAATTTTACCCTTACTCTTCAGCTACAACAGGGACGTTCACCTTATTCAGATTATCGCCTCCTTTGTGGCCCAACCCTCACAGGTTCTGTAGCTTTCTGTTTTTGATTATGCAACATTGTACTCCATCATGTCACCATGTTTACTGAGAAAAAAAAAAGGAACTCAAGTGACCACAATCAGAGCAGATCTGCTCTGCTCTGCTGCTGTTCGTGCATCATCTTAAAATCCAAATAATGCATTTAAAAATGCTGCATCAAAGACCAAAGTGAACACTAAAGGCAGCCTTTTTTCACCCAGTAGACAGTAGTTACTGAATTGCTCATCTAGCAGGGATGAGCATAGATCCATCTTGGTACCGTGAACCTGTCATGGAGCAATGAAGGGGAATCCAGCGCTCATCTGAAACAAATGACAAAGTCTATCGCCCAAGGCCTCTCTCTTCCTCTTCTTAACAGCTACGCTGAGAAGCCATCACTGTCCACAAAATATGATAAAACCCGTGCCATAATAGGATTCATAAACATGCCCAAATACAATTTGCTGAGATGTATTTCAGGAAAAGACAATCATTTACAACTTCTGAGGGGGATTTAGAATAAGTATGTTTGTATGCAAATCCGGCAAGCACGTTTTTATGTACTCCGCTCCCACAGATCATGAAAGCGCATTAGATTTATGGCAATGCCGGTGCATAATTGTGAAAATGGTGGGGTGGGGGGAAAACGAGAAGAAGGAGAAGAAGAAGAAGAAGAAGAGGTCTCGGGATTTATACCGAGACCTTTTTTGGGGGTTTTGATTAGTGTCGAACGAGCCCAGCTTTCATGCCCCTGACATGGAAAACAATTGCTGCCACTTGGCTGAGTCCTGGGCATCCAGGCCCCCATTGCTTCCACATGGGATGCCGCCAACATTCGCTTTTGGCAATAAAGATAGCTGGGGACAAAAGACAGACAGCAAGTACCTCTTGGCAAATTTGTATTTGCAAGCACGGCCTCTTAATCTTTACTTTATTATTTTTCCTTTTTTTTCCTCTTTAAGACAAGAGTAGTTATGAGTCAAAACTTTTAATAAGAAAGAAATTCAGGGTAAACAATTACTTACAGTAATAATATTAATGTACAGTTTTGTTGCATATTTTTATAAACAAACGGGTCCTGGTTGAACTTTAACAAAGGCATTGTTTTAAACAAAAACAGAGTTGTAGTGTCGAATGGCTAGATTTTTCCTCAGTCTCATGTAAACACTATTAGAAAGTTTAATCAAATAAAGTTCAATTTACAAACCCATTTATTACCAATAAAGGAGAAGAGAAACACCTGCTTCATGCCACCTTAACCCCATTTTGAGATGTGTTTTCCTTTCTCACACACATCTTGTCTGGGGAGTTGCTCTGTGCAATGTGGCATGAATTTAGGCGTCTGAGGCAGCAGCCACCTCTTTCTCTATCTGAACCACTGGTGGGAGTGGAGTGGGGGGGGATTGACCCAGGAATCTGGAGTCTTTTTGGAATGAGAGTTCAAAGGAACTCCCCGCAGCCTACATAAACCACCCTCAATTGGCACAAAGAGGAAACTCAATTTGCAGGGAGCTGCGCTGTATACTTTTTATAGAGGAACTTTTAGTCATTAGACCATATACTCCATCTCGCTCAAACAGCCCAGCGACCCGGTAGGAGGCTGAAACATGCCTGTTCTACTGAAAAAAAAAAACAAAAAAAAAAAACAGCATATACCCCCTCAAAAACTCTAGAAAAAAAAGTCTCTTAATGAGAGCCCAGTTAGTTCCTGTGTCTTCAGATGGTGTCCTGTTTGTTCAGCAAAGCAGGGGTATCTGTGTTAACCCTTCCACAACAAAATCTGCTTAGAAGGTGTAATCCTATCTAGTATGCATGTAGCAGTCTTCAGGCGGGGTTAGACAGGAAAAACAGCCAAAGATGCTGTATCAAATCAAACATATGTGTGGAAAGAAACAAAAAAAAACATAGTCTTTTGGGCAACAATCAGGCTGCACTGAAAGAGACAGAATTTCTTCTGAAAATCTAGTTTAAGGTTGTCATATTCATTTAAGTCAAATGGGATTTTAGGACAAAACACAGTTTGAAACATGACAAAAGCAACCCAATAGTTGATCTCTCTACAAAAACAGCCACGTTTATAATGTACACTTTAATCAAAACAGCTCCACAGCAGCTTAAATGGAAAACGGTAATACAATGAAACACATTAAATTAAAAAAAGATCATTTTTTAAATATTTCAATAAACGGAATAAGAATGAAATACAAGAAAACATTTCTTTTTCAAGATGAGACACATTTTGACATCTGACTTTACATTTTCTTTACAGTCTGAGCCAGTTGGGAAATACAAATACAATTTTCAGGTCTATAAAAGAAGGTTTCTAAAGATCTTCGTCATGTTGCTCTTCCCCCAATTTATTTTCCAAAAGTGTGATAATAAAATTATCACACTTTTGAGAGACACAGAACAATATTCAGTCCTTCCTGTCAATCACTCGTTTTAACTTCAATATAACATTATAAAAATGAGCAACACACACACACACACATTTTTTTTTTCATTTTATTAAATGTTGTTTTTGATATTAATGCTAACAGTATCTCTGATAAGAGCTATAATTATTCCTGCTTGTCACTCAAAGTTCAACCCCTCTGTACCACTTTCTGCTCCTTTTTTTCCTCCATTTTCTTGTAAATGAAAAATCATTTAAAAGCATTTAGATATATTTTAGTCCTGGTATCTACAATTTGTTATGAGTTGTGACATTTTCATGTGCATAATGAATATTATCGTATTTAACTTGTCATCTAAGTGTCTATTTTGTTTATAAAATTAAATATTTTTTAATGTCAAAGGTCATATAAGATGAGCATATTGTGAAAATGAAGTTGTAATAACATTTTAATGTTTGAAGGCTGAAATAATGTTCCCATAATCTGTTCCCAGTTTAAAATCCATCCAAATGCCATCTTTCATAAGCTCCACCTCCACTGGACCACCTGCGTTCTTTCTAACCTTTGTGAACTCTAACCTTACCACACAGCCCTTGCCAGCCATCATATTTGTCTCTTTATGTCCTTTGTTGCCCTTCTCCCCCCTCATCCTCCCCCCTCCACTATGTATGCCAGATTAATGACAGCTAATAATATCTGATGTTCCTGGACAATGCGTCCGGTAATGAGATGCATTCCCAATGGGTAGGCAAGGTGTCACCACTAACAAATTCACCGTTGCTGTGTGCAATTAGCCTGTAAAAAGGGAGGAAAAATACACTAAATCAGTATCGGCGAAGATGGATGAAGCACGCTGAAAGAAAAATACCCCCTTTGTTGCCAAACACCCAACATGGAAGAAAAGGAAGAGAGTGGGAAAAAAAATGTCTTTTTTCCTCCTCCACATCTTTCTCCTGCAGGAGATGTGGACAGGTTACCTTTATGGAAACATTATTCCTTGACTGCTCCCTGGCAGGAGTTCATTACAGCTCAGCCTATCGTTGAAATATCCTCTGCAAAATGTCAGCATATGTAAATGAGAATTCAGTGCTCATTCGCATGTCATGTTTTGTTAAAAGTTGTTGCAACCTTTCTTTGCTTCTTATTTCTGACTTTCCTCCCCGCCCCCCCGCCCTCTTCCTCTTCCTCTTCAGCAAGAGTGACAAATATCCATTGTGGAAACCAGCAAAACAAAAACCATCTGATCTCATCGATTAACATGATTGATTATTTTATTCCATAGATGATATTGATAACGGCTATTTTGGAACCATAACTCATTGTACAAGTTTGAAATAAAATTCATATGATTTGATGTCTGTATAGAAAAGTAAAATCGCACACCAAATAATTGATTTTCTATGTTGTTACTGTTTTTATATTTGTACTTGTAGACCATATTAAATCGTGTTCAACAGCATTGATCCCCCAGGGCAGTTTAAATATTAGTGAGCATTAAATCAATATCAATGCAGGCTGTTGTTACACACTAAAGGGACGCTGGCATGATTCAACATTTATGCAAAACAACAGCTAAACTCTGGCATAATGTCTTGGCTGGTGCCATCCTCACTGTACAGGCCCCGTGGCTACTTCCAGTGATGAGAATGGATAGAGCTTCCATTCACAGCCATCCATGTGTGCCCAGTAGCTTAAAGCATCGACTAGTAGCCCAGTGATACCACAATGTGACAGTTAGCACAAGTCGGAACAAACAGCTAACGCCGTGTTAATGGTTAAGCCTTGTCATAATCAAAAACCCTCTTGCTTTCCAGTGTGAATATGAGGCTGACTTAGATGCAAGACAATGCGGTTAATAATTTCCCACTTTTGGGCCTTGTAGTTACCATATGCATATATGAATGTCTCGACTTTTCTGTGTTACAAAGTCAAAAAATTGATTTCATGCAGGGGCAAAGAAGATGCCAACTAGATCACCTTGAGGGGCAAGAGAAGGGGTTTTGGTGCATTGTGCCTCTGAAAAGAATACTCTCATATTCAGCACCCGGCTCTCTGCTGTGCTTTGTGCCCTGACTACCCCCATGCACAGGCTGCATCTGTGGGGGTTCTATCAGCCTAATGAAAATTACATTTACACCAGCACTGCTCATGCCTATACAGTCTACATTATGCAACAGATGAGCATTGGGGCCACGGAGTCTAAGTTTGATAGCATTTCTTAAGCAGGATCAAACCAGAAGTACTGGAGGAGTGTTGGCAGTGATGTGAATTTGATGAGTTCAACAGTAAAAATATTCACTTTTCACATATAATGAGAATGACAAACAGGTTGCAGGGTAGAATTTTTGAGTTGACTTTTGAGGGGGAAAATCTTCTTTGCAATATCATTATAAGGGGCTAAAATTGATATGAAAATGAACTTTTTGGAATAATTGACTCGGTGCTCATAAGGAGAGGGGATCCCGTCATTTGTTATGAGCCAAATGTATGCTACAATATGGAAAATCAAGTTAGAAGAAAAGTGATGAGTTTCAGGAAGGCACTGAAATCTACATGCAAATGCATAATAATCACACATCTACAATATTGCAGTGTTAAGAAAAAAATACCTTGAATTCAATTATCTTGTGGGCTGAAATAATCATAATGTTATTGGAAACTCAATTATGGAGGCAAGCCATGTCTGGAAATTAGCTGAACTTAGCTAAGGAAAGTCAGCCCCTTGAATTCATCAAGTATGGATTATCACAATATTACATGTTCACTTTGATTCTGCTGTCCAAAGACAAACATTCACAGTCACTGCTGCATAGTCCCAACATTTCTTTTATTCATGAACTGCGCTCTGATCTATTATACATACAAAACTGATTCTATGCTGATTGCCTCAGGCTAAGAGGCTCAGACATAGAATTAATTATATTATATACACATGCATGATAATTGTGTACGATTCGGTCAAACATAGAGGTATTTCTCTATGTGTGATTACCATTGTTGCTTCACTGGCAATTATTTTCATTATTGTTGCTAATATTGTTAATGTTATTGTTTTCTCATTACAGCATTTCTCTGGGGCTTATTTTGAAGATATTAGGATGTATGTGACCGCTACTCTGAAATAAATCACGGCTTCTGCTGACGAGGCCCATGACATTAATATACAAACGGGAAGCTCATATAGCAAGAAAATTACTTTGAAATTAAACACCAGGCTAACACAGGTCGGGCACAGGAAATAGAGATAAGGGTGCTAATTCATTAAAAAATATTAATGAAATATCCCCCTCAACACAGTGTGCATGGAGAAAACCATACTTTTGAATATTACAACATTAAAAGCATTTCCTCTAGCTGATATGAAGGGTAGATCTTCCTTCATTATTAATACTGTACTCGTTGATACTTCAACTCTTTTCTATGCCTAAACATGATTGGAAATATCATTTCCATTTGGTACAGGAAGTGCCATGCGTGGCTTGGTTATCAAATTCCAATACACACTGCAATGCTCAATATGATTCCAACCTGAGATTGTCTAAAGACATTTAAAATAAATGCATCGGCCTTATGCAGAGTGTTGGACCTACGGAGGTCAATTGCATGCCTGGTTGGCATTTCTAATAAACATTTAGGCATGGACCGTGAAATGGAAAAATGCA
>JBAMYA010000013.1:4790262-4801199 GCA_037176975.1 Arrhamphus sclerolepis
TATATATATATATATATATATATATATATATATATATATATACATACATTTTTTTTCCATCTTGCTTCTTTTAAAACTGGAAAGCCATTTAACAAACATTTCACCCAGGCCTGGCTATTACACAGACTACTGACACGCATTGCACCCAGGCTGGACTCTTTCTCAACCCCATCCATCGGTCACATAGATGGTCCCCTGGTAGGAAGAGGCCTGCAACGTTAATGGAAATGGGGCTATGCTGGGAGCATAGAGCCTGGAGAAGCCTGGATGATCCCTCAGGCCATGGCTGCCACGGGATGAAATAGAGAGACTATTACAGCAGAGTTGTAAAGCCCCACACGCTCCACACACTATCATAATAGAATATTGATTCTATCAGATGCCAGGCCCTGGCCTGTCCCCACAATGAAGAAAAGAGCACTAAAGGTCATTGTGAAAAAGAACGGGGGGGTGGGGGGGCAGAAGAGCAGTGAGGTACAGGAGAGAATATGTTGACAGCAAGAAAGAGCTGACCGTTGTTGTGGATTTCTGCAATAATGGAAGTTATAATACATGATATTGTATGCTGCATCCTGCAGAACTGGACAATGACAGGAATATTGTGAAGTTCGTGGAAACTTTATATTCTTCCTTTCTTTCTTTTTCTCACACTGTTTTTTCCACACTATTGCTGCATCTGTCTCCGCAGCCATAAGTAACTGGGAAGCAATTTCAACCATTAATTGTTGATCAAGACGGTTGAGGAAAGCACCAAAGGAAAAGAATGATAAATAAGCACCCACCATGCGAACAGCAGTACAAATTACACCACAAGCAGGAGACGTTTATGCTTGATTGGAGCAATTTAATGTTTTCCTATGAAAAAAGCTTACAAATCCTGGGAGGACAGTTAAGGAAATGACTTTTTAATCATCCAAAGAGCTTCTGTGCCTTGTCTCTCCTGATGACTCCATATTGAACACTTGGAGCCATTAAGAGAAGGACTTCACTGATGGAGGCTTTTCTGTGCAACAGTTGGAGCTTTTAGGCATGAAATCATCTAAACTGAGTAGTTATTGTTAGATTTTTGGAGAAAAAGGTGGAAAAAACATTACATGCTGTTTATGATGATAACTTCAGATAACTGCTTAATACAAATATAATGAAAAATATAGATATAGATGACATTGTATGTTTGGTAAGTTTCATTAAATGTGTGGTTAGATTGAGCTGTAAATATTATCCTCACATCGCTTTTCATTTTAGATCTATACATGTAGTTTTAAGAGGAGTCCAAAATTCAACACCGAAACACAACAAAACCCCTGCATGGTGCCTGCAACCATCTCACTATTACCAAGTAAGGCGAGGAATATACTTAACAATGCCACAATATATTAGGAAATTGACTAATCTTTGTTGTGACATTATGGGCGGTGTAAAAAGTTCATGATGAATTCTGTTTTGCCCAGGCTGCTGGAAATATATTCATGAAATTTCAATGTCCGATGAAACAAGTCATCTTTTAACCAGAGCTTGACTGTGACATACCATTCCTCATTTCCATTCCAGGGAAAGCTTTATTTCAGTCAAATAAATATCCATTTTTCTTGCTGTAGTTCCTTTTTTGGTTTCTCCCCAATTCACTCTCAGCCTCAGTAATTGAACAGTAGTTGCTGTTGAGGGTAAATGAAACTGCCATTGTAGCATCAAAAATAATCAATTTGATGAGTCTTGTATGTACTTCTATACTCAAAGTAATGTGATATTGATTCTGCACTCTGATATAGTACTCTTCTCCTGCACTGGAATGATTATTGGCTTTTGACAAATTCCATCACAATATTTTATTCCCCCACTCCCGCTCTGCTTTGCCACCTCCTTTGTCTCAAAGCACCGCTGCCAAAGGCCTCAGCTCCAATTCCATTCTACAGCCTCAATTTCTATGTGATTGTAACACACTTGGACTATAAAAGACTCTTGTCTTTATTACTAAACAACAGCGGGAATACAATTTGACCTGATTGTTCGCTTTCAATTTTACATTCAACTCAGTTTGCATTTAAAAGTCTTGCAGTTTTATATGCTTTGCTTCCTCCTCATCCTTTTTTTTTTCAGACAGAAATCCCAAGCATACTTGCATGTTATCGTGTTTCATAGTGTTGTAAGGCACTGCAAATGAGTAGCTCCAAAACAATATTACATTTTTAAAATCCCAATCAACTTTTCTGGCTCCTTCTCCCTAATCCCACTTACTCAGCCTTTTTATAACCATATTCCCTCTGCATGAAAGAGTTGACGAGGACTGAAAAAAAGTGTAGGACTGGAGTGAAGGCTTGATCACATGTTGTCAAGATAAAGGATAATGGATGTATGGGCTGATAGTTAGATGGAATTCAGGTGTGGGTAAGGAAAGGAGACAAGGCAAAGGATTGATGAATGATGGATGGATGGATGTAGAAAGGAGGGAGGGGATAAAGTAGGAGAAAAGGCCGCAGAGGTAAGATGGGAAGATGGGAGGCCTCAGTGCCTTGGCCAGTCTGTATTGATTAGTGTGCGTAATAAAGAAAGCGAGACACCTGGCCCTAGAGAGGACATGGTTGACTTGGTGTCTGCATTAACAAGTAGTCTGTGTGTGTGTGTGTATGTGTTTGCGTGTGTGTGTTTGCATGTGTGTGGGTGAGAGAGACAGTGAGATCTAAAGCCACTGAATATGCCAATGTGTGCGTTTTACTCACAGAAATGCCATAGGGTGTCTACAGAAATGAATAAAAGAACAAGTACAGTGTATGTGTGTGTATGTCTACCTCTGTCTGTCTGTGTTAGCCATACACTGTGTATGCCAGCGTGTGTGCGTGTTTGTGTGTGCTGCAGGCTGCATCCCCAGTATAAAAATGCTTGACACAAACACACACACACAAGCACACACACGCACCCTCACAACAAGGGCCTCCTCATGGAAAAATCAATAAGATGGTGATAGAAATATGCTAGAATGTTCTCTAGGTGAGAGATTGATCTAAACTCCACAGAGAGTCTGTCCAAAACCAAATAATGGTTAAGGGCCAGTGACCTGCAGATCTCCACAGAAAACAATAATTAGAACGGTACTGTGAAAGTGCCTGCACAAAACTAAGACTTATAATAATATAAAAACATAATAATTATTATGTTAAAGTTTTGATTTGAAATCTAGAATAATGAAAAAGGCGTGATGTTCCTTGGCATTCTGCCTGTGATACCTGTATCTGCCTTAATCTTTCAGCTTTATGTGAGAAAAGCAGGAATATCGATATTAAGAGACAACTAAAAAAAGGTTTGTATTAGAAGTGATCTGTGTGACAGAAACTAATTTTGGTCCAGTAACATTTTGAGGCATATCCAAGTAAAAAAAGATTACTCCAATGTAATTTATATGATTTTGACATAGGAGGCTGCATGTCACCTTTTTCTTAAAAAAAGAAAAAAGAAAACACATTTGCAGGCATAGGCTCAGTCATTACAAGTGTTTGGTGGAAAACATTATTTTGAATTGCTCAAGTCCAAATTTCTAAGTATTTCTTCATATTATCAAAGTGAAATATGCTAACTTGGAAACTGGGCTCTCTTTCCCAAGGCTGGATACACCATTAGAAAGTTTTGATATCACCTACCCAGTCTATCATCAGCACAGCCACTTTTTGAGTGATGAGTCTCCTACAGGAACCAACAGCTGTATGTGCAAATCATGCATATAAATCAATTACCGGGGCCTATGTACTTTAAATGCACCCATTAATTAAGCAATGTCAGACACAATGAACCGTGAAGTTCATTACATTTTTAGCATTCAGACCAAGGATTATTTGAAGAGTGCATGAGAGAGAGGAAGACAGATTTACCTAATCATTAGACGCATAGCTCAATGTTGGGCAGATTCCAGCAGAAATATAAATGAAGCTGTTGCAAATAGAGAACTGTCTCAGCGATCTCCAACAAACAAACTGTTTGATCGGGAAAGCAATGAATCACAACAACTATGAGCTGAGCCCACTTTTCACCTTTCAGCTAAGAGATAAACATAAAGCCCTTACACAAAAAGCCATACTAATCCAAAGCCATCAAATTGGAAGATTGATCAGTCATGTTTACACATGACAAGTCAATGATGCATCACAATGATGTATAAACAAATAGACATTGTTGAGAACCCTTGACCTTTTGTAACTGGAATTTTACATTTAAATTTCAGCTTATAAAGACAGAAGGAAATTAAAATTGTAGAAACTTTCATTAAGAAACAAAATATCCAGATGTTGTATTAACTACATTCTCGAAGATGCTTTTACTGCTCTTACAGCCTGGTGAGAGCAATTTTATCAGTGCTTTCTGACAAATCTAGATGGGATCTGCCATCTGCAACTCTGTCTACGGTCTGGACTTTAGTAACACAGAGACTTGGAGATTCCAGTACAGTTTCTCAGCTGCTCCCCAGTACGTATGCCTTGATTTGCTGCCATTCTCATGGGAGAATGTTTGTCCCATATTTCTGGTAAAAGCACTATTAAGCTTTCTGATTTTCTTTATCTGGATAAATTCTCCCTCCCTTCTTTCCTGATGAGTATTTCTCTGCCTGCCACTCTGGAGCGCTTTCATAGCACAATGGTACTGAACTGGTACCATACCAGTTCACAAGGCAAAAAGCAACTCATGTGAAATGGAGCTAGCACCAATCTAATTAACGGATATCTCAGGTACAGACTGGTGCAGAATGTACCAAACCAAACATATCAGGGCAGGGGTGGATTTGATGTGATGACTCAAATGGGAGTGTCCACGAAACACTATACAAAGCAACAAAGATAGCTGCAGAACTGCTAATAAAAGCATGGATCAGAATTTACGACCGCACCATTGCACGCTTTTTTGAATGTCTCTTTTGTCTGGTCATCACGCCGCCTGCATCACATACTTTGCCTCTCTGATTGTTTGTACGCCTATCCAACGGTCCATCCAACATCACACTGAGTCCAGAGGAGCCAGACTAATTCTTTATGTTGAAAAGGAATAGAATCAGGATGGATGGCCAGAGTAGATATGCCTCACTGTAATCTGCTAAGAAGTGGCACCCAGCTCAAAAATAATAACTGGCTGTTTATGGCTCAAAGAGTTTAACCTTTTGTACTTTAAAAACACATTTTGTTTTCTAAAAATAAACCAAGCTATTCAAGGATGTTTTTTCTTTAGATAAACCTCCATCTAGCAGCCCTGTTGTTAAGGCCTGATTAATGGAGTGTTGGTGAGATCACTATAAATATTGGAGAGTTGTTTTTAAAGTTCTGTTAGAATGGCCACTGGGGCCCTGGTATCTCTGTACTAAATGATAGGATATCTGGGGGGGTTGGGAAATTTGGCATGGATTATGGTATGGAATAACCATCAAGTGGTGGATAGCATGTACTGACGTTCCAACCCAAACTACATTAGACATACCTTTTACATTTTTGTTTATTCAGTAACGGTATCTTAAAAGCATGGAAGATTCAGGAATTGTCTTAATATAAGTGAAATGATTCAAAGAACAAATAAAAGCTAGAGTTTTTTTTCCCCTCAGATGTGCATTCAGGGGGTATGTTTATGGATATTTGGTTCAAGTTGTTCTAAGATGACATGAGAGGTTGGGGAGGGGGGGTTCAGAGAGAAGATGCTGGGCCCAGCTGCCTGTCATTAAGCAATGACCTCTGCATAATGAAAGATGGCAACAACATTTCCCACTCATTACAAGGTTCCACACTGTGACAAGATTTGCATATTCATATATTTTTCCCTTCACCTCCCCTCCCCTTTTTTCACTGCAAATTATTTTTCCTGTGAGCAGGACATCTGCCTCCCTGACACCGCTCTGGAAGAGAGGAAATAAATAAATATATGTAGAGAAGCACATGATCTATCCAGATGCCACAGAAATATGGCACGATGTTGACATCGTCACACACGTGTGTTCTAATCGGTTTAAGCACAAGGAAATATTCAGGATCAGTGGGAAAGAACAGAGTTTTGTTTTGAAAAAAAAACAACATTTTTTTAATATTTTTATCTGATATTGTAAATTGAACAAACAAAAACAACATAAATAATAAAAAAAAATACATTACTTGGACAAAGAGTCTGGTAACATTTATATAAAATAAAATGTTGCATTGTATTAAAAAGTTAACATTTTTGCATGTGAAATAGTAATAATAAAAACTAATAAAAATAATAATCAGAAACACTGAGGTCTTCCACTCACGAAAGCATAATTACTTTTAAACATCAAACATGGACATGTATGGACATGTATGCAAAAACGGGAAGTGTATAAAATTATTCTTCATCAAAAGAAATGCTTTCATGGTTGCCCGAAAAAAGAATCAGAGCAGGTTGGAAAAAAGAAAGAAGAGGGAGAAAAGTGGGAATTTAAATCCCTTCTTTTTAGTTGAGCAACTTTAATTCAAATGAATCAGGCTGAGCTGAACCCGCCAACCGTGCCCGGAGAGTTGCCGATCTCAGTGTTCAGCATAACGATCACCGCAGCACTTCTGAATACAAACTGTTTTATGTGAATACCTCAAGCTGAGGGCAACATAAATATAGAATTAGACAAAGTGTTTCTTTTTTTTCTTTTTATGCTTTATTTTTCCTCTCTTTTCTTACTCTCCAGCAACATCCCCAGGTTGGATTGGCTTTAAGCAGATGCAGGCACTTACTTCAAAAAGTTGCAGCTCCCTCATGATAGCACTGCAAAAAGGTTTTCTTTTAACTTAAATCAGCAAATGTGTGGAGCAGGGACCTAGCGGCATGTTTTTTCTCCCTCAGAAATCATTGCTCCCAGGAATCAATTTGAAATTTAAATTGCGGTGAAAACGGTGTTTGTCATTAACAATCAAATATTTGAACCAGTGAAATACCTTTGCCCTCTCGGTATCTGAAGTCCTCTCAGTCTGAACATGTTGCGCAGGGCATTGTTTTGATGATTGTGAATAGAAAAGGTGATGATTCCCTCAGAAAACATCAAAAATAAGAGAGAAAGCAGGAGGGCAAGTAGGAGTCATTCATCAAATTTCATAGCTTTACATAAAAGAATAATATATCAAAACAAACAGTAAAAGCAGTGGAATATTTTTCTTATTCAGCTGTGTTGAAGTTGCCCTTCAGACCACTTTCATGTTGTATTCACCTTTAAATAAAGTTCTGGAGTTGGTTACAAACAAACTTACAAGCTGAGTGAAACAATACAAGCAGTAAGGTTGGTTAGCTGGAGAAGAAGAGCGCCTTGTTATGTCTAAAAGGCAGCATCTCTGCTTAATGTTCATTAGGGGGCTGATTGAATTGGGGGTGTAGCACTGTCACTGTTAATGGAGTGATCTCTAATTGGAGCACATTAGCTCTATAGGCTCTGGGTAGCGTCAACCGCAGACAGGAGGACAGGATGCAACACATCCTGTCTGCGCTGACAGTGCATTGCACTTTTGTTTCGTATCACACGTGGATTCATAAATGTAAGACGTCTCATTTTCTTTCCTTTCATTGGGACTTCAAAAAGCCTGAAAATTGTCTATCGGAGCATTATGAGTGGGTGTGTGAGTATGTTATGTGTGTGTCCATATGCACTTTACTCCATGCCCTTAGGTCACAACTGTGATGGTTTTAACTTGGAGGTTAGGAGCAACGTCAAGGCCAAAGTAAGGTGTGTTCCTGATAACGACGAGCATGAATGCCCACTCTAGCCATTCAGAAGACCCAGGACTTGATCTGTAATGGCCGCACATAAAGGGAAATCATCATCAATGAAAATGATAGGTTATTAAGATCCTATTTTAGAGGGGCTATGGCTTTAGTATGATAGGATAGCTATCTATAAAACCTTTAAAGCCAAGCGCTGAACGACATCAGTCCTGCTCCCCATCTTCCTGCACCCTGTTCCAGAGACACATGCTAATAAGCTCACAACCTTTAATTAAGCAATATGTGTAAGTAGGCGGCCATTACAGCCTGATTTGTGAGCCACTTCATTACACTAAGCACCGGCTAGCAGACACATATTCAATACAAATCAAGCTGGCCTGAATATTATCCTGTTTAATGTGAGGCTAAAACTGATATTTTATCACTCGTCTTCTGATTGGCGACTTTAAGAATCTTCATATTTCATTGTGTTGAAGTAGCGTGGGACACTCGACAACCTTGTTTCATTAGAAGTGTTGCTGAATTGCTTATTCCATTTATTAGGTCACAGATGGTTTGTCAGTTCGCATGCACCATTTATGTTTACTTGCATTGAGTATGTCTCAAGAACAATACACAACCACGACACAACCATGTTTGTATTCTACAAGACTGATTAGTCGAGCTTTGGGTTTCAAGTTTTGAAAGCTGTGTATCAGTGTCAAGTTCAGCGCAAAAACATTTAGATGGCTGCATGCTTGTTTTTACGACTACAAAAGCATTACTAATAGGGCTACGGCAATTTCCTCGGGTAATATGAAGACTTACATCAAATAAAGATGCAGCCACGTTTTTCTTCCCTTCAAAATCATTGACTGATGTCTTGAAGTGCAAAACTGGAGTCACATCCACTTCCTCCTACAGGCTCAACACGGTGGGATCCTAAAAGAAACGGAAGATCTCATGAAACTGTGTAAATAAAACAAGCAGGTATTGTACTGTTGTCACAGGAGTCAGAAGAGGCCACTGACACTGTGAATACAAAGTCGAATTTCTGTGAGCATTTATTGTAAGTGAATAGGAAATAGGAAAGTTGGTAGCATAAATATGTAAGAGATTAGGAAAAGAAAAAAAAAAAAGGGAAAAACTGTGATGTGGGTGTACTTTGTTGAAATTGCACATTAGTATAACCAAATATGAAATGTTACATTTCATGAACATTACTGGAAATTTAAAAAAAAAAAAAAAAAAGAAAAAGGAGGAAAACAAAATAAAAAACACTAAAAGTTAAGATGTTGTCACAAGCTGGTGGTAGTCACTCTCCTCTTACAGTTATTTGCATGAAGCCCCGTCTGCTTGACTGAATTGTTTTTTTTTTCTTTTTGAATGTTGCGGCTACATGGATTTGTGGGACTGAATCATCTTTCCTTTCGTTACGGGCGCTTCAGTGTTTCCTGTGCTAAATGAAATAGGAACCTGGAATCTCCTGTTCTTAACATTTCATCATGGTTTCTAGTTCCAGGATAATTCTGGGTCGTTTCACTCAGTTAGGAACCTTTGTGAGTAAAATGGACTATTGTTTTTATCAGTGTGTGCTTTGAGCTATCCATGACAAATGCACACTGTTTACTGTTTATGTGATGATATTAAAGGTTTTTTTTATATTTAAAAACAAAAAAGAGATTAAACACTTACGACCAAATAATTTCTTCCGTTTCCGTAGCTGGAGTGAATCAGGAGCACCTCGCTTGTCCTTTCTCAGACTGGCAGAACTTTGACCTGGACAGGGCACCACTGTGGTTTCGTTGTCAACCTCATCTGTTTCACCAATCACCTTCAGAAAAAATAAAAAATAAAAGACCAAGGGGACATGTATTAAACATCACAAAGTACAGGTTGAACTTGGATAAGAGTGACTGAGACTGGCAGAAGGACATTTTTTTTAATTTTTTTTTCCTCGAGGCCTGCAAGTAGTGTTATCATGCAGAGTCTTCTCAGCTGTCCCGGTACGGAGAGTGAAGTTGGACAAGAAGCAGAATTTGAGACATTATATGACACTCTAGATCTCGTGCCAGAGTAAAAACAGTTCTCACAACTCTGGGTTGGCCTATGTACTGTACATACAGAGATTGGAAATAAAACTGATATCTTTCAGGAAATTATTGTAGAATCATAAACTACACATCTGTCATAAATATGACAACCACAGTTATAACAGCAGGATCGATGTCAAAGAAATTAGCTGAAACATTCCACTCAAGAGTTTAAAATGACACTGACAGTAGCAAATGAAAGTGAAAATCTTCCACCAAGTGCTTTCTTTTATAAATCTGGTATAAAGTTTCCAGATAATTACACATGGTGCACTTTGGAGAAGTCCTCCTGCTTAGCAGATATGGCTGCCAGGGAGGCATTAATCTCCTCATGCAACATACAGCGAAGAGCCAAGGACATTTCCCTATCTCTCTCCTTTTTCTGTGTCTCTTGCACCCTCAATCCCCCTCCCTCACCCCAGCAACACACACACCACATGCAGGACAGACTTCACACACTCACTTCCTGTACAAATCAAATTCATATTTCTGACGGCTGCTGATGACCTAACGGCAAATGAAGCGTGGGTCCTCAGCTCCGCAGCGGCAATCAAACATGCAGCAGAGTAATTACAAAATGAAGGGTAGGAGGGAGAATTGATGCGGTTTGTCAATTAACTGTGCTGCAAGGTGTTTGTTCAAAAGGTTAACTTCTTCATATTCTCTGAATGCCAAATCAGTTCAATACTGGTCTGGCAAAAAAAGTCGTTACGTGCAGACGAACAGACAGCAGAGTCATAGAGGGGCATGGACGTAAAATGTCCTTACTAATGAGAGATTTGATGACAGATCATGTCAATAATGGGTCCCTTGTGAAAATTCCTCTCTGTTTTCCATTTCTCACTCTCATATCTTTAGTGCTGAATTGCTATCATAATCACTTTTTTTTTTTTAAACTTTGTGGCTGTAAAAATCTACAGCCTATTACAAAGATATCCTCTGTGATAATTATTCTACAACACATTCACTCCTGCAAAAGGTGAGATAATGAAATGTCAAGCAGATAAAACTTCACTATTAAATAAATAAATAAATAAAAGAACTAAACACTTTTAGTTTTAGGAGCTAAATGCAACCCCAAGAAAGAGCAGGGGGTTGGGGGGCGGTGGAGGGAGCAGAGTTGGCAACCAGTCAAAAACATGAGAGGCTTTCACTCTGGATTTTGCCCTTGAGTCAAAC
>JBAMYA010000013.1:4801299-4813785 GCA_037176975.1 Arrhamphus sclerolepis
CCATATGGAGGGAAGGAGACAAAAGCAGCACAGTTGGCTTGTCCTATCTTTTTATAAGTCCATCGACACTTAAATGCTAGCCTCGGAGAAAAAAGCGACACAAGGGGACATAAGCCCACTGTGGTTTTAAGAGGGAAGATAATGACTTTGCCTGCATTAATTTCTTCATCAGCCATCTTGTTTCTACAGACAGAGTGGTTATGAGTCCTTCTCTGAAGGTCCTTGGTTATATGGTTGCATTTCTCTGCATAATTTTGGCCCTAACAGTTGTTGTCAGCAGTGCATTTTCTAAGTTTGCAGCTGTGGAACATGTGTTTATAGGTAATGAGTGTTTGAAAAGCAACACCTCACTTTACCTTTAATGTCTTTTATTGGAGCACACTGATGGGAACGGAGCTTTAAATTTTTTTGTATTGTTGTGATTCAGCGAGAAGATTCCTTCAACATGGTCAGTATTACACAGAGCTGCCTTGGGCAACAGACTCAATGAGAGAACATGACGGATCATTAATATTAACTTTCTTTAAACAGAATTCAATGTGCAAGTCAATAAAGACTTCATTATCGTTATATTTCTTACTACACAAGCACAACTTTCACTCTACTTTTTCCCCTTCTTTATTCTATTCCTATTCATTGCTTAGGATGGTACATAAACAGAAACAACTGTCTATTAGCATAGCTGCTTTAAAACCATCTGAATAAACATAAGAAATGTTAGTTTCTTATGTTTCTCCCTGTAGCAAATCAAACAGGACATACCTAGCAGTTTTGTTCCTCCTGAACAGTGTCTTACAGTGTCTATAGCTCAGGGCATTTTTACCAGGACTTGCTTTTTAATGTGTTCATTTAGACAATTTTGGGGCGTAAATGTGCGGTTATTATGCAAAGCTGCTGGCCCCTGGAGCTGTGGTCATGTTAGTCTAAGAGTAGAACAAGTCCTTCAGGGCACTGCTGTACAGGACAGTGTCTGCAGAAACAGAACTCTTTCAAGGAAATGAGCGATCCGTCAAGATTTCCTCCGTAAATGGAAACAGACTTCTTAAGTGACTGGTTGTTTATAGGAAAAAGAGTGGAGTCCCGTTAACATCACTGTCTAATTGACTTAAAAACTTTTTTTTTTGGTCACTGGTGGGATACTGGAGTGTCATCTGTAACAAGATTTCTTTGCTGTGCTTGAAACACATCCTCAGATAAAATGTTTAAGTGTTTGTATTGCTCAAAAGGGATACATGCACAATTGTTTTTTTTTTTTATTACAGTAGATTTACCCTATTGCTTTTTTGTTTTGTTTAATCTCTTTGTTGAGCTGGCATCTAACATCTTGAGACCAGTATGAGCACAACATCCTTTCAAAATATGTATGCTGCTCCCAGAAGTGTAGAAAACTCTAATAATATAAACTCAAGTGTTATTCCAAGTTGAGGAAATGGCCTTTGGTGATTCCTAGATCTCGCGCTATACCTAAAACTATTCTATATATTCAGGGGAGGATTAGTTTTGAATATGTAAAATGAGGGTTGGTGCTGCGAGGCGAAGGGGAACGGCACAGCGCTCTGTTGGTGGCGCTGCGTGTTGGTGGGAAGTTGTGAGTAACAGACAACTAAGAGATGCAGAGTGTAAGAGAAAAAAAGAGAGCAGAAACAGGATTATGAGGACAATGTATGGTTTTTCCCAAGGACGATGACACCTATCTTTCACGTAGGAGGTTTTCTGCAAAACTTCCTTCATAGTTTAAAAAAATGGAGGGGAGCTGGGGTGTGATTATTACGGGGCATTCAAGGAAATGTCATAACTGAACTTGTTTTGGTGTTTTATGTTGTTTCAGCATCTGTTTGTGTTTATGGGCTGGGCTAGTGTTAAAGGTTTTTTTGATTACCGCCACTTTCTTTCTTTCTTTCTTTTATTTAATTTTTTTTTAAAACTGACAAAAAAGTGCATGTGTTTGGATGTGTTTGTGCATGCAAGTGGTCCGTGTTTGGTGATGAACAATCCTCACAGATGTCTCATCTTTTATGCACAAGTCTAGAGGCTACAAACACACACACACACACACACACAAAGACAGCGTGACACCACTAATAAATATACCATGCAGTGTTTACTCATTTAAGCTCATCATCAGTCAAATTATGATTGAGGACCATTAGAATGCCACAGAGCCTCAGAGCTAATTGTTAGTGCATTAAACACCCTCCGTCCTCACTCCTTTGACATTCAAACTTCAAAATATTAATTTTGTCAGGATAAGCCAGGTTGTCGGTGGAGTGAAAGCATGACTGAAGAAAGAATAAATTCTTGGCTTTGCAGCAGAAGCACTACTTTTAATTTCGCACCTACAGGTAGGTCCATATATATTTGGACACTGACACGAGTTTTCTTTCTTTTTTTTTTTTTTAACTGTTTACAGAAACATATTCCAATTGTAGTTAATATAATGAACTTGGACATAAAGTGCCGTCTCTCAGCTTTCATTTGAGGGTATCCACATTCAGATTGGATGGAGGGTTTAGGAGTTTCAGCTCCTTAAAATGTGCCAACCCTCTTTTTAAAGAGAGCAAAAGTAATTGGACAATTGAATCAAAGGATGTTTCATGGGCAGGTGTGGGCACGTACTTCACTATATCGTTATCAATTAAGCAGATAAAAGGCATGGAGCTGATTTGAAGTGTGGTGCGGTCAAAGGAGCTCTCCATGCACATGAAACAAGCCATCTTTAGACTGCGAAAACAGAAAAAAAAAAAAAACATCCGAGAAATGGCTACAATATTAGGAGTGGCAAAATCTACAGTTTGTTACATCCTGAGAACGAAAGAAAGTAACAGTGAACCCAGAAACGCAAAAAAGACCTGGACGTCAATGGAAGACAGCAGTGGCGGATGGATGCACAATTATTTCCGTGATGAAGAGTACACCCTTCATAATAGCCTATCAAGTGAAGAACACTCTCCAGGAGGTAGACATATCCATGTCCAAGTCTACCATAAAGAGAAGACTGCATGAAAGTAAATACAGAGGGTTCACTGCAAGGTGCAAGCCACTCATAAGTCTCAAGAACAGAAAGGCTAGATTGGACTTTGATTAAAATAAATAAATAAAACATCTATAAAAACCAGCACAGTTCCAGAAGAACATTCTTTGGATAGCCAAAATCAAGATGTACCAAAATGATGGCAAGAAAAAAGTACGGAGAAGGAGAGGAACAGCTCATGATTCAAAGCATACCACATCATCTGTAAAACACAGTGGAGGCAGTGTGATGGCTTGGCTTGTGTATGACTGCCAGTGGCACTGGGTCACTAGTGTTTATTGATGATGTGACACAGAACAGAAGAAGCTAAATGACGTGTTCACACTGTCTGCTCAAATCCAAATGCAGCCAAGTTGATTGGGCAAGTTTCATAAAACAGATGGATGATGACCCAAAACACACAGCCAAAGCGACCCAGGAGTTTATTAAAGTATTGGAACATTCTTCAATGGCCAAGTCAGTCACCTGATCTCAGTCCAATTGAACACGCATTTCACTTTTTAAAGATTAAACTTCGGTTACAGAAAGGCCCACAAACAACAGCAGCTGAAAGCCGTTGCAGTGAAAAAATGGGGAAACCCAGCTCCTGGTGATGTCCATGATTTCAAGACTTCAGGCAGTCGTTGTCAGAAAAGGGTTTTAAACCAAGTATTAGAAATGAACATTTTATTTTTAGTTATTTAATTTGTCCAATTCCTTTTGAGCTCCTGAAATGAAGGGATTATGTTTAAAAAATGCTTTAGTTAGTCACATTTTAATGCAGTCTTTTTGTCCAACCCACTAAATTGAAGCTGAAAGTCTGCACTGAACTGTTTCATTTCAAATTCAATGTGGAAATATACAGAACCAAAATCAGAAAAACATTGTCTCTGTCCAAATATGTATGGGCCTAACTGTACGTATCTATGATCACTCAGTTGCTCTGACATACCTCTCTTGGAGGTACTTACAAAATGAGAATCAATAATTACACCTGGTGGCAAAGTGAAAAGCATTTTGCCTTTGCATTTATTAGTAAATTCCTCTCAGAATATTACTACAGATGAACTAAATCATTACTTGTTTAGCAGGAGGAAACAAAGGAAAAAAAAACAAACATGATAATTATTTTTGTAAGAATAAAGAATTTCAAATATGACTTTGTCCACTGTGTAAATAAATTTCAGTCACTGTTATTCACCCTTTCAGACCAGAGCTGCGTTGTTACATTCGTTCATAGCAAATGTTGCTTTCAGTTTTCAAAAATCAGAGTGACCAAGGGTGTTGACATTTCATAATCATCCACACCATCCTCTGACCTGCTTGCTCTAATAAATATTGCTCCTTCATTTAATTCCTCTCTATTTTTAGCTACAGTCTAGAAACAGCAAAAGAAAATAGAGTGTGAAGGAAAATAGATGTGAAATGGCAACACTGGTCACTTGTTTTCAGGTTGAATATAGCATCCAACAATCATTTCAGATAAGTATAAAGCATTGTCAACGGGGGAAGAAACCTCAGACAGGGCAACAGAGGAGGGATCCCTCATCAAGAAAGAACAGACATGCAAATTATGTGTTCATGGTGTAGAGAAAAAGGTAGATTTTGAGGTGACAATCAACGTCTTATTTTATCCAGAAGTAAAGCAGAAATACTAACCTCAGTGTTTTACTGCAATCTCACCTCAGTGATGGCTCCATCCGGTTGACGGAGGAAGTGCCTGTATCTTTGTTTCAGCCCACTCAGGTACAATGTGTAAATTATCACATGGGTGCTGGTCTCGCCCTCTGGTAGTGGTGCACCCTCCCTGTGGGATTCATCACTGGGCATTACAGAGCCTGATAGGGGGTCATCCGTAGTCCAGATATAGTCATAAACAGACACCTGTTCAACCACAGACATGAGAGGCAGGAAAAGCATGTTATGAGGGACAGTTAAACTCTTTCTTACTTGTACTTTTTGAAAGCTTAAGAGAGGTTGTGATGACTAGGACTTTAAGTGGGCCATTGAAATGCATTCTGTTCACAAATCATATTGTGAGAAGCAAAAACAAACTATTTCAACAAACTATGAAAAAAAACAAACCTTTGTGACTTTTTGTAGTGTATCTCAGTAGTATTTCATTATTTATTATTATTTTTAAATGTCATGTCTCTTTAAAAAAGCAAACAACAACAAAAAGCTGAATGCTATGCAGCTGTTGCTATCAGATGAGCTTCACTGGTATAAACCATGTGAGTCACACAGAACTTGAACTGTAGCAGGTAAAGAGGCAGGTTTTGTTAGTAATATGAGCTGTGTAATGCGGATGGCTTGACTTGTTTACGATTTGCACACATTGGGGACTTGCACACCTGTAATGAGCTGCCCTTCTGCATTAGGGTGCGATATGGGAGCAAGCAGGGCACGTAACATCTTATATAGGTCATGCAACTCGAAATCATCCATGTGTGAAGATCATGGAGGCTCTTTCCCTACTCTCAGAGTATTTACTGGTGTATGATGTTATCTGCTATATCCCATAAAAAAATTATGAATCAATAAATCTGCATATGTCACCCATTTAGAGCTCTCTCCAATAACATATAAATCCGTATACAGAACATTATTTATTGAAATTGTACATTTAAAAAAAACAAACAAACATATATACATATATTTTCAAACTGTTAGGTCAGTGTCCTGGTGAAGCAGTCTTTTTAGCATATCTGTCTTTTTATGTCCATATCATTGAAGTGCTATACAAGATCATAATTTAAAGTTTACCTCAGAGCAAAAGTCTCACACCACATTAAAACCACTCTCACACACACAGTGAGTCATAAAGAGGAGGAAGTTTCTCAAGGTGACCCCTTAATTGGCTGTGTAATTATGATTTGTCTAAAAATACAGAAAGAGGAAAAAGGCAAACTCATTCAGCCATGAGTGGCAGGGTCAGGCTGAAGGAGAGGTTTAATTTGGTGCTGTATCGATGTCACCCCCACACTCATAAATGGTTAGCCAAACACAACTCTAGGCACTTCGCTGAGAAAACAGTGGGAGCCATTACCGCACTTGTAATTAGAGACACAGCATAAACTGCGAAGCAGACAACCCTGTAAGTAGACGGGACCACATTGTCAAAGTGTCAAAGAGTCACGAAAGCAAATAAAAAGACAACTCAAAGAAGGTGTGTGTGTGTCTATGTGTAAGGTGAGGAAGGGATGCTGAGATGCTTGTCTTCAGCGCTAATTTAGACTCTCATTAGTGAAATCGCCTCAGCTGCACCTTGCTTCTAGCTTGGCCTCAGCCCACGCTGAGGGGAAACTGATTACCTGAATTTCTCAACTAATCAGCACCTCTGCAAGGCAGCAATCAGTCTATTTGGATAGCCTGTGTGTGTGGATTTCCCTTTTTCATTGTTTTGATCTTTTAGGAAGCACAACTGTGAGTGCATGCAAACCCAAATTCTTCCTATAATGTGGCTCTCAACGTGATGAGGATGCAATCAGAAATAACAAACATTTAAAGTAACACGTGGATGAAAAAGAAGGATAAAAACTTTTTTTTCCCCCTCCTCTACCGGCCACGTGAAGTGTGTCAATGACCCAGTTAAGGCCACCGTCCAGGGTTTTATAAACCAAGCTGTACAGTGGTGATAGAAACACCATGATTCTGCCTCCTGTACTATACATCACTTTGCTTAAACACACCTGCCCAAATTCTTTAGTATGGTGTGGATGTACATGTATTTTGGCTTGCGTGAAAATAGATTTTTTTTTTCTTCATGTTAGCCATGCTACCATCCTACACTAATTAGCATGTGAAATCTGGTTGACAAGATGAGACAAAGGCTTGAAAAGGTGTTTGTGTTTTCAATTTGGGTGATGCCATTTCATGCAATGCACCATGGCTCTCAGGAAGCATCATCGCTGAGACACAAAAAAAGGAAAGAGCACTGAGGGGCCTGTCTTTTTCTACACTACTCTGTTCTGGTCTGTTGTGTTGTGTTATGGTGCTAGCCTGGCTTCTACCCCTAGCTTGAGTGATCTCTCCACTCCACCATTGTTCCATTTGATAGCACTAAGTGACTGATTTAGGTTCAATGCCTGCATGCAGCAGACAGGCCAGCTGTGGGTTAAGCAGATAGCATTCAAGTGAGCTAACCCAATTCAAACCCAATCAAGCCAGGATTTATCGTTGAGGTCTGTATTTAGAAATCTGATAGAGTCTGCATCAGTCCTTTGAGTTGCATCAGGAGAGACGGGCCTTATTTCCTTTAGTGGAGGGCTATAAACGGCAAACCATGTTTTCCAGCAGGGACATAAATTTCAGGATTTGTAGACATTACGGCAAATGCACAGTGGGAATGGGAGTAAAGGACAGGGGCACAGGAAGTGGGGATGGTGCAGCTGCAGACATGGCTCCATGGTTCACAAATTTTGTCTGTCTTTCTGAGAGAAGATGAGATTTCACACCTAGAGAATTACAGAGCACATATAAATAAAAAGGAAAGCAACCTGTGAATGTTTTCTTTTCACAAACCTAACATTTTGACTAAGATGTCAATCATTTTCATTCAAGTGTACACAAAGATAATCTGTCAACAGATGGATTGTAAATTCCTGTCACTAATAAAATTGTGTCTTTCTGTTTTAATAGTTTGATGCTAAAACATAGTGGTCATTGCATCTGAGATACATCAATGAGCTCATCATGTCATATTTAAAGGCTGATTGATATGCTGTACTTAAATTGGGATTTTGGCTTCTAGAAAACCACTAAAACAGCTTTTGTGGAATTCTTAAATAGTAATTTTCCACTTGGCGACACACTGGTCTTTAAATAGGGGTGGTGTAGTCTGGGAAGGGTACAATATGTGCTTCTTTTTTTTGTCTCACATGTCCTTGACTGTCACATATATCAGCGTTTGAAACTTTTCTCCTCCTTTTTTGACATGTTACATATAAACACACTGCCTGGATTTGACTGTTATTAAAAAATAAATAAATGAATAATTTCCGTGGTGACTCCATTTGGCACGACCCTGCTGACAACCACAGCAGTTCCCTAACTTGATCTCAAGACCTTGCAGTAAACTTTGCCATTCTCCAGAGATCAAAACAGTGTTTCAAAGTAAGAGCTGGGCCGTGAGGGCAATTTAGAAATCAATCACGGTCAACTAATGTGATTGTTAATCCACTTTTTTTGAACACTGACACAAGTGTGGACCCATCCCTGACTAGTAAAAACACTAGCCCAGCAGAGGGAGTTCATTTTTGAGAATGAAATATTTATATATTAATATTTATATAACTGATAACAGAGTTGGTATACTTTACGGCTGAGTTTAAAGACACTTGTTCGTACATACACTATATGAAGTACATACTGTGAGCATGTGAGAGACTGAAAGGAGGAGAGAGGGAGAGGCAGGCTGAGCCAAGCTGGCTACTGTCCAGAACAGGAGCCTAAGGCATGTACACAAACAGGCTTGTGAGTCCCCCTTATCCCTTAATGATTGATCCAAACTAGATAGCCTTCATTACAATTCATGCACTCCCTCTTTCCTTGTTCTGCTGTTTTCTGTTTAATTTTACCTCAGATTGGCATGTTCTCATGAATTTCTTAAACATTTCATTTTCACACTCTCAGGGTCTCACCATGGCTTTGTGTATCTTTCTGTGTCATTTCAAATAAAAAAAAATAAATAAAAAAAAGACAATCCTGCGTATTTCTTTTGTACATTATCTGAAATGAGACAAAATATTATATTCCAGTTGGGTGGAGTTTTTTTCTGGACATCAGTAATGAGTACAACAGAACTTGTCTTGATGTACTGTCAGTGTGAATGCTGTTTTTCCTTCCTCTCCTGTTTGCATCTCTCACCATCTTCAGGAAGACAAAAGTTGGTGACCCTCATTCCTTCTACCTCAAATTCATATATACTGTGGGAGGGCAGGGGTTTTCTCCACTGACACCATCCTTTTGGTTTGTAGTTCTGTCCCATTTGGCTTTAATTTACAGTGGGAAAATAATTAGAATCTCACTTTTGCAAAGAGTGGAGTGAAAATGTAAACAATGCTTCCCTGCGGGCGGGTGCTTCATCACTTTGACAGGTGCATTTGAATTTGCCTGGGTGGCGGACAGGCTTGGTTATTTATGTGTCAGTCGCACATGGAAGCCCCGGCTGAGGCTGTAGTTGCGACTGCGACATGGAAAGAGATTGAAACTCCATTGAGTGATTTGGATTTGGGAGTATACTGAGGATGTTGCTGTTTCTGAATTTGAAAGTGAGAATAGGGCTATTGCTCTTGGCACTTATGAAAGGGAGCTCCATGGAGCTACACGTGGAGCTTGTGATGAAAAGAGTGTGGCAGTGGAGAGACATCTGATGATATGGCCCAGACATCACAGAAAAACATTGTCTTATATATTTTTTAGAAACCATGGATACATATTAATTCAATTTTTCCCAGCCAATGCTTTAGCTGTATGAATGAATAAAAGGTTATATTTATTGTCACCCTGACTCAATATTTGGATAATAGTATATGCAAGGATGGATGGATGGATGGATGGATGGATAGAAAAGAGAAAGGATGAAATACAGCTTTGCAAATAATTGTTTATTTGATGGAAGTTTAATGAGCTCTTTTTGTCTAAGAAAGCTTAATTTGATAATTATTGGTTTCTGGTAAAGTGAAACACCAACATTTGACCATACCTTTCTGCAAAATGAAGACTAAAACTGACACCTGGAATAGACTTATAAGAAGTCTGTATCCTGGACAAAACTATGTGAGCACGGTTTGAAATTATTTTAAATGGAGCAAAGCTGCCTGTTGTTTAAGTAATTTTCAGAAAAAAGATTTTGTGAACTACTGTGTGTCAGCAGGAAATATGGTGCAAGTATGAAAGATAATCACTGGACTGTAATGGCAAGTATGGGGTAACAATCATTAATTTGTATTTGCTCATAACTTTACAACCCATGCATAGACCCTACTATCAATCTTCAACATTTTGTGAGTGTGTGTGTTTCCACTTGATCCATAAAGTCTCTTTACGATAACAACATTAATCAATATTACTATTTGACAAAGATTTTTCTGTACATTTCAGAACCAAAGGCAGTCACAACAGGAGAATGCGGTCGACATGCTAGCACAGACTGCACTGAAAGGAGCATCAGTGATTATTGTCAAGCCAGAGAGGAGGTGGACATAGTTGCTTCTTTTGTCCACATGCACACACGCACACACACACACACACACACACACACACACACACACACTCACTCACAGACACAGTAAAACAGGCTAACACACACATAGATACAAACTCACGCACAGACAAAAGCCCCACACAGTGAGGCGACGCATGCGTGCATCTCCAATGCCTGCGGGCACTTGAGGCTCTGCAGCAGGGAGTGGTGGAGGGAGGGGGTGGAGGGTTGTGGGGTGATGGGGAGGGGAGAGGAGGAGGGGTTGGGCTGGGAGCGAGTGTGTATGTGTGTGTTTGGGGGTGCTGTGCACGGAGCCTCTCAGGGCTGCAGAGGGTCAATCCCTCCGCTCCACCACCGCCGTCACTTCTGTCAGACCTCGCCCGGGTTCAAGGCCTGGTTGCTGAGCTCTGGGTGCATGACACAGAAACAGTGCATGTAGACACCCAAACACACATGCAACAACATGACCTCATGGACGACGCAGATATAATACCAACACATGTAGATGAACACGATTCATGGCAGCTGTGATTCAGGTGGTAGAACAGTTGTCTGCTAGTCTTTAGGTCAGTGGATTGCACCCAGTCTAATGCATAAACTTAAAAAGGAAAAAAAAGGAAAAAAAGACCAAGTAAGAGCTGTGTGAATGGGTGTCTGTGGCTCCTGAGTGGTCAAAAAATTTAAAAAGTACTATATTGATGAAGTTCAATTTGATATACAACCATTATTCATCATAGCACTGTTTGCATTACTGTAAAACTTAATTTCAGTTAAATTCAGGTGACTTGTACCAAGTCAATTCAAAGCAAAAGTCATCTGAAAGATTCTTCCAAAGAAAACAGACATGTTCAAAGCAGATGAATATTGTCCAACTGAGACCAGTTCAGTACAATTCATTGTGATCTATTTATAGTAATATATATTTATTTCATTCAAATGTATCTGTTTAATATTATTACTAATGAATAAAATAAAATAGAATATAGCTTTACCAAGGAACCTAACAGATTGCATCTTTGACATGTGCACAAGATGACAGTGGAGGGGAATGATAGCTTGTTAATAAAAAGACACCTCCAGCAAAACTGCGATCATTTTCTTACTGTACAAATGACAAAGTAATTATATCACAAATAAGATGCCTGCAAAAAATAATTCACAACTTCTTATGTACATCATGCAGCTTAGCTTATCTAAATCTGAGTTTAAACAAGTGCAGATCCTCAGTGAAATAAGTTAGTACTCAATATTTTCTGAATTTCAAAATGTAAAAGAAGAAAACACACCAGTGCAACATGATGTTTGTAAGACACTGCTGCCTGCCACTGTACATGGCTTTGCACTAGGCCCCGGCAATACACACACACAAAAGCCTGGAGAAGCTAGAGCACATTGCACATGGCTGGAAACAGACCAAACCAAAAAGCATAAAAGAGCACTGACATACATGCATGGATAAGCCAAGCAATGTCAGCCATTAGAATAGAAATAGATATGCTATTATTGTAAAATTGTTCAATATGTGGACATTTGGCGGATATAATTGGAGCAGCTTGAAAATGGCATGGATGCACACTGTCTGCGTTGGGCCTGATTTGGCTGAAGCAAAGGTCTGTGTCTGGTTAAACGCATCACTGGACAAGACAGGCCACCGATTCATATTTGCATGAAGGGACACATATATATGCACGCAGTGGCACACACACATTGACAAAATGGCTTATGCCACAGTAGCTTTTACCCACCCCTCTCATTAATGTGGCTACAAAGCAAAGATTGCAGTCTGCAGTTATTTCAACTTAAGGTGTCATAGTTAAGGTGCAGTACAAAACTCTTTGCAAAAGTAGCACACAGCAAACTGGACTTTGAGAAAAGATAAACAAGCAAAAATAACTGTATTTATAGTCAAAATAGACCAGACAACTTTAAAAGAGATTATACATTGAGATAGCATCTCTGAGTGCCTGAGATAATCCAGAAAATAAGATATGCATAATTCGCTGTTACTAATCTCCTTTGCAGAGAGCCTACTCCAAACCTACAGTAAACAACTCCGACAGCAGCTCATCTTTTTCTTCCACACCATTTCTGACTCACCCTAGGCCCCAAAGGAGATCACTTTTCCAGGTTGGTTGCAGGGCATGGTGAAGAAGACTTGCAACTTAAAATTAAAAAAAAAAAAAAAAAAAAAAAAAAAACCTTCCCCAACCCTTTTTCCCCCCCCCTCAAAAAAAACCCACTCTCTCTCTTTTTCGCTGGAAAGAGCCTT
>JBAMYA010000013.1:4821454-4832351 GCA_037176975.1 Arrhamphus sclerolepis
TTCTATTTCCCTTATCTCTACAAGTCACATTTTCAATCACTATGCAGAGATTTTACAACAGGTTTGGACTTGGTGCTAATGCACTGCCCTTCCCTGTGACATCACTCTCTACCTCTGCTGGGCTGACAAACATGTGACAGCCTCACCCTGAGATAATTTCTTGGAGTTATGCATTCAGTATAGTGGTTTTTCTTGATGTGGTTTCCACGTAGAGAATCCCTGCTTTGACATCCACTGTGTGCCTTGATTGAGCAGCCTCTATTTAATGAAATATCTCCAGAAACTGGTCTTTGCAGACTAATCAGACAGCCCAAGTCGAGTCTCTGTTTTGGTAATTATCTTGTACTAATTAGAACGAAGCTAAAGACCTCTGAGATGAATTCTCGGCTTTCTCAAATGTAACTAAAGAAACATAATAATATAAAATGAGCCTATCCTTTACCTTCTCTTGTGCAATGTTATGCTCTCTTAGCTAAAATATAGCCTTGCGTTCAATCTCATGTCCTGCCCTTTCATTCAGCACATACACCAGGAACCTCCCTGGGATGCAGGCAACCCCCTTTACACAAACTCATCAATCTGACTACTATTAATGGCATTTTAGATGATTCTGGCCTTAAGAAAACAATCATTAGCTCAATTAAGCTCCAAGGGTTTGATGAGAAGAGCCTTATTATCCAAAGAAAAAAGGTGGAGGGCTACAGTGTAGTGATGAGTTTACCTTACGCCTTTCCCCGTTGAAGCCTCTCCACTGTTCCGCTTTCTTGACAATGTAGCTTAGCTCCTGGTTGGACAGCTCAAGGTCCTGAGGCAGGAAATACTTGCCCTCCTTGGCTGTGAGTCGTTGGAAGACATCCAGCATGCGACCGTCATTGTGGAATCTAGAAGATGTACATGGATTTAAAACAATAAGTAATACATTTAAAAAAATCTGAGTAGGATGAAGAGGATGCACGAATATCATCAAAGAAAATTATTGCCTCTGACCCACAAAAATGACATTGTGTTGATGGACAAAGACGTGCATGTGTGCTTTGTGTCAACAGCTAAAGTAGCTCTGTGACTACCTCTTTGCCAAATAGATTGATTTCCATGAAAAAGGTCAAATGACAGTGATCTCGGCCTGCTGGTAAACATAGGAAACTTTTACTGACTACATAGAGCACATTTCTATAAAGTCTAATACATCAAATGAAACGGCAAAAAGAATCCAAAAAATTGGCCTCTGAGTGGGAAGTACTTTGTTAACACAGACTGGCTTTAGTGATGTCCGCATTTGGCTGGTTGTCTGCGTGGTTGTACATCTGTCAATGTGTGGGAGTCAGAGCCTCGGATGTTCGTCAGTGTTAATGCTGTGCATCAAAGATCGCGGATTCAACGGATGTGCATGTGTCTGGAGAGCCTGGCTTGAGTCATAGGAAAATATTCTGCACAGCAGAGGGCATATTGATTTATACCTCAAGATGAGTGCACATCACCAAAGTGTTTTTCTTTTGCCACACAATGGGTGCATGCAGCCAACCCCTAAAAAGAAACACCGTGTCTGTAAACAAATGCTTTGGCTGACCATCAAAACCAGTAGACCTTGTGCCCTTCCATTGAGATTCTACTTTGTCAGAGGGTAATCAGCTCTCAAATAAAACCAACATCAAGGAGACAAGGATTTATACAAGAAGCTGGTAAGAAGCTTTGCACTCGGCATTATTCCCCAATGCCCTTGGGAGACGAATGTTTGTAGAATCTTGACCTCAGACACAAGAATAGCATGCAATCATTTTTAACCTACACTTGAATTTCGCTTCTCATTCATTTTTGCATTTTTATGTCAGTCTCTTGGTAGAATTCAACATCTTTGTGTCTTTGTGCTTCAAGAAAGGCTAATTTCCTTGGTGTTGGAAGCACCATGAACTTCGGAATGTTACTCTTACATGTGGGCCGTGACCTGGATGACGAGGCTCATATGGAAACTTTTTTTCTGATATGAGGTCACAATAGGAACATGCGTGTGTACATAGAGCAAGACATGGTGACAATCACATAAAATAAATGCACAAGATTCAAAAGAAAACACTAGAACCTAATAATACTTCATGCAACAGTTCAATTATAGGTATAATGCATTTGACATGAATTTAACAGTTCGTATTCAATTTCGAGAGCAGAAGACTTAAGCATCAACAATACACAACTATAGCTTTGGTTTTCAGTACAATGTGGTTGAAAGGGAACTGTTATTAGTGTGACATCACTCTTCTTGGTGGTTATGACGTTTTATAGAGGTGTAACATGTATTTGCGACTGAAAGCTCCTTAAAATGTAATTAAAAAAATGATTGCAGTCCATTCTCTCCATACATATAGCCCAAGGCTTTTTTTTGGAAATAGGTCACGGTCTGTGTCAGAGCCCCTTCCTTGCAGCCAATAGGAAACTGTAACCCATAAAATTATCAGCTTGCTTTAGCCTTGTGGCCTACATTCAATACAAACCCGCGAGTTGCTTGAGTGGCAGAAGTCATTATTCTCAGCTGCAGCTTTAATATTGTCCATTTAGCATGATCCCTGTAAGCTTTCTGATTACTGAAATTAGATGCACACTCTAATCGGTCAAGAATCTCCAAGTGATTTGTTCATTAAGTTTCCTTACATTTTCGGCTGTTAATAGAATTTTTTCTATTCTGCAAAAATGATGTTCATTCTCTTATTTTTTGATGCATTTATTTATTTGTTTATTTAAAAAAAAAAGTCAACCGTCATCTTCTTTATTTGAAAATTAAGAAATCATTTATTCCTAAAAGGCTGTTTAAGTGATCTCAAGGCAAAGCAAATCTGACCTAATTCAATGAGACTGTTATCAGAATGACTCAGTTTTGACTAAACAATCACAGACCAACTTCCTTGAAGAGTCAGATGCCAGCATATTTTGATGTTTTATTTTTCCTGTTCATCCTCAATCAAAAAGCTAAACACAGACTGAGCAGAACGTTGCTCTGATCACAGTACAAAGTTTGCAGGAAAATGCCTCAACACGGCTAACAATCTGAAAACGTGAGAGGAGTGCACGGTACATTTATTGAGAGTATTTAGAGCAACGGTGCATATGGAGTCCAGTTTGATATCAATGAAGTTGTCAGTGATTCCAACTGTATGAAGCCATCAAAAACAGCCTGTATAAGGTGGGTAAAATGTGCAGACCAAATAGCATAGTAGCCATATGCTAATTTTTAAGCAGAGATGCAGATCAAAGGAATTTTGAGGCATTCTATTGTAAACACATTAAAACACACCTGAGCTACAATTATGTTAGACAGTACAAACTAAAGTAAAAAATAAATTAACTTTAAATAAGCTTTTTTTTTCCTATGTGGAATCTACGTGTTTCCCTTTTCCGTTATTGAATAATACATTACCAAAAGAGAAAAAAAAACCTTCTCCATTCTGCACTACAGTGGAGATACAGATAAAACATCATTATTAGCAGTTGGATATAATATTTGCAGTATGTTAAAGTGTCACATTATTGCTCAGATGCAGCCAACATAAGGAGACACAGCAGGTGGACCTTTGTTGCTGCTTTGTTGGTGTGCAAGAGTCTTAACTCCATTAGCAATTCAGTCAGACTATTAAATCATAACATATTGGATGAACAACTTGATTTTTTTCTATTTATGTCTCAGAGTAATGTACATGGAGAGATAATACCAAAATAAAAAAAAAAATAAAAAAAAAGGGACGCTGTGTAAAACATAAATAAGAACAATGATTAGCAAGCCTCACAAACCTCACAAACCCATATTTTATTTCCAATAGAACATAAAGAACGTATCAGATGCTGAGACTGAGACATTTTACCATTTCATGGAAAATATTAGCTCATTTTGACTTTGATGGCAACAACACATCTCAAAAAATGTTGGACCAAAAGGCCATAAAAGTAACTGGCACAAATCACAAACAAGTGGAGGAGTATTTAACAACTAATTAGCTCTCTAACTGGCAACTGGGCAGCAACATGAGTGAGTATAAAAGGAGCATTTCAGATAGGCAGCACCTCTCAGATATAAAGACTAAAAAGGAGAGGAATCAACTAGCTTGTTATCAGTGGACAGTTCAAAAGGCTGTGTCTCTGACAGTATGGGGTTCATTAGCATCAGCTTACACATCTGGAAAGGCACCATCAACGATGAAGAGGACATGAAGGTTATAGAGGAACATTTGTTCTCACCCAGATAATCTCTCTTTTAGGGATGACCTTACATATCTCAGCAAGAACACGCTAAGCCACATACTGCATCCATCACAACAACATGGCTTTTGCAGTAGAAGAGTCTGCATGCTGAACTGGCCTGTCTGCAGTCCAGCTGAGATGAGCCACCTCACCATCTGCATCATCAGTTTCCCCAGTCTCCAAAATGTTTGTGCTCAAGGTACAAGCTAGCTGCACATTTTTGTGTCATGTTATTTATTTACTTTTCTACAGATCCCAGTCTTTGCATGGAAAGTGAATTACATAACTTTCAGGCACTGTTTTGTGCATGGGCAGCTTTTATAAATGAGGTCGCCATGACTGCACAGCAGCTATATTTGGACATTTCTCTCCTAATTCTCAAAAAAGACATTTATAGACAGTTGTTAAAAGAAGATGAGATGCTACGCAATGATAAACATTACCCTGTTCTAACTATTTTGAGATATGTTCCTGCCATCAAAGTCAAAATGAGTAAATATTTTCCATTAAATGGTAAAATACCTCACTTTCAACATCTTGGTATGTTCTTTATGTTCTGTTTGGAATAAAATATGGGTGTATAAGATTTGCTAATCATTGTATTCTGGTTTTATTTACGTTTTACCCAACATCCCAACTTTTTTGGAATTGTAAAAGGTGGACAGGGAGTTGTAAGTGCCCCAAAGCTAACAGGGATGGAAGAATTGTAGACACTGAACCATTGCTAATAACAGTAAATCCTGTGAGGGTCTCAGTCTTTCAGAAAGGTCATCCTCTTCATAGCCTACAGTGACAGTCTGGTTCAGTTCAAAAAAAGATAACACTTCCCTACTTTCACAGCTTGAGCTTTACTTTGGCTTTTTTTTTTTAGCCACAAAGAAAGTGATGGAGAAAGGAATAAAAGTGATCCAGTTGGGAGAGACAAATCATGTAGTTCTTCTGTTTTTAGAAAGTGATAATTCAGATATTCTTAATGTTTCTCTTGCTGAAATTTTATACCTGCTGAAACTGCAGTGGCAATGTTCAAAAATCAAAGTATCATTTAAAAATAACAATAATAATGGCATACATTCAGTTGCTTTTTGTCACGTGTTTAAAAATCACTAAATTGTACTCATTTTAACTGGTCTTTAAAGTGAAAATTATCATGAGGGCGTTGCATTTGTTACTCACCTGAGCAGGTAAATGATGAGGATAGTGACAGAAAGCAGGAAGTGAACTGCGTAGAGGAACAGAGTGATTATCACTCCTGCTGCACCTGATTGGTCAGCGCGATAGAAGTGCCAATAAAGCTTGGCTGCATCACCCACAGGTACATCAGGGCTGTAGGAGAGACGCTGCAGAGACAAAGAGTAAAAGAAAATATAAAGCAAGCAAAGTTGTTTTTTTTTTCCTCTAAGTTTCAGATGTACAGTATTAGACTCAACACTTACTAAATGGGTTCACAACACCAAGACATGAAGGATGTAAATAATTTGGTTTTATATGTGTATATTTATATATAAATGTATATTTATATATATATATATATATGTGTGTGTGTGTGTGTGCATGTATATGCATTACCTCTTGTTAAATGATTGTGAGAATACAAACCAGACTACTGCTGAAAAAGACGGCCATCAAATCTTGAATAAATCCTTTCTTACCACCCCCACCCTATTTTTGTGCAATCTAAAGTCACTTTGCCAAGATAAAGTGAACTCCTATTTAAAGTGCACAAGTGTCCAAGTTATTTTTAAGTGACTTACCCCGAGGACGGCGTCCACAGCAAAGACTGCCAGGGGGTCGAGGACTGTCCACACTCCCTGAGCCATGATAAACTTTGACGTGAATGAAGGGAGTGAGCCAAATATCAGTTGACAGCCCCATCTGATCAGAACCAGCAGGAACATTATTGTGTTCAAGGTCAGGGGACCCACCACCACCATTGCCAGCTCCTCGCGGGTGTGGAGCAAAGAGCTCTGGTAGACGAGGTCCACTGTGTGTGCGTGGAAGCAGAATCTGGAGAGAGAGGAAAGTGTCAATATGTGTGTACCATATTTGTGTTTGTGATGCTTAACCGCTCTGGGGCAACTGATTCCAGCAATTCACATTCTGTGTTGTAATATTTGTGGTTGATTCAATCATATTTAATTAGCTTGATGACAATTACCATTATAATTAACTGGTGTTTGCCTTACAGGTCACATTTGTTTAAAAAAAAAAAAAGACCTTAATTGACTTGATAATTTTTTTTATTCATATCAAATTAAATAAAAAACAATAATAAAATAAAAGATGTATGAAAAGTTAAAAGACACCTTTGCTGAAACATGAAAGAGACTTCCTTAGACCCCTATTGTAAGTCAGTCTCCCCATTTACAGCAAGCCTCATGAGTTTCTTAATCTTCCCATCAGTCGGGAGGAGGTAAAGGCAGTGGTGGGAGAGGAAAGGTCCAGTTTTCTCATTAATTTCCATGTGATTTGCTCCACGAGTCAAGCATCTGTCAGATCCTGTCCATTAATCTAACAGGAGAGGTCCATTGGTGTTTTATCTCAAGCAAATCTCCTAACAGATTTAGCCTTAAAAAGTCATTTTAGAGCACAGAGATCACTTTAATGGATGACCAGCACAGATCTCTGCAGTTCTGAAGCATTCACTTTCCTGTAATGTAATCAGTTTTTGTTAAAATATTTGATTATTTCAGTTATAACTATAAAGAGATGCTAGTTTTCTGACTTTATATATGACCTTCTCTTCCCATTAGTGGTTGTACGCTTACCACTACTTAATCAAGACATTTATTGTATTGTATACAATTTGCATGTTTGTAACCATATGTCATAGTAATTCATTAAAAAAATAAAACAAACAAAAACCCCATTAAAAATAAGATTTTAATTTTTGTGTTATTTGAATTCGGTTACAACTTTGAACTTTTATTTTTATGTCACACTATATATGTATTTAACAGTCATACTGGTCATGACAGTTACTGGTCATATTTTCGAGCCTTTAACAAGTGTTTTTGATATTGTTGTAAGTATTGTCCCTAATATTCATAATGATAGCAGTAACTCCACTGCCATCGCTAACCTGGTCTTCATCTTAGAAGGAATGAGAGAAACAGAGTCAGAAAGGAAGAAAAACATACGCGACATAAAAAGGAGAAGCGAGGGTTGCCTGTCATTATACTAACCGCTCTGTCACTTGGTCTTTCTCCCTCTCAATGGGCACCAGCAGCTCTGACCACTGCATGGAGAGAGAAATGCTCGGAGGGAGAGTAACAGATTCGGACATGTGGAAGTTGTCATCCAATGTTGACCCCCTCTGTTTTTACATTTTTTTTCACCTCCTGTCTGGCCCCTTAGTCCATTCTCTTTTTTTTTTGTTTTGTTTTTACTTGGCCATCCATTTTCTCCCTCTGTTTCCTCAATCACTTTCCATGATTTAAGGCGTGATGTTTGCGCCCCCATGTTATCGTAATAAAAACCTTCTTGTATGCCTGTTTTCAGCCAGACTTCTTTTATTGTGATGAATTAAATCAGCACCATATGCTTTTGCAATGTGGTTTAACAGTTCTGTGGTGTCTTATTGCTGTTTATTATCAATGCTGTGTACCAAATAATAACAATAAATTCCTTCCAAATAATGTAGCCTTTTGGGACTTAAAGCTGTGTGGTGAGCAAACTACCCCAGCAATGGTTTGTTAATATTGAGAGAGTCTTGTTAAAATGTTAATAAAGAGATTCCAAACAGATGATTTGGGTGTATCCAGCTTGCAAGAATGCCAGCACACAGACACACACACACACACACAAACACACACAGAGCATATTTTCATGTTCTCCACTGCTCGTTATCCACTCCACATCTTATTTTAGCACAATCATACTTTGTAAATTTGTGTTTCTGAGCTTACATGCAAGTCTTGTTTTGTGTGTGTTTGTACAGTATGTGTGAATTTTCCAGTTTTCCAGTACGCCTCTATGATGTACAGTACATACTGTATCTCCTCTACATTTTGTTAATGGATTCTTGCTGCATTATGGGCAATGATAAATTTTTGTGTGTCTGTATGTGTACCCAAACGTTCTTCCTTACATGAGTCAGTGTGCATGTGTATGTGTGTGTCTGTGCGTGTGTTTGTGCGCACATACATGGCAATATCAAAGGAAGCCAACTCACTTGTTGACAGGAACTGCTATGGCCTGGAGGTAGAGCCACTGGCTGCAGTAATGCAGGTAAAGCCTCACAAACCACATCAAAGTTAGCAGCAGCATAATGAGGCCGAGCTGCCGAACGGAGCCATGCCAGCTACACTTTAGTTGTTGATGTTGTTGCCACAGCAACGGCAGTCCCAGCTCGGATGGCAGCATGCAGAAGGCCAGACGGGCTCGGTCAGAGAGGCGCGTAGGGGGGGAACCAGGTCCAGTTAGTGCTGATCTGTTGCCGGACAGACCATGAATTTATGAATTTATTTGAAATGAAACAATAATGCTACTCAAAAAGATAATACACATCAAATTCTTGTAGTTATTGCATGTACATATATATATGTATATATATGTATAAAATTCATTTTCTGTAACATTGTTTTAAAACAATAATAATAAACTGTTTCTGTATATTTGTGATAGTATCAGTAAAGGTCAGGTGGTCCTTTTATTATGTGTCTGGTAACTTCAGTGGACACAGATGAAATGAAAAATTATTTTTTTTAAAAAGCACAAATATTAAAAAGAAACATTCAATTAAATAAAACTACAATAACAGGGTTGGATAAAAAAAAATAATAAAAATTTCTGTTTTCTTGCGCAGAAACATTTACATTCTTAAATGCTCTGCAGTTGTCGCATATTATTGACATCTTCAATAACAGCGCAAATATTTCCTTGCCTTTACAACCCATCAAAGGTTGTTTTTATTTTTAAAATAAAAAAAAAAAACATTAAAAGAGGAGACACATAGTATTCAAATTAGCATATATTTACACGTGAACACAACTGTTCATTCTATCTCTTTCTCTCTCTCTCTCTCTCTCTCAGACACACACACACACACACACACACACACACACACACAGATAGGAATCCCTTCCAGCGATGCTCAGCTTCCCCCAGCACCTCTGCCTCCTCTGTGCCGCCCTTTGTCAGGCTTGCTCAACTATTCCCTTTCATACAGAGGGCACAGATGGAGCTGTTTGAAGCAAGAAGAGGGAAAGGAAAGGAAAGGAAAGGAGAGGAGAGGAGAGGAGAGGAGAGGAGAGGAGAGGAGAGGAGAGGAGAGGAGAGGAGAGGGACATTCAAATATTAGATGGTACACAGTGTTTGTTTGTGTCTAAAGTAAATGAACGTGTACAATCACAGTGCACACAGACCTTGACCATGCCCACACAAGCAGATATCAATGACCCCTATCATCTAGCTGACAGTAATTAGATGAAGACGAGGAGAGGGTGTTTACAGTGCAGCATCACAGAATGGGACTTAAGGCCTTTGCCTGTGGACATCTCTGTGTCTCACCACTGTGTCTCAGAGCACAGTTAGAATTCACTTTGTAGTGTGTATCAAGGGAAAATTCTACACCGCCTGAAGACGAAAAGTAGAATCACATGTATTGTTCCCCCACCCCCGTTACCAAATAATTAGGCTTACATCAAAATGAGGCGCTGCGTTTTATTTCCTGCTTGTGTTGCTGCTAAAATATGAACCCTCGCGCATTTGTGTCGAAGAGAACAGAGATGATCTTTGCTGTCTCCATGAGGTGAGCACACTTTCTGAAGTGTTAAATTACTTGAAGTTGATGTTCCTTAGAGCGCGCTTACAAGAGCAGAAGCACAGCGCACAGTCCATGTGGGAGAAGTTGAGATTCCTTCAGATAATGCTGAGTCAACCATTTGCAGTGATAAATATTCATAGCTTGGCTGACATAAACTCAAGCAGAGAGGATAAACATGTGTCATCAAAGCCAGTTATATGTCAGCTCTTTGTTGAGATTTTAAGTTAGAGCATTTTTTAAAATCTTATATCACAACAGAATTAAGAGAGATGTTACAAAAACATATTTTTTAACACATCAGTATTAATTTACCTGTGTCATTAGTCTTTTTTTTAACACCTACTGCTTTCAATGTAGGCAAATTGATTTATGAATCTATATTTTAAACATCATAGTTACTGAGTTGGTTCAATGTGTGTATGGTGTAAAAAATGCTTTTCGCATGTCTGCAAAAGTGGAATTACGGAGTAGACAAAAAAGCAGTGTCATACACACAGGCACAACGCTGCCCTGTCACCCGCCGTTGAATGAAAAGCAGCAAATATGACCTGACGTCCATCTTTCATATAATGAAGATATTGATGATGCATGAAAGATGAATATTTTTAGACGCCTTCACAAGATGGCCTCCTCCAACAGAAGCTGGTAACATGATGTGAAATCTGTTGTCTCCACTCAACTGATTCCATTACAGAACTGTACGGTAGTGGATGCTCCATACAGAAAAGGAAGGAAAGGCAGACTGGGAGTGTTTTGTTTTTTTTTCTTCTTCTTTAAATCTTGCAGGTAAGACGGATGTCAATTTGTAGTATCACAGCCTTTCCCCCAAACTGATATGTGGCACAGCAGCCCATTGATGAAACTAACCATGTCAAAAGACATGCACTGGCGTATTACACTAAATTTGAA
>JBAMYA010000013.1:4847276-4886016 GCA_037176975.1 Arrhamphus sclerolepis
TTTTCTTTTCTGGTTAGCAGGACCACTTTCCCCTTTTCTTTTCTTTTTTTTTTTGCTGTAATTTAAATGGTAAGCCACCAGATGTGTGTCTCATGCTTGAAGAGTCGAAGATCTGCATTATTTAGCATATTAACATTCACAGAATTTAAAAAAAGGGTTCCTTCTTTGCCTGGAGGTTGCAATTAAGTAAACCTTAGCTTGATACATGTAAAAATCTCACGATGTGGAACCCCCCTCTACACCCCCACACCCCCCCACCACCACCACCAATGAAACCAATCACATCTATATAATACATATGAAAAACTCAGAAAATATATAATTTTTCTTTTGCCACAGGATTAAATAAATCAGCAATAGGCTGCACATAAAAAAAAAAACAAAAAAAAAAACTTTTTTGTAACTTAAATATAATAGATGTAAATCTGCTCATTGCTATTTTTTAAGGAAGTCTGATTTTTTTTTTTTTTTCCCACCAGTTTGTATGTAAACAGTTCCAGCACCTACAGTTTGGGGATAAAAAGTTTATATTTTTTTCAATTTGGAGGGAAAAAAAAAAAATGTATGTAATTTTCAACTTTTAGATGGCATTACATAACTGTAATTTATATTATATGTCAGCAATAAGTTTGGTTCGGATGTCTTATGTACAGCACAAAACGTATCTTAAAGTATTAATACAAATATTTGCACACGTTTAGAAGGTCTATCAAAAGATTAAATGATATATACAAATGGAAATGCCAGGAGAGAAGGTAGAAGATGCAAACCACATTTACAAATGAGGGGAAATAAATTCAGATACAATGGACATTGCATGAAGATAAATCTCTATATTATGTATCTGTGTATCAATGCTACCAGTGGCCATCTTTCCATACACACACAAACACTCAAGCACCTACACACACAAACATCTCAAACCTCTGTCAGCAACACTAACAACAGTCCTGTAAAATCATGGACTTGGGATCCCCAAGGATTAGACTGCTCTCTTAAACTATTCAGCCAAACACAAAATGCACACACACATGCTCATAACACCAGGCCCTACTTGCTAATGGTCAGATGCTGTGGAACCAAAATCAGTGCGGAGGCTGCATCGACAGCTTTGACAGCTAAGGGCTATGTCCGTGAACTCAGAGTGCTGGAGCTGCCACAACTCCTGCCTCTCTGGGCACCCAAGGCCAACAACAAACTCCTTGTTATCCCCTATGTGCTCTGAGCTGCGCTAAAACCAGCACGCACACTCATCCAGTGCACACATGGCATCGATGCACCCACACACCACAAGGCAAAGATATCAGTGTAGACTTGCATATATGCACAAACACTTTCCCAGCATATAAGTATAAGAGTCTACTTTACAAATGCATAACTCAACATGTCTCCTTTCTCTCCTGCTTACACACGAAGTCAGGTCGAGTAAAGAGAAAAGCCTGAAGGCTGCATCACTGTGGAGTCTCCATCACTGTGTTAGCAGTGAAACGGAAACCCAGAGAGATGCTGCTTCTTTCTTACCTAGGCCCCTAATTGCTGAATGAATGGTCCAAAATTGCTGATCGGTCGAAGGTTAGCATCTCAAAGATTACCCCCGAGTCGATGACAGGATCTAGCGTTAGGGTTGCTATGACACTGTGAGAATTTGGTGTGGCTTTAAAGTGTACTTTCTTTTCATCCATTTCTTTTTAATAACAACAACAGTCATACATTTGTATTCTGCCTCATCCTTCTTGCCGGTGAAATTTTGAAAATCAAATCCCCTTCACTAAACTAAACGTGGGCTGCACCTGCCTTATCACACAATAACTGGCCATTCTGATTTGCATTTTGAAGAAGATACACTTTTTATCTTTTTTTTGTTTGTCGACACTCATACACTCAGTTTAAGCTTGTTTACCACGCTAGACACTGTTGAAGTGAAGTGGCAGCATGCAGCTGATTAAGAGGTTAATGATGTATCATCAGGATTGGAGACTCTGAACTGGGAGGGATCTAGAGGGGAGAAGATCCTTGAAATGACCATTAGAGCTCAATATAATAGATTTTATAATGTTTTTTATATGTAAGTTTAAAATAAATGTTGGGCAGGGTCAAGCAGTGAAGCATTTGTGGCAGATTCCTCTGCATGTTCATCTGCAATCATGAAACGAGACACTGATCTGGTCAGTCCTTTGGGTTCAAACCAACCCTGTGTAACTGGATCATTCAGTTAATACGAAAGGTCGCTCAACCCTGTATGCCTCTAGCTACTCAGAAGTCATATAAACACCATTATACTTAGACAAGATATCAGAGGTAAATCACATTATTATCAAAGAATAATGGAAGTTAATATAAAACACCAAAATGTGATTTAAACACAGTAAAACTTTCAGTAATCCTCTGATTCTCTGATCAGAACCTGCCAGTTATTATCTTGGATTGGGATGTCAGGTTTTGATCTATAGTAGACACCTCGCAAGTAACATGATTTTTCTATGGGGATTAATTAACTTAAGGCCTGAGGAAACTAAATCTCCAGTCTTACTGACAAGCTCTGCTCTGTGTACGTCATCAGTGACAAGAGATCTGCATATACTTGTCCCAACTCTGAGATAAATGGGTAATAAGGAAAATGCAGGCATCGCAAGCACATAGAAAATGATCTCCACGCAGCACACATCAGAAACAGAGGCATAAAATAGGAAGGATATGTTTGGAAATTCTCAGTCTTGACTAAGAACTGAGAAAGGAGGATAATTCTTTCCACTTTTCCTTGCTGAATTGGATTTCCATTTTTGGCGAGGTAAAAGTTGTCCATCCAGTTGCTCCTTTCAGCCTTGACATATCGCTCCATCTGAATGCCATAATTCGCTCCAGAGGTGATGCAACATGAACGGATCTGTATGCAAATGTGGCATAAACGTCAGATCAGCTTAAGGAACGGGGCGGATGAGGTGTTGTGCAGGGCACTTTTTGATCCGTTATTTCACTGGCGGATCGGGTTCACTTCCCAAGCCACCCCCTCACCTGGCTGTGGAAATGTGTGTGTGTGTGTGTGTGTTGTCATCTGTGCCTGTGCTTGAGCCAGAGCTTGCAGTCTTGTGCGGTGAAGAGATCTGGTGCATTTTGCCTTGTGTGGCAGAACATAAATCTCCCACAGTGAGTATGTCTCTCCATCTCCTGCTCTCTTTCTCTCTCTCTGGAAAGGCAGTTCGTTGGGGACACTTCCCTTGTGGGCGTTAGGATCTCTTTGGGGGGTCACAGGTCAGCCAGCGGAGGAAGCGACAAGCTGTGAAATGTAAAAGACCAATTTCTTCCACATGTTTCAGTGCTGGGAGAACACTGCCAAGCTGTCAGCCGGCATCACGTTTAAAATGGGCCAGGGTGCTACCCAGCAGACCTGTCACAACTCATTTGTAATTAAAAAGCCTGTGTGATGTTTAAAGCAGAACACCCCAGAAACTTTTAAGGGCTGTTAAATAAAGATAAGCTGTGCGTGTTAAAAAAAAAAAAAAAAAAATGAAGGACAAGGGAAAAAAAAGGGTGATGTATTAATAACAAAGACACTAGCAAGTCTTCTTTGTAGTAAATCAATACCAAATGAGACAGTATTTAGATTATTGTGGCCATTATGTTGCATGACTTAAATGGAAAACAAGAACAGAATGCTTTAAACTAAGGACACCAATCCTATATGCTTCTAGTAGTCATTAACCCCGTTTGATGTAATTGACCGCCTGGATCTATTCATTTTATATTGTATAGGTTTAAAACATACACTGAAATAAAATTAAAGGAGCACTTGCCCATGACAGGGTGAAAGCATGAAGTCTCTCTACAAATGTGCCACGGGCTTTCATTGAAGTAAAAAAAAAAAGATCCAGTACAAGGAGACTGTCATTCAAGTCAAATCAAAAGTGTCTACTTTAAAATGATGGTTAAACACACCTGGATGGACTAAAGTAACTAGCAAACAGAAAAAAAATGCAACTTGAGCAATTTTATCACAGGTGAGAACCTTTTTTATTTGTGGCTGCTGATTGGGCCTGTTGCTTCACAGATCACTGTGCCAAAGGTTTGTTTGCCTGTTAAATTTGCAGTATGAACTATCAATGGCTTCCAGTGTTGGGCTTGCTGCCTGCAAGATCTAACACTACTACAGTGTACCTGTGTGGGTTTTTGCACATATTCTACCAGAGAAAACGTTTCCTGTTTGATGTAAACTTTTTCAAGCTTCACTCATCGTCTTTATCCAACTCTACCCCTCAAGCACATGCAGCTCAGTGGTGAGTGGCTGTAAGTGAGGCCTGCCACTCTTCCTTTCCCATTGCTGGTGACATTAGTGTGACATTTTCTCCCCACTGTGGCCTAGTCGGGGGTTTTAACGTTGGACCCCTACCTGGCAGAGATGAGGAAGAGCAAGCAGAATTAGCTGACAGGTGGAGAGGCGATCCCTGGTGAGAGTGTGCCACACTGGGCTCTCCCGCTCCACAGCTTGGGCCTGTATGCAGCTGCTGTTGGGCCAAGGAAGAAAGGGTCCGGGAACAGAGCTGAGACCGTGATGAGGGCCAGGGCTGGAGCAGCAGCTGGTTATTGGATTGATCATGATGGACCTCAGTTTTTGCCATGACATCAGGGTTAGAGGGGGGTATCGATGTCACGTTGAAAAGCTCTGGCTCGCCAGATGTTCCAGGCGGTAGCCTTTTTACCTGAATAACAAAAAACAAGAGGGTGGTAGGTCTGCTCTGCATATATGAGTTCAGTTAACAGTGATACGATCTTTTATTATTATTGTCATTTACAGTGCCGTATGTTCATATTAATCCATTGCATCATTATTATGCTCAGAAAAACAACATCTGTATGTGATTATACTCCAGGTGTTCAGAGTGAAACTCCAGATATAAAGAATTATTAGTATTTGTCATTGTGTGCCATAAAATAGTTCCATTAAGCCTATAAATATGACTGGAGTACTCTATATTGTTTCGTGCTGTTCATTAGACAAGATGCACAAAAATATCCATCAGGAATCAATACAGCTGTCAACACCAGTAATGATAATGGAATAATATAAACAACATGTCACAGTCAAAGGGATAAATAAAGACGGAAAAGCAAAAGACAGAGAGCTTTGTTCTGGTTTTTAATTCGATTAAGATGTTTACTAATTTAATCAATGCATCAACTCAAATGCGTCCGGAATTGTGGGGCAAAGATGTGGTTCTTGTCTGCTCTCTGGGGCCAATTTCCAATTTATCTGCACAAGCTTTTTATCATCACAGAAAATCCAAATATCCAGCCCCAATCTTCTTAGATCCATCATCCTACATTCCAAACATCCCAAATAAAATCCATTCACCATCCTGCATTCCGAACATCCCAAATAATGGGAGAGGATCAGTGAGGGAGAACAAATGTGATTTTGTGTGCATGTTTGAGCACGTAAATATCTGCAAATAATTGTGAATTTAAATACAATGAACAAGAGACAAATCTTCAAAAGAAACATACACATGCTTGTTTCCCACATGCAGACATAAGCACACACCTGAAAATAAAGGTTGCAGAGCCAGTGGTCTAGATCGGAGGAGATGTCAGCTTCAATTTTTTTAAACTGATCCAGTCGTGAGCTGGGCTCCCCTCTGAGCAGTGGAGTTTTGAACCTGGGTTGACAACACATATTTAGTAAATGATCACTGAGCCATCCTATATGTAATAGGTGAACTGCTCATAAAAATTTCAAACTTTTTGTCACAACTTACATGCCAATTATGAGTTTGGCATGAGTTTCTTTCAATGTTTCACCATTAGTTAAGTCAGTGCTGAGACTTTGCATCTTAAATGAGCTTTGCTGGATTACTATGGCCTCAGTACAACACAAGATCTTTGATTGTCCCACCTGCCTTGGATAACACTGAGGTTCAGACCACAAATGGGAAAGGCTCCCCATGACAGTACTGAGCTTATGTGGCTGCTCTGCCCTGCTACGTGGATGAGCTGGAACACAAGGACCATGGAGGGGGTGATATCACCGGAGGCAGGTAAGTTCTACGGAAATATCATAAAAAAGGCACAAAATAACTCAGGAGTTCTGGTGAAAATGAATACTGCATAAACAAATACCAGAACACACATGTAGACACAATTACATATAAACATATCCTTTACAAACTATGCATAGGATTTCCTAAAACCACAAAGCCAAATACACTGTGTACGCTGAGAAAAACAAACAGGACAATAGCCCTAAATGAGCAATTGAATCTATAATCTTATTCTTAGACCTGAATCCTTCATAATTTCTTTATTTTCTCTAGGGCCTCTTTGTCTATGGAATACAAAGACATGCAACTCAGCAAATTGCCAAAGCGGATATGTTGGACTGAAACAGAGTAGGCAAGAAAGGGAAGTTCAGATTGCTGTTATAGTATGAGCTGACAGCTATTGAGTCTGAGATTCAGTGGGGCCACCATCAATCAAACTGATAATATTACAGGTGTCTTACATGAAGGAAGTGTTGCTGGTTAGTAGTCAATGGAAGACACATGCATTCTTATTTACCTAGAGAATGGTGGGTTTGTTTAAAAAAATGAACTGACAGAGAGGTGCGTGCGACTCCATCCATCACTGGGAGGAAATATTTTATCCCTTTATTAGTTGTAATGGAACATGCAAAGGACCTGTTTTAACACATAAATCATGCGTATTGTGTTCACCCCCAACAAATGTGGTAGGCTGTGCACCTGTGAAATGATAGGTAGTAGTGTGTGACTCAGGACATACATTTACGGAATAATATCATTGATTATAGACATTGAGGATTTCATATTATTCATTTACTGTGGGAAATACGACCTGCATAAGTAGTGATATGTGTGCTTGTTTGTGTACAGTATGTGCATGCAGGAAGTCTTGTATCACTGTCAGGCTTGTAAGAGTGGATGAGGTGCCTCCTCTGTCTGCTGAAGAATCTCTTAAGCTGTCGAAGTGTCTTCAATATACATGTATATGTATATATGTGTGTATTGTTTTTTTTCATTTTATTTTATTTGGTTTTTCTCCCCCTTCTTCCTTATCCTGTAACCCCTCCCTGTAAAACCTTAATGCTGAATGGCACACATTTTTTTTAATGTAATCTAAAAGTTGAATTCAAACAGTGAGTCCTTTTCAACTCTTCTCAGCCATCCCCACTCATACTGCATGTAAGATATCCCCAACAGAACTGCACTGTTTCTGTCTAAATTCAAACCCAGACAGACAAAGCAAATGGTGAATGAACAAAAAGTGGGAAAGAGAGATCTGTAGGGAAGAAAGGAAAATAAGCTCCTGGCCTCCTCCAACCATCTCTAATTCCTCATTTCCTCTTAGAAGGAACTGCAAGCACTTCTGAAATTGCACGCCATAGTGTGGGCAAGAGGAAAGAGGGAAGAAAACAGCTAAGCCAGTAGTCTCAGACAAATCTGATCAGCATTTCCACTGCTGTCAATGAGAACAACAACAGCTGGTTTGTCTATGTAGCACAGCTCTTGGTTTGGGGAGGAGAGGAGGGAAAGAAGAGTGACATGAGGCATTTAGCATGCCTTACTTAAACCTTTTTTTTTTTGCTTTTTACCTCTGAATCAGATCCCAGGTCTGCATTCAGTTCATGCCAGCTTTTACCCCATGCTTTATCTCTGATGGGAGCTGGAGACAATATTATCAGGAAGCTCAAGCTCAATGAATACACCCACTTAAGACACAGAAAGTGTCCACATGAGCTAAATGCTCCAGCTAGGCCTTCAACAGTTGCCATCAGAAGACTGAGCCTATACAAGACTATATGGAATCAAGAGGGACAGTGAATTTAAAGGCTTCTCTTTTAAGGTTTTGCGTGTGAATCCTTTGTCCTGCACACACATCATCACGGAATAAAGATAACCAAAGAGTTCTAATCCACTGGTCAACGTCAACCATCCAGAATAAGTCTATGGGTTCTTTTAAGATTAGCATTGCTTCTATAGAGGATGGCTTCCTTCTTATCAAGAGGTTTAGGGACGTGGTTGTGAAATGTACACAGATTTCATCAAATATAATCCGCTGTGTTAGTTCCTCAAAAGAACCAAATGGGAAACCATAGTTAGTCTTCTATTATGATCTGAAAATGTAGGTTGAGATTTCTTAATACTCTTCCAAAAAATATAGTCAAGTGTGCTTAACTCTTCTTGCTTTTGCATTTACCTCATCTCAGATGCTGAAAGGCATGAGAAACCGAAAATGAATGTTTCACTCCATTTTCCTTCCAATGAAACATTACTTCTTTTATATAACTGAATAATTGATATTAGGTTTGATTTACATGCATGGATTAAATGTCATGTTTGAGAAGTTGTTGTTTTATTCATACGGGTATCCCTGGAGTAAAACTTAGAGGCTGCGTGTGGCATATTTTCATATTCTGCTTTCTGCAGTGTTACCTTCTCATAACCCTTTCAGCTGAGAAACCACTTCATCTGCGTTGCTACGGCTTAAGACTGAGAAAACAGAAACAGGAGGAGGAATGCTGAAATAACACAGTCATGTTCTTGTTCTTTCTTTTCCAAGGACTGATTTGTACTCTTGTTTTCTGTTGAACTTTGTATCAGGACCTCTTCATTTGGTGGGGAACATGTCTTAATTCAGGCCTCCATGATCTCAAAATTGTCAAAAAATGTCTTTCTTTCTTTCTTTCTTTCTTTCTTTCTGATGTTGCTTTCAATCTGTAACATCTAAACAATGGTTCTTAAAGGGGCAAATTATGAAATATTACTATTTCTGTTCTCATGACATCATACAATCCTTTCACTTTGTTTTGAGCAGCCTTCATCTGAAAATAAGTCATTCAGTGAGCTGTTCTGATTTGCTGTGTTCTGTGGGGACTTATTCAGCTTCCCCCGTGTTTATCTCCACTCAAATTCAGATCATAATGCATTTTCTGTAACTTGGAAGAGGGCAGTGCAGGCTGTAACACTGATTTAAAAAGATGCACACCCTGCAGGCCAGACAGGTTGAGTTGAGCAGCTCACTTTTCCTCCTGAAACTGGTTACAATAACCAGAACTCTGAAAACATGTTGGAAACAGAGCTGTGGCACTGTGTCTTTTTGGCATTTTGACCAAAACATGCCACAGACATTTATGAGCATAATAATCTGACTCTTTCAGTTCTTACCTGGACCATGTGTTTTTATGTCCTAACCCTCACCATCCGCAAGTTAGATGGAATCAAAAAGTGAAGTTTTGGTGCGTTGCATGGAACTCTGTAGATTTGTGCTTTTCAACTATTTTCTTCAACCAAGACCTATAGTACTGAAATGGTATAAGTAAGCATCATCTAGTGTTGGGGCCAAATGTAGTCAGAAGATTTCAGCTTTGTGGTGCATATTGTAAAACTTCACGATTTTATGTTGCGGAAAACATGGCTATTGCACATTCTGTCGTGAGGTCAATTATCACATCTTCCCATAACCCAGTCTAATGCCATACTCCAATAATTAGAGTTAATGCACGCTAAAGTCATGACCACCATGAGCAGGCTCTGGTTAATGTGCAGGTCGATGTCGTAGATGCGACCCCGGTGGTCCGTTGGCTCAGTGGTTACTCTCCAAGTTTGCTTCTCATTTTCACTGTACAGGGGTAGAGCTGGACCCCCCAGATGGCTGTGAATAGTCACACTGACAGAATAGAGGCCTCTGGGAAGCTTGTCTCTGGTGGCCCTTAAGCAGCACACACACACCTCCACAGCCTGTTGAATAGTGCTCTGGTCCCCCTATAAAAGACAAATTGCAGTAATATTTTATCCATTCTGGAAACTAAACATTCATACAGATTCAGTATTGTCTTCCAAAAGAAATTCCATTTGGAAGAACATATCCTTCTATTAGAAGCTTGATTAAAACACACATAGCTGAAACATTAAGAATTCTAACATTGATTTTCATCATTTTCTCCTCTGTTTGACTAATCAGATTTTATCCTTTTGCTGTTTTCTAATTGGGAAAACAGTAAAACATTGCGTTTGAAATTATGAACAGTTCATACACCAGTTTGTCTTTCATTGAATTTGAATTTGTAGGTTTAAAACATTTGGAAGATAAAAAAATCACTTCTATAAGACATTCATGCAATACATTTTCTTCTTCCTGCAAAACCGGTTTTCCTGTGTGAATCACTGTTGGGGCTGAAGTATTTTCAGTCATTCCCATATCAAGTGAAAACTACGATGAGAAAGCTGGAATGTAATCTGGCAGGCCGGTTCTCAGTGAAACTGTGCTTATCTTTGAAAATGACGGGCTAACATTGCTACTTGATCAAAAGTAAACTCTGAAATAATCCACTTCTGCTAAGAGTCTTGTTTTAGGTGTGACAGGTCACTAGCTGATCTAATCTGACATCATGTGACATCTGTGACATGCGCCGCTGGATTGTCCTTTTATTTAAATTCTTTTCAAGCCAAATTTTGAAAATAAAGTTTTTGTCAAGACATTTTTTTCAGTATTTTCATCAGTTTAATGAAAATGTCTCTAAGTTTGTTTGCTTTTTTTTTTTTTTTTTTCCTTTTGGCAAAGTTTTATTTTTATTTCAGATCTTGAGGACAAAAGGCAACTAGTATTTTATTTGGAGTTCATTGAAGGGTATTTGAAGAGTACTGAAAGTATGAGGAATGATATTCTCAAGAATGAAAGCAAAAAATAAAATAAAATGAAACATTCACACCATGGTAATAACACTTCATTAGACAAAAAAAAAATAAAATAAAATGTTGGACAACTTTAAGCAGTGTAATCTGTTTAAGCTGCTATCCACTACACGTGATCAATACAGTTGGTTCTACCAATTACTACACTGTTCTTACATCTTTGACAGCCCTATTCTTGTTGTTTTATCAAAATGTTGATGATCACCCATATTTATTATCAGTCTCACTCTATCAAACTATTTTCTGATAATAAATAATACTAAAAGTCTGCTGATGAATTGGTGCCAGTAAATAAATAAATAAATAAATCAGTGGACCTCTATTCAATATGTACAAAATAGAACCACACATATAAAATGACTTTTCAGAATGAAATATAGGCTTAACCCTCTTTTTAAGGAAACTCACCAATACAGATGTTAGCAATAATTATAATAACAATGATATTGTCTTTATGTCATGAATTGTGGTGTGATGTTGCGAGGATCCAAATGCATGAATGTGAGAGGCAGGAGTAGTCGAACAAAAGGTTCTTTATTAAGACAAAGGCGATGAAAGTCCAAATCCTGAAATTTTAGGTTTAAGAGAGCCAGGTTCCATTATTTCATGTTTGGATTTTAAAGAGGCTGGAAAATAAATGTGGATGTTATTAAAACTTTGATGAAACAAGTTAAAGGCTACCTAAGACCTTTGCACAGTAATGTGTATGATATATAGAATATATGCACATAGAGGAAGAGTTTCTTTTCTTTTTTTTTCAATTTTCTGAGCTCCAGTAAAACATTCAGACCTTTAGGCTTTGCTCAAGGGCAAATACGCATTAATTGTTATTGATGGTAGATTGCCCATTCAGATGAAGATTTTAAAATGCCAGCCTTCACATGGTTAGAGTATTTTATGAACCTCCAGGCTGCATCAGCCCACTTATTCTTTATTTTCTTTGTTGACACGTGTCTTATATTAGGGCTTAAGATGAGTAATAGACTAAGCTGGCTAGATTTTCTTCTTTTTTCTATTTCTAATAAAGCATAATCAGAGAACAATACAAATACAAATGGATCCTTTTGTCCCCGTGTCCCGAACAACTTGCTTTAGATAATGTGACTTTTTTTTTCTTCTTTAAATCATTTGCATGTTTATAAACACAAGCTTGGTTGAGCCCTCACCAATCCATTTGTCCCAATGTTTTTTGTCAGACCAAAGTGTGTCCATGTAAATAGATATGGATGTGTGTAGTCCATATAGGTTGATCACAGCAATGTTATTGGTCCCTTATCCCATCCTATCCTGTCCTGTCCTATCCTATCCTATCATACCCTATCCTATCCTATCCTAGCCTACATGTAGACATTTATGATTATCTAAGTTACATCTCCTAATTCCTATTTATTTCATGTGCTCAAATTTACAGCATGTTAACTAGCTCCCGAGGGCAAAATTGAGTGTCTGGCAATTAAAGCCCTCAGTTCCAATCAATGATATAGTACAGCACTCAAGGGCTATGGTGTGTACTTGAACACACACACACATGCATACTTTTACATTGTATTCCAGAGCTTGTTGTCTGTTTTGCTTTTTTTGTTTTGTTTTGTTTTGTTTTTAATCATTTTCACAGACACATGCAGCAAAAAACATTCACCAAACAAAGGCTGGCAGTGATGGCCACTGCCAGCTTGTGAAGGAGGAAGGCATGTGCTGAGCCCCGCAGTAATGTCCCTCTGTCGTCCCACTGTGAACATCTTTGCAAACCAAAACAACCAAAACAATTTTGGCAGAAGTGAAATTAGTATAATTGATGGTAAAGCGGTTTAGCCCACACGTCTCACATTTAGGAGGTGGTGATGAAGGCCTCCAAAAAAATCTATGCGCGCAGACTAGAATGGAAGAGGACGATCGTGGGTAAATAAATAAATAACATTGCACCAGTGTCCAATCTGCATTATGTACATCTTGAAGAAGTATTGTTATTATCTGGCTGACATGCTTTCACAAGCGTCATAAGATAGACTGTAGACAGCAAGGCGAAGGTAAAAGGTGAAGTGAGCCAATTTTCCATATCAGAGGTGGTTTGTTTGCCCCAAGCCTGAGTTGTGCCTAAAGTGCCATAACATTACAGCACTCCTACAGATGAGATCAAAGGCTCTAGTGAGGGATCTTCCATGGCTTTGCTGGCAAGCGGCCGTCCTTTCACTGAAACATCTTTTCAGGGCTTTCTACACATTGACTGATCACACAAAATGCACTCTTAATAGAGACAGGAAATGCCACATACAAAAACTTCCTTTCTTTCTAAGTATGGGCTAATATTCAGAGATTAAGCTTTCTCGTTAATTATTTTCATTTTAATTAGTAAATCTTAATTAACAATGAACATTTACCCTTAAAATTTTTTGGCTTCGGAATGAAGGAGGGGGTGAAGAAAAGAGAGAATAAATATGACAATCTTTTTGGGACCTCCGGGCAGGATTACTGATGCAGGCTGCCTTAGTTATTAAACACGTTCTAAATTAAATGCCTCCATGAATTTTGCACAGAAATATATTTTCATAGTTTTGCATGCCAAATGTGACATTTTATATTTCAGATTCATCTTGCTGCAGTAATTTTAGGGAAATGTCATATAAACAAAGATTTTGTCATTTACCAAAGGAAATTACTATGCGTATCAGGTTTGGCCATTGCTTCTCTCTTTCTCTCTTTCTATCTTTCTCTCTTTCCCTCTCCCCGCTTTGCCACCTATTCTGCCTCTGCTAGTTGTTTCAAGTCAGCAAGCCATAAAAAATCTTTATCTCAGTGAAACACAGCAATTTGGGAGATAATCGAATGGTGACTGGGGGGCACAAACGCCAGTCTGAGGAATTATACCACAATCTCCCCTGCATTTACAACCTTCCTCAAAGCCAGTTGTCACCCTGGAAGGAAAGCCCCCGACTGAAGATTCATTACATCTTTAAGCCAACACGGTGGCATGGCAGGCTCATCCCCAGATGCAACACAACAGCACACTCCTCCCACAGCTGGTGATGCTGCTGCTAAAGCTGCAGTCCCCTTCTCCTTTTCTCACTTGTTTCCCTTTTCTCTCCTCTCCTTCTGTTTGCCATTTTTTCATCTTATAAGACTCCATTTTCCACCTACTTATATTCCTAAAACCAAAGACACCATCCACCCAAAGCAAGAAAGCATATTCTTTGTGTCCAATGTGTTGCTCTGTAGATGGGTAGTTAGCATTCTGTGAATGGAAACCTTTAAAAGCACTGTGGTATAGTGTCTACACGTACTATACCATTTTTCAGAATGTGAAAATCTAAATGGAAAGCATTCATAGTTCTTTTTTTTTAATTCTTATTACAGTATTTCACATAATTACAACATTTGGCTGATTATAGCAAACAACACAGTTCCTTTATTTTTATTTCTGTAGGCTTTCGGGATCACCTTAAGATACTAATTTCTTGCAAGATACCACACACTTAGAGATTAAAGGGTATGTCACTTCCTGTTTACACAGCTCCTGCTTCCAGTGCATGTGCGTTTTTCAGTCCACTGCAGCTAACCACGTCTTACCTGCCACTGCAGCCGTGACGCTGAAGAGGAAGATTCTGGGAGCTCTGTCATCTGGCTATATTTGGCCATTGCTTCATCTTGGCCTTCCCCCAGCACTCTGAGTGACGGGCTTTCGATGTTTCTGCTGTGACGTGCACAAGAACGCACACGTATATGACACACAGAAATGCAGGAGGGTAACCCTATTATCAGCCACCTGCATTGTGGACCCTCTGTTGTTCCGCTCTGTAGCCAACAACAGCCCAATCTAATAACACCGCAACAAAACACTTTCCAATGTCTCTCTCTCCTTCTTTTTGTGTCTTTCCTGTGTGGCTTTCTCTCTCCCTGTCTTTCTCTGCCTTTCAATCTTATCAGTGGTAATGTAATAAGCGGTCTGTCTCCTCGCCACCTCTCTTAATTCCTCAAAATAAAGCAATATCACAGAGGCCCTGGCCTGCCTGTGACTGGGGATAAGATGCTTGTTAAAGGAAGGATAATTCAGCAAATAAATGCTCTGCATCAAAGGCAGGCATTGGATCTTTCTTTCCTCTATTTCTCTCCCTCCTCTCAGTTTCCCTATCAAAAGTATTACATGTGCTTTCATCAGTTTACAACAAGGCGCAATGTGCATCCTAATGCAATTACTCAACCTCCATTAAATCAGACAGTGGAAACAAATGAATTACACATTTGTTACAAAAAGCACAAGTCAGCTCTGTGTCTTCATTCTTAATTTTTTTTTTCTTTCCTTTCGTAGGCATAGGGAGAGAAAAGTGAAATAATTTCTCATTCAATTCCAGGCAGATGTAGCCCTAGGTGATGCATAGAAAGTCTCCCATGTCTAATAGCCACCCACTATTGATATCAGAAGGAATTTACAGAGTTCAAGGCTGTCTAGAGGAGGTCATCTTGCTAAACTTCAAACCACATTCATCTGACAGGGCTGGTGTCCAACTAGCACCCAACCCATAACACAGTCCAGTGCAAGACGAGATGCTGATGTGTACAGTAGTTTGGTGATTTTATCGTGTCAGCCGGCATTGTAGTCCATAATTACTAAAAACTTAAACATGCTAAGCTGATTGCCTGCGGGGCTCTCGCCACAAGATGTGATGGGTGATCTCTGACTACTAAGAATTGATGCGCCTCCAAGCCCAGTGACATGGGCACATTTCTCTGCCCTAGAGCCATATTACCCACAATGCAATGCCTGCCGACAGGAGAAGCCATGCAGAGGACATATGAATTCTGCATGTCAGTCGGAATACAAATGCTTTTCACACAATTAATGATTACAGTCATGTGACATCAATTTTACATATGGAGTGAAATATGGAAGGAGCTGTACTTACTGAAACATTGTCTTCAGCCTGGCTTGTGGTCTTGCTGCTTCATCGCAGTCTCTTTCTGAACAGGGCTCCTTTGAAGAAAAAAAAATAGCAGCACATTAACAAACAGTTTATTGTGCTAACTATTACTTAGACTATCAGCTAATTAAATCATCTAAATGGTTTGGTTCTGCATTACTGTATTTTATAATAATTTATGTGAGACCATTTTTGAGCTAAGTGCTGAAGCAATACAAGCATTGCATGTTAAAGAATTAGCTGATAAAGCTTAAAAAATTATGATAAATACATTTTTAAAAAAGCATTCAGTTTTTTTTATACACACACACACACACATACAGTATATATGTATAATAAGGCGAACAAAAGCAATGAACAGTCACATATCTTTTATTTTCAATACAATATAAAAGCTTTTACCTCAGCATTACCAGTGAAGAAGGCCATCATTCGTTTCCTTCCCTTTGCCCACTTGCTCATCTTCAGCGGTCCCTTCTGAGCTAGTTGCTACAAATATGTATAAATGCACATGCACAGTTTCTTTGGAAGGAGGTTTATGAAACAGTACAGTGCACAATAATGACAGAATTAAGCACAAGGACCAACTGCAATACAATCTGCAGGCAATCGATACTGAGCCAGACCCTAAAGACATGCAGCATTTGATGGTTATTTCTGCCCGTTTTACACTCAGTCAGCACATTCACACTCCCCATTCAGACACATTGACACTGTTAAGTGACAGTGTCTCGCCTCTTTGTACGGCAGGAAAAAAAGAAGGGATAAAAATTCCTATAATTTTTAAAATAGATGCAAAATCTCTGGTGGATAATGTACTTCAGAGGTGGGTGTGGAAACAGTAGGAGAGCACTTACATATTATGGTAGAATACAACAACATTGATTTCAAAACTGATACAGCACAGAGTAGACACCACCTATTATTCAGTAACAGAAAGATGAGTCAACTGTTGCTGTGACTTCCAAGGAACATTGTTGTACTTTTTTTTTTTTTTTTTACCCACTTGCATCTACTCTCTATTCATGTAATGTAATACCCCTACTCTCTTTTGAAATGAGATTATGACTAAAAATACAGTGGATAGAAGTTCTGCTTCCTGTTTACATATGCTTAAATGTCTGGGGCTCTTTGCAGTCTAGATTTCCCAAGACAATGGAAACCAAATGATCTTGTATCCAGTCCCATTCTTTTAACTGAGGGAATACAAACACTTGTTTTGAAGAAAAAAGAAAAAAAAAAACCTCAGATCTTAATGCTAGTTTATAAAATCTGTTGCAAAATAATATGTCGTCATGCTCTATTTTTTCTGAAAATACCATACGACGGGCAAAGCACCAAAGGAATTCAGCTTCTGTCAGGAACAAATATGCATAATAATGCACAACAAAGTTAAAAGGCAGAATAAAACAGTCTCTGTAAATAAATTAATTCTGTGAGCAAATGGCAAGAGCCATACATAGAGGATAGAGTTGAAATCCATGCACCAATTTTGAGCTGAGGATGAATGAGTAATCTAACCTCTGAAATACCTTGAATGCCTGTTACACAAAAAGGAATTTCACAGCTGAGATTTAGACCATCTTCCATGAAAATAAGTGCAACATTTTTACAAAGGCTCTGAGACGGGAGAGAAAAGAAACCTACGTGGAATGAGAGATGGAGAATCAGTATGGAAAGTAAGTTACGCAGGCAGTACACAAACAGGCATCTGAACAGACAAAAACAGACAAAGGTACACACACACATGCACACACTCAGTGTCCATTAGCCAGAACCCTGATACACAGCACAATGGACATGGCTGATGTGCTGGTGAATATGGGATGATGACACAGATATTTCTCTTTGTAGCCCTGACCTGCTGCAGTGAAAGGCTGCCAAGCGTGATCATGTCAGGCCGCACACGCTCCCTCAGCTGCTGGGCGTAGTGGGGGATCACTTCCTCAGCTGTCCTCACTGCAAGAAATAACTCAAGGCATCAAAAACCGTCTAAAATTCAACAAAGTCGCATTATTAATGCAACATACTGTGCACGCCGCATTCTGTTTTCTAACTTTACCAACAGAAAATATGGCCATGAAATATAGTTGAGACAAAGTATTTTACTGAAATGAGTAGCACTTACTGAAAGTTCTGACACTGATTTTGTATAATGTTCATACATGTAAACACACACATTTTTTGTTTTGATTTTTTTTTTTTTTTTTTTTGCTGTCTTTCTTTGATACTTAATGTGTATGGTATAACACACTGTTGTGTAGATTCATCATGTCCTGTTCTAAAATCATAATGTTTGCATCTACACATAAGGATCAGATATTGAAGGGGGATCTAAAAAAAAAAAAATGGCATTACTTTTTACAGTGCTTTCTCTGCCCATTACCATCCTCCCTGCTTGGAGTCCAGCCTCTCCTCCCAGTCCAACACCACCCTCAGCCTGTGTTTTGGTAATGCTATGGACCTGGGAGGGCCTGGAGCCCGAGGCATCACCACCACTGTGGAGCAGCAGTCGCCTCTGATGCACCAGATCACCCGCCTTCACCTCCAACACCTCGTCATCCCTGGAGGCTTGCAGCATACCTGGAGAGATGCGCATGAGTGAGCATGCAAAGACGTACACACGACTTGGTGCGCACACACGTATGAATGTGCATTCATACACATTGGCCGGTGCATCCACATACTGATGGATGAGCATACTTAGCAGAAACACACACAAATGCTCACAGATATATATGTATTTTTGTGCAGAGTGTCAAAGTGGATACTGTAGTGGTAACTCTTGAAAAATTGTGACAGGAAAATAATAATAATAATAATATATTATATTCAAATAAATCAAAACATGATGTTTCTTTTCTTTCGTGTCTTTCTGAAATTGTATATATATATATATATATACATATATATGTACACACATATATATAGACATTGCCATATTAGTCTTTACAGTATCACATAAAACAACTAACCTCTTGTTGGGCTGTACTACCTTGTTGAACATGTGCAGTCCAATATGTGTGACAGCCGAAGCTGTTGTTGCTGCCTGCTGTTTTTTTTTTTTGTTTTTTTTACTTAAAATCTTATATCAATACCTACCACACTGCAAGACAAATGGAACTTATAGAGTGACAGTTTTGTGTTCACATATCTCAAATATACAGCAAAGAAATTCATCAAGATAAAAAAGAAAAGCCTGATGAACCCTCAAGAGCCAGAAGAGATTAATCCAAGATCTCTGTCTGGGAAAAAAAAGAAAAAAAAGAAAGAAAAATCTGCAGCACTGGCCACTTTCATTAAAACTTAATACTTATTTATGTTCTTACTTATGAAATTTATGGGGCTTTATAGTGGGATGTAAATTAGAAAAAAATAAAACAAAAACAAACAAACAAACAAAAAAACACACACACAGAAGCCTGAAAAGCAGTCAATACATATCAGGATCATTTCTGATATACTTCAAGCCCGTTCTGCAGCCTGTACCGGTGGGAGGCATCCATACAACTACATGTGATAATTGTCTTGAAGACTATTGTAGCTCAGTGAGGTGCTAACTGGCAGTCACCACAGTTGGACTCCAGTACAGAAGTACAAGCCCTCTCCCTCTCTTTTCCTGTGTCTATTTCCTTCTCTGTCTCTCTGCTTATTGCATGAAACTGTTAATCCAAGATCCTCTTTACTTTCGCTGTGGGATTTCATGAACATTCCAAGACAATGAATAGGGCCACTAATCTCTGTGCTACAGCTAAATCCAAAACAATGGCAAATAATGCAAGCCTACTAAATTCTACCGTGTTGAAGCCGGTCTAAACCCATCACTTGTGCACTGGAATTACAAGGAAGATGTGCGTCATTTCAACAGGATCTGGTTCAACTGTCTTCACCCAGAACAATGCTAAGCTTTAACTATCTGAGTGTTGCCTTGATGGCTATATGCGTAAATGAAACTGAGGTAATGAGAAAGGGCACGCCTACTGTGAGACAATGGCTGTGCTTGGAAAGCAGTAGCGAAGGCCCTTTTCTAGTTTATTCTTTGTTCTTTGATAGATCTGGTTTCAGTATAGCATCTTATTTTGTTCGGGATTGTCTCTTTGACTTGCTCTGAAGAAAGTTAAGGCATTTTTAAGTTTTGTACCTTTTTTTCAATCAATATAAATGAATTAAAATTAGAAAAACTGTTTGTACAGTGGAAGACACAAATCATTCTTAATAAATTCACAATTACCAGGCATGAAAGAATAATGTCAACAGAAAGTAAGATGGCAATATATACATTTAATGATGGATATTAGGGATTAGAAGAACTACTCATGCAAATGTACTATAAGTCAATGACCAAAGGTATTTTATTATTATTATTATTATTATCATTATTATTATTATTATCTGCTGTAATTTAGGCCCAACACTCAACTGCTGTTAAAGCACAAAAATGTAGCCTCACCGTAGATCAGGGATACATACCAGGTATATCTATGAAAGTATCATTGTCATCCAGCAGTGCAGCCATCCTTTCATACAGTCTGTTTTCATCTGCGTTCAGTATATCTAGACATCAAAACAATTATTAAATGAATATTCCTTTAACAGTGCAACAAAATCATGCCTTCACAGGCTTCAGAATTACTTTCTACTTATCCAAAAAGTCAATCTAAACCGCATCTTAGCATGCAAACCTAAGATACCAGCTGTGGCTGGAGAAGGGTGAAAATGAAGAGCATGCAGAGAGGTAATGAAATAGGAGCATTAACATGCCTGTTAGCAAGCCTGTCATCATATGATGAGATTTGATTTAGTGAATCCTTTGATATTACACGGCAGTGATATCCAAAAGATACAGGTGAAATGGCTTCTCCATTAATAGCCAGGTTTCATTATAACATGCATATTACTTGGCTCCCAAGAGCTTGCTTTTAATAGGCCTACATTAGAGAGGGCTGCAAACTATTGATATGGCTCTGCACGTGTCATTTGATGGTGGAGAGAAAACGCTACGGTGAAATGAAAACTGACCAATGATACATGACCTTCATCAATGACAACGAGTTGGGTAGCCAATCTAGTAATGCCATCGTTTGGTGTATTTACACACACTGTCCCGCCATCATAAATGGTAGCCTTCTCCCAGTGATCTCTGTCACCCCTCTTTAATGAACCGAGAAGAACCATTATCAGTGAGAATGGCATACTTAATTCCAGCTCATCTTCAGTGCTGACCCCAGCCGTCCTGTGATGCCTTGGGTCTGTCTGCCCTGCCGTCGACGGGTCAAAGTAATTTTGGGCACATTCATTTCCTGTGGAAAGTGGGAGAGGAGAATGACTGAGAGAAAGAGGGGTTGGGAGTTGGTGGGGGGAAGGGGAACAAGGGAGTTGTAGGTTCAGGTTAGTGGTTATTAGAAGCACATGAAGCAAAATGTTAATTTTGAAACCCACACTGTCGAAGGGCAGCAGCGGCAGCTGCTACCAGATAAGGGAGAGCCAAGATGAGACAGAAGTTCAGAGGCAGAGAGAGAGAAGTGGGAAAGAGACTGCTGGGCTTCTCAGAGCACCTCTCTACGGCCCGCGGTACTCTGGGGCTTAATTAGCATGCCGCAAAAGGTCATGGCAGGCAATCTCTTAAATACGACTGCCATATGTTTGCCGTGTTCAAAAGAAACTAATGAGAAAGTCTACAAGCCCAAAAGTACCTGAAATTTCAAAGACAATACCTTCTAAATACTCCAAGGTCAGGGGCCTAGAGGACTGGGCAAATTTGGAGGAGCAGATCCAAAGAAAAATAACCAGAGTCCATGTTTCATTGACTTCTTATTAGCAATCACTGACCTATGGGTATCCCGTTTATGGGGAATCAAATTGCTCCAGGGATCTTTCTCTTAAGAGTACACCCCACCAAGAAGCTTTCTTAACCACAAATCACTCTCATTACAAGCTTTGAATATTTAACTTAAATTCAAATTGCTTTGCTTATATTTCTTTGGTTAGTGATGGCATCGACGTTTGGTTGCATAAAACTGTTTGAAGTGTATTTGGAAGAAAGCTTGGCCCATCAGGCCAACCAAGAAGGTTTACTGATATATTTCGTGCTCAAATGACATATCAGCATGACATTTTCAAACTCTGTCCATACTCTAAGTTAAACACCGAGACCGGAGCTTATTAACCAAGGAGCAGCTGTATGACTCTTCAATGGCACCATAAATTGACTGTGAAATTCACATGTTAAATCCTTCTACACTGTTAGCAGCGAGTTTGAACAATTTCTCCACAAATAGCTCTGAGGTTATGAAAGCCTTTTTTCAAATACAAATTTGCATAATGGTAGTAGCTTCGTGAATCGCCTTTTGAGTCATAGCTGTGATTTACCTAAATAGTCTGGCTGCCCTCCAATTCATCCCTCTAATGAAATTTTCAATTATCTGTTCTTACATGCACAGTATCACTAGCTAGCGTATCTTGCCGGCTGGAGATACTGTTAAAAGAAAAAAAGAAAATGAATGATTATAGTTAAGGGCACAGGATCACAGACATGGAACAATCTGCTTTTAGATCTTTCAGTATAGGTTCAGGAGTCATTAATAGATAAGTATGTTCAGAATCTATGATGGAAAAAATATTACAGGTATTTTGTGTAAGAATTTTTTATTCTGCCCACTTACAGCTTTTAAGGTTGAACACACTTTTACATGCATCAATAGTGTTCAAACCTTATTGATGTTTTCTATTAACACACTTAGGTTGATAAAATAAACATAAGTTTATGTTTGAGCTGAATGGATGATGGTAAAATTTAAGGTCATTCTCACCCTTACTCACACCTGCATACCATGTTTATTGATCTTTCTATCCACCTCAGGTGTTCATCTGGTCAAAATTTAAATTGAAACAACAAATATTGTAGCGAATAGAAATTTTCAACCATTTACATGTAATATCTAGTCATTAAAAAAAAAAAAGCACTACATTTGTAACAGTGATGTGATGAATTCACTGTGACACATTCTGGCTTAACAGCGAAGCAAGCATCTTTTATTAAATTCCCAAAACCTATAGAAATGTAGCCTACTTGACGCTGTTTGAAATGTACTTGATGGAGTTCACTTAATTAAAAACTAAAAGACAGATGACTTTCACAAAGCAACTTTAGTGACACTGCACAGACCGCACTTGTATTTATGTTCCTTTTACATAAAAAATAAATGAAAATAGAAATATTTTTAACCATTCAGAGCAAAAGAAAAATATACCACATTAAAAATCATGAATCTAAAATGTGAGTCATCCCTAAGAAAACTGGCATGCTCGCAACCTCGAACACATCCTAATTTACCATCCCATTCCTCAAGAGTTCTCCCTGACATACTGAATTATAAGGGGGCATATTCGTATGCCTGATTGGCCTTAAGCCGTGTTTCGGGGGTGTAGTGAGAACACCACACAGACACCGGATCGGCTTGGTAACATAGTAGCATATGTAAATGCACTCTCCTATGACTCCAGCCCACCACAAGGCATGTAGCCGAGAGTGGGAGTCAAGGCTGATTGTGTCGAGGGTACTTCCAGATAGAGATAGAACACCCACTACCATCGCGTTCTCCAGTGTAAGATGAAGTTATACGAGGGTTGCTTGTTTGGACACGCTTGCTTTGGAATGCCAGGACCAAGGGCACCCCAAATGGGGAGAGAGCGCAGGAGAGTAAGGAAGCGAGAGAAAGGTTAGATCAGGAACACATCCACTGTCAACAGATTTGAAGCTAATGAAGAATGAAGCTTCACCTCTTTCTTTGGCAGGGGCTTGCAGCTCCATTTTTTTTTGGTGAGCTGCAAGGGTGCTATCTGGCCTGTCACCTCGCATTTTTCTCCCCGGCCAACTCAGAGGAATGGAGAGCTCAGTGTTTCCTCCTCCATCGAAGGCTGGATTTTCCATGCCCACTACAGCAGCTCGGTCTTCACTCCCTGGCAAAACAGGCAGAAATATAAACAGGAAGACAGTGACATGCAGGCCATTAAAACACCTAGGTCAATATGACTCACAGAAAAAAATAAAAAAATAAAATAAAAACAAGCATATTTATCAACAACAAAACTCCGTTGCTGATTTCTCTGCCCCTAAATGTTCAAGCGCATCCTTCTTGAAAGATACTAAAACACAATTAGGTTAAAATTAAATCAGAATCTTGCAGAAGGAGGAGGAAAAAAAAGAGGAGAAGAAGAAATGATTAAAATAATTACAAATTGCGCCCTGACAAGCAAGAGCAAAATTTAGCCCAAAGCCATTTGTCTGTAATTAGTTAATTAATCCTTACACAAATTATGAGCAATAACTCATCAAGCAGGACTCACCCATCAGAAATTCAGCCGACTTGGATTTCTTCTGCTTAGGTTGCTGCAAAGCCTTCTGCTGTAACTTCTGGAGGGAAATTGTTAAATGAATAAATTAGCTGCAGAATGAAGATCATCATTTATGATCCGCAACTAACGTAGTATTTTAAATATGGGACGACACTGAAATGTCATTTAATTTACATCGCCGCTAAAGGGGTCAAGCACTAATTGAACAACAGGAGTGGAAAAGAATTTAATCATAAATAGATAAGAAAAGTTGACATGAATGTGTAATGAAGGTCACATTAAAATACTTCCTCCTCGTTCCTGAAATGAAGAGGCAACAAAACTGTCTCCCGGAAAATTTTTACACAAACTGCATGAGAATATATGTATTTGTGCAAATACTGCACATTATTTCCTCTCATATGAACTTAGCCTAAAACATCTTTAAGAAGCCATTAAGATTGTATTTAAATAACTTGTGTACTTATTAAAGCTTTGAGATTTTCAGTGGAGGATTTATTCCTAAATATTTTTACAATGTGACATAAATGCACATCTACAAAAGCTTTCCATACATTTTTTTTTTTTTTTTTTTGTGCAGACATGCTAAATCACACTATTTGACTTGTGTTGTAGGTGGTCCTCACTAACATGAAATGGAAAGACAAGAAAGGAGGGATGTAAACAGAGACAGCACGGGCTTCTTTCTTTGAAATAAAGAGTATGTGGAACAAACTGCACTCCCACATTTCTTCCATTTCTGTGGACAAGCAGAACAATACAAAAGCTGAGGTAAAAGGCATAAGAAGTTGTTTTTGTTATTGATATGTTTACATAAGACTGAACCATACAAAAGAGCTCCGTAGCTCAAAGCGTATGGAGCTTTTTAAGCATCATTTTATGCAGATTTCAGTGATGAACTGTGCTCATGCCCATGAACAGCATGTATTTGTATACAATATTTAATTTCAAAGGCAAAATCAAGGGGCAGACTGTTTTGGTGGGGGGCTTATTCTAGCTCTAAATGACAGAGCAATTAAAATAGAAGAGGACTACTTCCAGACCAATCTGGAGTTTTTGTAAATCTGTTTTTACATTCAACAAGCCCTACAGCAAGACATTCATTTATACCACTGAGATTAATGCTTATCTAATTGTAACTTATTTAAAAACCATTTTCTTTTCAACTGGGTACCAATCATTTTCTGTGACTTGTAGTACGAAAAAGATGAGCGACAAATTTGGTATTGGGGGTGAGTGTCACATCTTCTTTTCTTTTTTCTTTTCTTTTCTTTAATTTTCTTCCCCTTTCACAAACAAAACTTTGCACAACTTTGTGCAAGAAGCAACATTTTTTTCGAGTGCCCATGCAAATGCCCGGCTTTCAGTTGATTGTTGTGGAAAAAAAAATTAGATGAAAATGAATGAGGCAATTATGCTAATTAAAAAGAGATGAAAAAAAACAACAACATTTGATTTGTAGGATAGCAGAGAATGTTAACAGTAGTATGTTGTTATTTAAATAACCTGTTAATTTTAATGGAAACTAGAAACCAGCTTTAGAAAGATGGCCCATCTTGCAAGATTCAGACGTTCGTTCACTTTTAATTTTGCACTGCTTTCTTTATTAAAAGTGCTCTTGTTTAGGATAATGGTGAGCTGAATTTGCTCCATGTCCTGCAAATGCCATAAAATCATCTGATTACTGTGAGGGAATTAACGCCAGTGAAATAACACCAAAACACAAGAGAAGGAATGCTAAAGAAGTGCATCATACACACCTCAGGCTGAACGCTGACGGTTACTGTCACTAAAAATCTAATCCACACCACCATGTGAGCCTCTCTGTGGTGAGAGCTCAGACAAATGCATGGTTCTCGTCTTGCTCTCTAGACCCCACCAACGTTGACAGCGTCCTCAGTCTACACTGAGACTGTTGTTTGATGTGTCATAAGTGGATAGAGCATGCAGATGTTGCACTTCTCGAATGATAGCAACAATTTAATCCTGAGGAAAAACGTGTCACAGAGGTTCATCAAGTAAACTGAATGTTCAGGGGCAGACATGACTGTTCAATAACTAAAAGCTACGACTGGGGCCGTACATTTGCCCAGTGGAGGCAAGATTTCCTTGTAATCTTTCCGTAACATTGCACATAAATAAACTAAACGGTGCTTAGTAAGCTAAATGGTATGGTGCTGGGACATAATCATGTGCCAAGAAATTTGGGTCTGTTATAAGGTTTACAGAAGACATGCAAATATATATCACCACACACACCACTCACAACAGCCCCCCCAGTTGTCTTCCAAAGGCGTTTTCACACGCCTTCTTAAATCCACTCACTCATCCTCATTTCACTGTGAAGCATACAAACTTGCTTACTTTACAGTTGACATGATACACGAAAAAATATCACTTATAAGTGGTGAAAAAAAAAGAAATTCAGAACTTATTTCCCTTTCTTTCTTTTTAAATGTGATTGTTGTCAAAAGGAATATAGGGTAACAATGCCTTGTTCAGTTCTTGTTGCATTCAAAGGCATAGCTAGAAGGGCTTGGGGAAGACCGCTTGCTGCTAGAGGCTGGTGGGCACAGACCAGCTAGAAAGTGAATTTTGCATACTGTACGGATCATCGCCCAGTTCAGCCCAGTCACATTGAATCTACCATCAAACAATTGTGCTTCATGAAACCGTCAACCCTCATTTACGTCTGCCTGTTTTCTTCCCCACACAGCTGTAAACAAGGCCGCAGCTTTGAGCTGTCTTCCTCTGTCCCTGCGTGCGCCGCTTGCCAGGGGAAAGGAGACAGCAAAGCCTCGTCCTCACCGAGGCACTTAAAGCTACCATTTCCAGAAAATCACCCTCTGCACGGGGTGCAAGACTCAGGAGGAAAAGTGTTTCTTGAAGTGACAATAATTTTACAAGATCCTCACATGATTTTTCTTTTGTTTGGGTTCTGAACGCTTGCTTGAAAAACTCGCAGATACAGAAGGGTTTATCATTAAATAAATTTATGTTTAAATAAATAATGAACATATTTATTGACACATAGTTATAATAATAAAAGAATACAGCCACTCAATTGGGACTGAATGCTTTGCCAAATCAATGAGGACATAAAAGCTGGTTATGTTTTCATGTTTATGAAGTCTCTTTTCATCTGTCCACATAATAAAAATAGTTATCACTGAAATGTCATAAGAATAATGAAAACATCTACAAAGCGTCCTGATATAAATGACTAAAGATAAGGTTAGCATTTTGTTTCAAAGGCCTACAAAGCCAGTTCTACCCTTAAAATGTGAAAAGATCTTAATTTATAGAGCAGCCTTATATGTGCATGGTAATTGTGACCCACCAAACAGTTTCTTCTAAACAACATCCGCGTCAGTTGGTGCAGACAGAAAACATAATTAGTATTCAAGCTTAATTAATCTATGCTGGCCCCCTTTAAGTGAATTAGTCAATTATTTATGCATGTGTGCTCCTTTGATGCTAACAGATTATGTATGTTACTGGAAAAACCTTGAAAAATGACATTGAAAACTTTCCACCATAAAATGTCACTACAAGCTTTTGCACTGACTTAGAAATGTCAGGGAAGGCCGTGGAACCTAAAAATAAACTGCCGAGCATCTGCTAATTCTTACTCTTGCCAAAACACAATGCCTAATGTTTCAGTGCCAGGCAGTGAAACTTTGCAGTTCCCTGTGTGAAATCCAGGGCAAGCAATAAAATGAATCAATATGCACTTTTTTTTTTCTGTGTCCTAATCCATGGAATGAAAATCTAGCACAGGTCGAATCAAAGTCTTTCCAAGGATCATGGGAACTTCTTTGGATTTTCAAGGGCCTTTTTGTTTTTACCCTTGAGAAGCAGGCGCTGGCCTCTGAACTCCTCAATCCCCTATTGAGAACCCAGAGGCAGAGTGAAGGAATGCTAAATGTCAATGGTCAGAATGCACCAGCACCTTCAGAGAGGAGGAGAGATGGTGGTGCGAGGTCTGACCTCCTCGTTTTCAGCCACGCTGTTATGAGGACCAGAAGTGAAAACTGCACTCACTCTGCCAAATGTGTCCATCTCCACAAACTGCAAAAGATCATTCCAGGCTGACCCTGATCTCTGAGCAACGGCCTGCAAAACAAGAAGACGGAGAAAAAAAAAAAGAGATTAATCTGTACAAGTCAAGGCTCACAGGACACTGGAATCCAAACTGCTGAACATGCTGGGAGAAGGACTAACATAACATAACTAACATAATCTAAAAATGTTGAAGACGTCTTTTAATTCAAAGTTTTCTAGCAGTTTTGGAGCTAAATATTGCAAAATGGCTCTTGCAGTAGCTTTCTGTGCAGCATAAAATCTTTCATTACAAGCACTGCCACACTATCTTTCTGCTAGTATGTTTAAAACTATGATCTCAGCAATGCATCTCAGAGCATAAAAGACAATAAACACCACTTATTATTGCAGATAACAAATTATTTGGCCTGATTATTGAAATAGTTTATTCATTTACATCTGATAAAATATCATTTGGTTTTTTTTATCATCTTTTCCTATGGTAATCCACATGGCTTGCACAAGTTTCTGCTGAAATAGCAAAACAAACCCCGGGCAAAATGTGAAAGATTATCCCCTACCATGCGAACTAGGCTGAAATGCTATACTTTTTCACACTGAACACTGCTCCACTGGGTGTGATTGAAAAACATGTAAAGCTATTGAATCTGTGGTTTGTATATGAGAGGGAAAATGAGTGTTGTAACAAGTGGGCCAGTGTTTTTGTAATTGTTTCAAATTACACCCGACGTAATAACTCAGTGAAAGCGGAGCTAGTGTGCGGTCCGTTCGCATTAACTCTGCAAAGACCACAGGATATCCATGCACCTTATCACGGTCAGCCAAACAAAAAAAAACAAAACAAAAAAAAACTATGAAGAGTAAAACTTGGCTATATCTCCAGCTGTTTCTATTTGTGTCCAGTGGCACTTATCAGAAGAAAGAGATTATTACTTTTAGGTATAGAAGTGCTTTGTAGCATTTCCTTAACATGTGTATTGAATTTTATTACATTAGGTACCCCAACATGCCTGTTTTTATTTGGCTTAACTGTTTTTCTGGGTTACTTAAAGAAATGTGAGTGAATTTGTGTGTTTGCGTGTGTGAATGTTTTACACAGGTTGTAAAATTGTGATTCCATGAGGGGGGGAGGCCAATCATTGTTAAAACTGCATGCTTTCTGCCAAATACTGACTCTCTAAGCAATGCAACTGCCAACACGATTGTTAACCACATAAATGACTGATTCACTTTTCTGCTTCAGGTTCATTTTTTTTTCAGTCAAAAGCCATACGCAGATATGATACCGTGCAGCAGAGCCTTAAGTGTTCCAGAAAACAATACACTTAGTGGATTTGAGTTTGTTCAATTGGTTGAGAGGGACAAACGTGTGAGTTCACTGCTGTTGTAATATTTCATGTTCTTTTTGAATTGGTCATGCAAACTCACACTGCTGACACCAACCAGTGCTTATGAAGGTTAAATTAACAACATACAACCCCTTCAGTCGTGTTGACGTTGTGTTGGCGTACATCACAAAACCTCATACCTCATTCCATCACAACATCAGGCCTGCAACAAATAGCTCAGGTCAGAGTTTAAGAACACAACACGGCTTTCAGCTAATTGTTGTTTTGAATTTTGGTGCTGAACTTTCCCAGTTACTTTCTTTTTTTCTTAGACCTTTAGACCAGTTTATTATGGTTTTGTATCTAGCCATAACAACTCTCTAACCCTTTAACGTTAAACTTTACTTTGTTTATATAAATTATACAATGAGTACAATAAATAAGGAAGCTGTTCTATATTATTTCAGGTACAAAAAAATGGAGAAGGAGAGAGATATCAAATATGTAAAATAACTAATACATTTGACCTGAAATCTTGTTTCCATCTCTCCCTTGTGCTCCAAGTCTGACCATGTCCTCTGTCATCTAGTAAAGCTCAGTCAGACCCTAATCTACAGTGACAGTGGGATCTGTGCTGCACTAGACAAGGTACTTATGGCATAGTGCAACCTAAATTCCTCATTCCTTTTCTTTTCCATGTATGTGGATTGGTTATGTAATTTAATAGTCACAGGGGGACAGGGCATGGTGCACCAGAAAATATATTATTGGCTTGTGGACAAAGGCCTTTTCTTATTGTTTGACAGCTTCCAGTCTCCCTCTAGATAGAGGGGTCACACAACTGACTATAATGGTAGAAAAAGGCCAGTCTTTCTTCCTCACTAAGCATTTAAAGTATTTTTGCATGCGTATTTACTCTAAATGTAGCATTTGCACTTCAAAGTGGACTTACAGAGATGCATTTCACCTCTACACGGGAAAGGGAACAAGAATGGATTGTAGTTAGTGACTCTATTCAGATCTGTTGAATCACATTTATGAAAAATTTGGTTTCCTTTCCAGGGATTTGTCAAATTGCTCCTGCTCAGGTATATTTCAAGCAGCTAATGCCCCTCTGCAACAGCTTTCCATTTAATTTACACTGATATTATTGATAGTACAATATTATTCTTATTTTTTTTATCAATTTCATAAACTATCACATAATATTGCTTACTACATACAGTATATAGTGTTAAAGTTAGAGATTAAAATGGATGTTACCTTCTGAAACGGTGTCTTCCTTCCTGATGACCAGCAGCTCCTCAGTTGTCAAGGTGATCATGATGCAATTCCCAACATGGTGTCAGATGACCTCCTCATGTTCAGTCTGGCGCACTGTAGTGGAAAAAAAACATGAGAAAGTCTTGGATGAATTATACACAAATACATACTATTAATAATATGATAAAAGCAGGAACCCATGACCAAGAATACATTTGTTTGATATTTACCAGATGGCATTACTGTTTGTGTTTTCAGCCAGGATGAATTATTAATGAGCAGTGTGGAATGACACTCCTTCAAAGAGATGTTCACTTACTGTTTCCCTATAATACAGATACTATGAGGAAAAACTGATGGCATTGTCATCTCTCAGTTTTGATTACAATGAACTTCCCCAAACTGAAGTCAAAGCGCTCACACTGCTTTGTTAACATCTATTATGCAGCATATGACAATTCACACAAAAGTACCTTCATGCATTATTTAGAGGGAACTGCAGACAAACGTATTTCTCAGCCAAAGACAGCCAAGCAAGCTTTACAGCTGCTGTGAAGAATAGGTGGAGAATGCCCAGCGGATTGGCCCATTCATGTTTGGCATAAGGCATATTAACACTAATGTCCCCTTAAAACAGATCATGAGCTACAGCCTAATGCTTCCCTGAGAACAAAAAGTCAGACTGTGCTTTATTTATGACTGCAAAGCCATCAGGCCATCGGTGGCCTTTTCAGCCGAGGAGGAGAGATTGCTCATACGTATCAGCAAGGAATAGCCCTCATTTATTTTGTGACGATGGACTTGAATGTTTTGTTTCATCTGAGGTTTATGAAAGCTGCTGGACACTTTCTGTTCATTCGAGTGACCTGTGTTACAATCTCTGTTTGATTATCAAACAAGGCCGAAAGCAATCAGGATTTAACAAGGCACAACAATACATCATTAGTGCACATTTTAATCCATTCAGTGCATCCAAAGGGGTCTTTACAGGGCCTATAATCCAAACCACTGGGATATTTTTCACTCATTAAGCTGGTTAAATGTAATCTGAATAAGTTGCCCACCAATTTGGTTCGTCCATTTACTGGCCAAGCTGTGGTTGGTCGTGTGTGCGATTAAACAGAGACCTAAATCTCCATCTTATCCAATTAATTCTCAGTGTGGGCATGAGAGTGGCTAATGATGTTATCTTACCTAATTAACCTGTATAGGGATTCAACTCCAGGACAGGGGATTGTTCATCCTTCATCCAAATGTTCATTATTATCATTACAATCATTACCATAAAGGGGCTAACTTATGATGTTGGCCATTCCACCATCATTAATCTAAATTGAGTCTTTTTTTTATATATATATTTCTTTTTGGGGAGACAGATCCTTTGGGGTCATTTTTAATTATCAGTTAAAGCATTGCTAAGTTCAGTTGTGGTCACAGCAATAACTGGAATCCCATGTGTTCACACTAAATGAATGGGATTTCGTTGTGTATGACTGGAGGGTGGGGGGGTGGGGCTGTGATGTGTTCAGGACCCCCACTTCCTGCATGCTTCGAAACTCTCCTTACAGTTTTCTGTCAGCTCTACAATTGAGTGTTGGCTTCAACCTATTAACGCTGCATACTTGGAGAAGATCAATGGCCTTCATTGGGCCATGTGTCATTAGTTAATCGGATATTGATGAGGGTATTGACATGCACCTAATTAATCTCAGGCCCAGTGCTGGCTTTCATATGTTTCTTTAATTATACACTTCATCTTAGTCATTACACTTTCTATTTGACACTGCGTTAAAGTAAGCTGTCAAGTCTCATGTTGGTGTGAGACACTTATTTTCACTGCCTTTTAAAACAAAGAAAATATATGTAAATAAACTGTTGCAGACGTGATGCACAGATGTGTACATGTACTGTTTAAAGATACAATTATATTGTATAGACTGTACAGTTACACTGTATGTATCTGAAATAGAAGTTTTAAATTTCATAGTTTCGTGGTAAACGATAAGGCCAAATACAGTTGCATTACTTACATACATTTGCTGACAGTAGTATTTGATCATTAAAAAAGCCTGTTTTTAGGAAGTCGTCTTCCAAAAACACAAAGACTCTTTTTGATATGAAGTAGGCTGCTCTACACATTCCACGTGAACAGAATGTATTTTGAGACCCGATCACCGAGAAGTACCTTCACATACAGGTGTGTGTGTTGACACATGTAGGCTGATCAATCGAAACTCTACATTAGCACTTCGGTGTACAGATGACAGAGCACCTGAAGGTGACCCTGACTAGAATCACCACAGGGCTTCAATAAGCTGCTCCTCAACTGCTGCTCTGCAAACCGCAAATCTCCAACTTTTACCCTGCTGCTGTTGGTTTGATTATTGTTTATAGATACAACTGAGAATTAAAGCATGGCCTGCAGGCAGCATAATTATTTACAGCTGAAAACTCATATCATTACCAGCATGCTCCTAATTGCCAGAAGTAATATCAATGTTAGTTGATTAAGCTTTTTTTTCATCTTCAGTCTCCATAATGTGCAGAGATTGTTTTCTGTCAGCATATTGGGTTACTGTTTATCTTAAGACAGCTGTTCATCTGGCTTGACTTCCTTTTTTTTTTTTTTTTCTTTTTCCACAACTGTTCATTCCAAAATATAATATTCTGGTATCTTCAGAGGGTAGCGATCGATTGCTCCACTTTTTGTTATTTGCTCTCAAGGTCAGAAAGAAAACACAAAAGATTCAACCTTCATTGCTCAAAAATAATTTCACTCAGTGAAGACTTTCCATAAATACAGATGTGATTCGCAAGTACAACTGCAGACTTTTTGACTTAAGGTGATGTCAGCGCTTAGAGACAAGCCAGGAGGGTTTAAAGCTACCTTTACTTCATAGTCAAATGAGTGATTAAAACAAATGTTTATTTGGGTCGGCCCCTATCCCACTGCTATATATTCAATGTCAAAAAGTTTCATCCTGCATTGATTGCAGAAAAAAAAGATGAAGCTATTAATAACAACACCCTTGAAAGGAAAATGCATAAACCTTGCAGACTACTATAATATTCACATGTAGATTACTCAAACATCTGTGTGGCTCCACTGTGCAAGAAACCTCTTAGATCATTACACCACTGGGTCATATTAAAATCTAAAATTCTATTTCAAAAGCAAAGGTCAAAAGATCAACTATCCCATGTATATACTCTCTTTTAAAGTACATCTGTATAATAAAATCCATCAAGATAACATGGGATAATTTTCCGGTTTCACATAATTTAAATTCTCACTGATAACAGCATCAGATGTTTTACCTCCTTTTCAAGGAAGTTAATGAACCGAGGCATGGTATTTAAGAGAGTATATTTTGGTTTAACACTGAAATGTTAGTGTAATTATGTCAGAAAACGTATGCATCTACTTATCAAGCGTTGTTGTTTCTGGATTCTATTTGCTTTGGTTTCTCTTTGACCACAGGGTTCATACAGCCTCTTAAGAAAATGACATGTATATTTTAAAAAATGGCATGTATGTGAAGTTTCAACTTCACTTCCATCAAACTTGGGAATGAACGTTGTAGAAATAAACTTGCTTTCCATAATACAGCAAAGGCACAGGGTGATTGGTAGAAGGGATTTCAAAAATTCTCCATAATTTGGCATGGCACCAAATGATACTCTCCATCACAGGATCTCATGGTCCTACAGTTAAAATTGTGCAGAGGAGTGGAATAATTATTAAAAGGGCAATGCAAATAGTGATTAAAAGCGGGCCTAGGGTCATCATTAGGACATCATCGCAGAGAAACTGAGAGCAGGGGAGAAGTGTTTGAGAAACATCTTGCTGACCAACAAGAGCCGTCTCGCATGCCAGTGACTCCATATGTCAAGGCTTTATTACGCGCTTTCTGACAGGCAGTGAGTCTGTCCCGTTGATGAGCATTCTGATTGGAAGTTCAGGCATAAATCGCTTGAGGAAATTAGGCAATTATTTGAATAAAACTTTATTCTATAAATATATTCCTTTTTTTTTGCCATGTGTTCTCAGATGCGGTGACGTCATGGTGCAGTGAAGGTCCGATGATCTCTTCTGAAAAGCAGGAGGCCACAGGCAGATATGTGTCAGTGGCTCAGAGGATGAGTGGGAACAGTATAGAGCTATAGATTACAGAATTTGACTTTATCTGCTGCAGTAACCTCAATCTGATAACACACCAAACAATAATAATGATAATAATGAAAAATAATAATTCAAATTCAAGATTTATATATGGTAAAAGTCAGAATGATACTTAAAGTAAAAGATCAGATTATGGTTATCATTCAATTTTAGTAGTTTAAAAACATTGTTTTTCTTTATCTGTTGTTTCTTTTTTTGTGAAAACAGTTCACAAATGTGCATGTGTTTTCCCCATTAAACTTAATTAAGTTGCAGTTCTGTCTTTTATTTATTTATTTATCTATTTATTTATAGTTTATGCCTGTCACTTGCAGAAAGCCGGGCCAATTATATTCCTTTCTGAATATTTAACAGTCTGAATTCCCTAGAGGGCCTGTAATAGCTTTGTAAGATTGTTGTTGCTAGTAGTAAGTTACAGTAGTAAGTTTCCAAAGACCTATTCAATCTTGCATTTTGGAGTACACGCCATTATTTATTTATTTATTTTTTTATAAACAGTGACTCCATGAAATTCCATGACAGATGATCAAAAAAAAACAAAAAACATACAAAGTAAACTTTCTTGCACAAGTTGCAAAACAGAAGACTTAAGCTTCACCTCCAATGAGCAATGTGCATGACACAAATGGTAATAGGTCAATAGGCTTAAATGATTTGTCTACACATAGTCAGTCTCAGATTCAAATTATTCTTACACACTCAAAATTGTGATTCTATTTTCAAACCTGCACCACTTAAGTCAGGTCAGTGGATCATACTCTTACATTTCCTGTCATCTCTATTCCCATTTTCTGACTGGCACGTATCAGAAAGTCCTTGGATGGGACACTGAGCGCCACATCGAACCCCACGTTGTGAAACCCAGGAACAAGATGTGACAAACCCATGTTCACATAATGCCAGCCCAAAGCCCGGAAACATAAGGAGGGTTGTATCAGAAAGGGCATTCCACATGAAACCCATGCCAAATCATTAAATATAACACAATGATCCACTGTGTCTATCCCAAAAGGGAAAGAATAAGACTTTTATTAAAACTATGTTTAATCTAATATGTAGCCATAGCAACTATGACAATATATTTACTTCAGAAACAAAGTATCTTTTAAAAAGCAGAAAAAAAACAACAAGTTTTTGCTTAATTTCGAAAATGTTAATAACTAAGTTGAGTAAACACCGTACTCAAGTTTTACAGGGTTGTATACTTATTATAATACCAATTTGCTGCTAGCTCTCAAGCATTTATCCTTTCTGGATTAACATACGCTGAAATAGTTTGTCCCAGTTAAACTCTTGCTATAACAGCGGCTGATTGACTAAAATGGGTTTCACTATGATCTCTGAGGTTGCTAGCTAAACCACACATCTGTCTTCATATCTAAGGGAATGTTTGAAATGTAAATGTGCAATGACCACCTCCATTTAGCTTGTCTTCAACGGACATGCAACACTGACCCTTAAGGCAGTAGCAAGCTCATTGGACTATTCATAGACTTTCTGTCCTCTGCTACTGCCTTTTAAGTTTTTAAAGGGTATAATGTTCACTCTGTGAGTTTAACCTAGATCTCTTTTGAACTTTTAATGATCTATTTCCTACAGTTAATGATTCAACACTCAGTTTACTACTGTGTGTGTGCACTGATTAACACACAAGTGAAACAGGGACACATTCAGATGTTGGAGTTAACCGAGGTAAAACTGTATCTCTCTATATTCGCCTCATTCTTGAACTTTGTGGATGTTGTATAGTTCATCATTTGAATTAGTCAGATTTTGAAATCAGCATGTTTTCAGTGGTAAAAGACATCAGCCTCTGTGAAAGTAACACTGAGACCAGCAGATTCTTTCTGTCCCACTTCTAAACTGTCAACCACCAGGAGGGGACATGTTAAGCATCCACTTAATTGTCTGACTTCCTCTGAAATATATATTAAAAACAAACAAACAATTGTTATTTAATCCCAAATTTACAGTTTAATTTAGATTGAGTTCTGACCTAAATCGTCTCTGTGCTAGTTTCTGAGGTGAAGTCTTATTTTCCCAGCCTTGCATCCATCTCTTAAAGGCATCTGAAGTGCTGAGGACTAAATGGCAAATGCAATCGCCAATGAACGGCCCAATGTTGTTAGCCTACTGTATTTCAGAATTCTCTAGACGTTCTGATGTGGCAGGGCTGCAAGAACACTAATCCAGTGTGTCATTTTACCTTCACAGTCTTGCATTTATTGTGTTGAATTCAGCTTTTGAATAGCTGAAAAGAATTACTGGACACTAATGTCCAATACATGGTCTTAAAGGACGCATATGTTTTTCAAAATCTCAATGTAACTTTTCTGTCAACTTTTATTTTCCATCCATCCATCCATCCATACCCAGTTCTTCCTAATCAGAGTCATATTGGTGAGTGGACCCTTTCCCAGCTTCATTTCTTTTGAGGTTTTCTGCTGACTGTACCCATTTGAGTGATGAACTACAAGGATGTCGCAATGTTATGCTTGATCAGTGTAGAAAACATTAAAAGGCCTGCTGTCAAGGGCTGGAGCATAAAGTCAGAGCACAGTGAGCCCATATATGACATATAAAGTTGATTTAAAGTTATGTTTACTCTTACACTGTTTTAACCATTTAATTTGCTGTAGCTCTACAGCTGTCTGCAGCAGATGGTGACTGCAAACATCACAATGAAATGTTTATATCTGAGCAAGCGATAAGGTCCTAGTGAGGGTCCAGGGAACTCAGTTGGGCAGAAAAAAACTTACATAAATACACCTGACTTCAAAACTATACTGGGATTTGCTACAGAAGAGAGACTTTTCCTGTTTATAAACAAGTCTTTACCCGAATAAAACATATATAGGGTATGCGTTTACGTCACTTCCTCTCTAGGCCACGCCCCTCTCAGTCTGACTTAGTGACAAAACAAACCTCAATCAACACTGCTTAGTTGGAATGTAGCACCAAAGACAGCAAGACTGGGAAAAATGTGGAATATGACATGAAATTAAGCATAACTTGTCTCGACATTGTCCCATACGAGCTACAACAGAACAAGTGGTCCACAAACATTGACATGTGGCCACAAATCGTGTATCCTGACATTTATATGGACCTGATTTCAATGTGAAGCCTAAAAATTACTGACTACTGCTGGTGAACTGTTACCTGGTGTGTTTCTCTCATTCAAAGGAGCCGTTTGACACGTTTTACAGGTGTTAATTACGTTTTCCATTGTTGTTCTAAACTGAGGCTTACAGAGCATTTAGGCGTTTTCTGGGCTATTTCTCCAGACTGTTTCATGTTTAAGGTTGGATAGTGGGACATAAGCATATATAGATTAACTTGACACTTATGTGATTTAAATACTTCCAGAGTATCACGTTTGTCAGTCTTGCTTTACACAGTGTTCATCCAAGCATTACAGCTTAGTGTACCTTTTTTTCCTTTTGAAAAAAGAGAGATTCATCTGCTTCTCTTTTCTTTAGCTTTCAGTGTCCAGTAAAAAGATGTGACTGTTTTTCTAACCTGTTTGTACAATCAATCGCACATCAGCTCTTCCCCAATTTTTGATATTTTTCTTAAGTTTAGACGTATTTATCAAATCAAATCAAATCAAACTTTATTTATAAAGCGCTTTTCATACAAGCCAACGCTTAGTTACAACGCTCAGTTCCGTCTTTCCGCCACTCAGTGGGGCGTAACGGCAGCGACTTCCTCTGCTGTGACGTCACGTGCATACCTCTATCGTCCCAAATATTGATCTATAGAACATCATTGGAGAATTTTTATGCATACATACACACACACACACACACACACACACACATATAATACGGTATTCGGCAAGGCACAAATAACGTGTTTTTTACGAATACTTATTTCGAACAAATACTTTAAAAAATATTTGTATTCGGGAACAAGAAAAACTTTATATCC